>JAGWCC010000521.1:0-345761 GCA_022651775.1 Drusus annulatus | reverse complement strand
TTCATGAATTTCAACACCATTAGGTTCCCACCCCACTGATGGTTTGTTAGGTTTGTAACTAGCGTATTCAATCGCTTTAACACCATCATGTTCCCAACCTACGGATGGTGTGTGACTACCATGTTCCAGTGTTTGAACACCATTAAGTTCCCACCCCACTGTTGGTTTGTTAGGTTTATAAATACCGTGTTCAGGCGCTTTAACACCATCAGGTTCCCAACTTACTGACAGTTTATTAGGTTTATAAATACCATGTTCATGCGTTTTAACACCATCAGGTTCCCAACTCACTAATGGTTTGTGACTACCATGCCCAAGCGTCTTGACACCATTAAGTTCCCACCCCATTGATGGTTTGTTAGGTTTGTAACTACCGTGTTCATGAATTTCAACACCATCAGGTTCCCACCCCACCGATGGTTTGTTAGGATTGTAACTGGCGTATTCAATCGCTTTAACACCATCATGTTCCCAACTTACTGATGGTGTGCGACTACCGTGTTCAAGTGTTTTAACACCATCAGGTTCCCAACTTACTGACAGTTTATTAGGTTTATAAATACCATGTTCATGCGTTTTAACACCATCAGGTTCCCAACTCACTGATGGCATATTAGGTTTACCAATTGTATAGTCGTTAGGTTCCCAACTCAACGATGGATTATCAGGCTTATAACCTTGGTCGACAAGTTCCCAACTTACTTGCGGTTTATTGGGTTTATAAACCTCAGCTGGAACATCGTAGGTATCTGTAAGGTGACTGGGTTTGAACCCGGCAGCTGGAAGATCACTCGCAATCAGCGGCTTAATGGGTTTATAGCCATCAGGCCGACCACTAGCGTAAAGCCAACCGGGAGGTCGTTTTTCTGGTCTATAAGAACTCAGTGGGTTTTTAACACCTATACCTGTTCCATCACCAGGTTTTAAACCCAAAACTTGTCCATTGGGCTTATATTTATCATCGGAAACCAACATTATTGAAGGTTTATAATTGCTGGAAGGACCTTCATGGTCAGCGCCGCCACCAGAAATCAAACTGATGGAAGGCCTTTTGTGTTTATGGCCATCTATTGGGTAGCTATCACCGCCCTGGGAGAGCCAACTTGTTGACGGCTTATTGGGTTTATAGCTGCTGGGTGGACGATCGTGATCAACGTCACCACCAGGAGACAATCCTTTTGATGGCCTGTTGGGCGTATAACCATCGATTGGGTAGCTGTCACCACCCTCAGATTCCCAACTTATTGAATGCTTATTGGGTTTATAGCTAAGTGGGCCATTGTGACCAATGCTTTCCTCTGGACCCCAACCGACTTCTACTTCACTGGGTGCATAATGAATAGGTCTCAAACCAAAAGGCTTGCCGGGTTTATTTCTGGAAGGTTTCCAACCAATCGGTAGTCTACCTGGTTTATTAATCGTCATTTTATTAGGTTTGTAACCGATTGGTTTCCAGCTTGATGATTTCGTGGGTTTTTTGCTGGGCGGATCATCATATTCACTATGATAATCGTCACCACCATCGACGTAATCAATTTCACCGTCATATTGGAGCTGAGATTTACAGACTTTGTGTGGTCTCACCTTTGCCGAATCACACGGTTGCCTTCCTATTGTTTGTTCGTCGCAACCGCTGGCGGGGTAGTCTCTATCATCGTAGAAAGCACTCCCCTGATCAAATCCACGCCCCCCGCACCCTAAGAGACCCATCAAAAGAGATCTGGTCTTTGGTTCTCCACTCTTTCTAGTTGTGTTCATCTTCCCCGAGGCAGATAGGTTGGTTTCTTCTTCCATTTGACCATCTTCTTCAGAATTGTTTTCATCCTCCGCAAGCTTTAAATCTTCTTCTGCGAGTTTAAAATCTTCTTCTTCAACATAATCGTCAATAGAGTTTGGTTCAACAGCTCCTATTTCTTCTTCCGCCAGATTTTTTTCTTCTTTCGTCTGTTTTATACTATCCAATTTCAAAGACGGCGTGAGCTTCATTTCTTTACCCACATTCTTTTCCTCAAAATCTTCTTCTTTCATTTCTTCTCCCGCAGTATTATCTTTGATAGAATAGGGTTCAACAGTTTGCATTTCTTCTTTCGCCAGGTTTTGTTTTTCTTTCGCGACATTATCTGCAATAAAATTTGGTTCAACAGCTTTTTTTTTTTCTTCCGCTGGTTTTCGATCTTCTCTCACCTCTTTTATATCATCCAACCCAAAAGAGGTGTCAAGATCCATTTCTTTTTCAGCATGCTTTACTTCAAATTCTTCTTCTGGAAGTTCAATTTCTTCATCTGCAAACTTAACTTCAATGGAATTCGGATCGACAGTTGGTCTTTCTTCTTCCATAGGGTTTTTTCCTTCTTTCGTCAGTTTTGTTTTACCCAACTCCAAAGGAGAAGTAAGATATTTATTTTTTTCCGCGTTATTTTCTTCAAATTCATCTTCTGCAACATAATCTTCAATGTAATTTGGTTGGACAGCTTTTAGCTCTTCGTCGACCCGGTCACTTTCTTCTTTCTCCTTTTTCATTTCACCCAACCCGGGATTTAGCGCTTTTAACAATAGTCCTCCGTCTACTTCTAACAATTCTTCTTCTGCTGGATATATTTTTTCTTTTGTAAGCCTTATTTCTTCACCAGGAACAATAAGTTTCAACTCATTCTCAACGTCTTTAGATATTGATTTTGATGAAACAACCGCACTAAGTAAAATTATTAACAAAGTAAATAATATTTGTTCCATTGCGTATGTATGCTCACTGGGCCATTGTTTGAGAGGAATAATTTGAGTTTCAACACGAAAAGGTTTTGAGAAATTTTGAAATAAATCTCGTTGATTTGCAAAACGTGGAATTTGCTATGGCTGACGGAAACAAAAGCTTTGGCTAATGGTTACATTTGACGTGTATATGAATCGGCTCGAATAGCATATGCATACAGAGCCGAATTATTTTTTTAAATACAATCGGTCTCGCCCTGATGAAAGACGACCACCAAACAGAATCGAAACGTTGATTGAAATGGCATCAGCCGTGTTTGGTGACCAAATCTGAATAGCCAGGTGATTCCAAAGGTGGGGAAAAGGAAGGTGCCCGACCTTTCTCTTCCCCATCTCCTTTCAGTTGGCCTCCGTGGTCGAGTGGTAAAACGCTCGACGAGAATTTAGAGGTCGCGGATTTGGAACCCGACGTGCGCAAACAAATTTTATTAAATTAATATGTGTCATAACACATTTAATTCATACAAAATAGTATATAGTATATTTGCGGCGCGTTCCAGAGTGGTAGATACTCCAAGTATCGCCCTGGTGAAAGACCGCCATTCAGAAGTGAAACGTTGCTTGAAATGGCTTCAGCCGTGTTTGGTGACCAGATCTGAATAGCTAGGTTTTTATTTTTTAATAATTACAATAAAACATTTTGAAAAACAGATATGATGAAAAACAAATAATATTTTATTCACAGTCCTCCTCACTAGGAATTCCTGTTCCGACTGGTTCTTTCCATCCTTCCTCTTCCCCATCTCCTTCTCCTCCCCACTACATTCAACCTCACAACATACCCCGATTGGGGATGCCAAAGTCCCACTGGCTCTAGACAGTTGGGACTCTGCGGTATTCACTATAAAAAAAGTCTGCCTAGAGCTAGTGTAGCTATCACACCCCCAATTTTGGGAATGTCGCGAGACTGAAGGAGGTGGTAAAAAAGACGTGCGAGAGGAAGATCGAGGAAAGTGCCTGGCCATTCAGATCTGGTCATCAAACATGGCTGTGTCGGTTATTTTAACCTTATCCAAAAGTCCGACCCTGTCCCTCGATAATAACTAAATGCATACAATTTACAACTATACCTCGGCCTGCTGTATAGATTTTCCGACCGTCGCAAATCGCAACAAGCGTAAAATTTACAAAAATAAAATAAATCAAATTATGCGCATGTCTGAAGGAAGCCTGAAATTACGATTTAACGGGGAGTTTATCAGGAAACGTTATCGCCATAAATGGTTTAATTCAAAACTAATCATAAAATATCATTTTTCATACATTTACACTAATCTCCGACAATACATTGAAGACTTTTGGCCGAAACGCCGCCAAAGGCAACTTCGCACCAATGCAGCTGGTTCGTCCGAGCCTTCAGATAACCAAGTGGCAATGTTGAAGAAGTCGAGATGGATAGTTGTGGTGCTTTCGGTGGTTATTTCTCGAGGGGCTTCCGCTGAAACAACCGACGAAGAAACGGTTTCTGAAATGAAAAATTCTAACACGAATAAAGTTGAATTTTCGAATTCTGGCGACAGTTTGCTGGAAGACGTGATGAAACCTGCAATATTGAACGAAGGAGTTGATGTTGATCCAAGTAATGGTGAAGGAATCGATTATAGTCAACTTCGTAGAGAGGGAGAGGGTAGTAATCCACGTAATAACGAAGGAACAGGGGTTAATCTACACAATAACGAAGACGTTGATAGTGGCCCACGTCAAAATGAAACAAATTATGTGAACCGACGCATTGAATCGAGCACTCTGAGTGAATTAAACGGTTTTAAGGAAAGCGTCAATTTGAAATCAAAATTATTGAAACGTTTGGAAAAGGGACACGAAACGATATCAATAAATAGTGATGACTCAAGGGGTTTTAATGATGGAGAAGCAGTTGAAGGAAAAGCCAATAAGGAAACAGCAATTGAAGAAAAAGAATTCCAAGAAACAGAAATTGAAGAGACGGCTGAATTGAAACATTTAAAAGAAGAAATAGCACTTAAGGGGAACATAGAGTGGGAAGACTTTGACGAAGAGGAAGGGTTTGAACTCGTAAAGATGGAAATCGAAGTGGAGGAAGAGGGCGGTGAAAGCCCCGACGGACGATTTAAACAGAGATCAGGCAAACATACCGTCGTGAAAAAGACAGTCACTTTGATGTGCAAAATTGTTACTTACGACGTCCAAACGCAAAAGCGGCCCGATTATTCTAAAAACCCCAAAAAGTGCAAGCCACCGAAAAGGATAAAAAAACACAGCGAACCAAACAGGGGAAAACCATACCACCAAACTGGGTTTGAACCTAGTTACCCCGAGTACGATGAAGCTGATTACGAACCTGACCACGGATCTGACGATGATGATTTTAAACCCGCTAACCTTTGTAAAGGCGGTCAATGTCTCCGACCGCACTATGAAGGTAGTGGTCGAATGCCAGGAAAGCCTCCTGGCGAAGCGGGTTGCGAGTTTTCGGCTGACGGAGGTTCTGACTGTCAGTATGGTTATGAACCCGGTTTCAAACTGATTGAGCGAGATTTTGACGGCCACGGTTTCATTTCTGGTAGGCCCGGCAAGACAGCTGTTCAAAGTGATTATGAGGGTGGCGGATTCAAACCTTTTCTCTCTGACTATGACAGCGGTGGTTATAAAGTAATCAAAACTTATCACGACGATGAGGGGTTGAAAATTCCCTCTCCCGATAACGGGGGAGATGGCTATAGACCGAATGAGAAACCCATTAAAACCTACTATGACAAAAGTGGCTTAAAACGTCTCTTCTATAGTGAAAATGGTTATAAACCCAATAAGAAGCTCATTAAACCTTATTATGACAACAATGGTTTTAAATATTCCTTCCCTGGTGATGGAGAAGATGGTCATGAACCCAATAAGAAGCTCATTAAACCTTATTATGATAACAATGGTTTTAAATATTCCTCCTCTGGTAATGAAGAAGATGGTTATGAACCCAATAAGAAACCCCTTGTAACTTACTACGACAATGATGGCTTTAAACTTCCCTCCGCTGATAGTGAAAATGGTTATAAACCCAACAAGAAACCAGCTGTAACTTACTACGACGGCTTTAAACCTGCCTCCTTTTATAGTGAAAATGGTTATAAACCCAATAAGAAACAAGTTACAACTCACTACGACCATGATGGCTTTAAACCTCCCTCCCCCTATAGTGAAAATGGTTATAAACCCAACAAGAAACCAGCTGTCACTTACTACGACAATTATGGATTTAAACCTGCCTCCCCTGGGAGTGAAAATGGTTTTAAGCCCAATAAGAAGCCAGTTACAACTTATTACAACAATAATGGCTTTAAACCTGCCTCCCCCGACAATGAAAATGGTTATAAACCCAATATGAAACCAATTATAACTTACTACGACAATGATGGCTTTAAGCTTCTCTCCCCTGACAAGGAAAATGGTTATAAGCCCAATAATAAACCAGTTACAACTTACTACGAAAATGGTGGCTTTAAGTTTCCCTCCCCTGATAAGGAAAATGGTTATAAACCCAATATGAAACCAGTTATAACCTACTACAGCGATGGCTTTAAGCCTACCTCCCTTGATAATGAAAATGGTTATAAACCCAATAAGAAACCAGTTATAACTTACTACGACAATGACGGCTTTAAACCTCTCTCCCCTGATAGTGAAAATGGTTACAAACCCAATAAGAAACCCATTAAATCTTATTATGACAACGTTGAATTGAAACACCCGTACCCTGGCAATAAAGAAAAGGGTTATAAAAGTGATAAAAAACCCATTAAAACTAATTTTGACATTAATGACTATAAAATAGATAGTAATAAACCCAATACACCAATCAAGAAACCCATTATACAAAATTTTGACGATCAACCAACAATGTTTCTTCATGATAATGTAAAAGATGATTATAAATCTAATATACATAGTATGAAACCTGTAGAACCAGATATTAACAACGATAGTTATAAACCCAGCACACATATTTACGGTTACGATGGTCACAAACCCAGCAAAAACAATTATAGCAGTGATGGTTACAAACTCAGCAAACCTTATGATGACAGTGGTGGCTATAAACTCACCAAAATCAATTATGACAATGATGGTTACGAACCCAGCAAACCTATATATGATCACAATAATAATAAACACAGCAAACCTAATGATGCCAAGGATGTTTACAAACCCAGCAAACCTATAAATGATCACAATAATAATAATAAACACAGCAAACGCAATGATGCCAAGGATGTTTATAAACCCAGCAAACCAATATATGATCATAATAATAATAAACACAGTAAACACAATGATGCCAAGGATGTTTATGAATCCAGCAAACCTAATAATGACAACAGTGGTAATAAACCCATTAAAACTAGTCACGCAGACAATAGTTCTAATGATTCGCATAAAGATGGCGGCTGTTCACATTTTGACGCAGACCACAAAATCGAAGATAGCTATAATCCAATACCGGAAAACGATGGTTATCTCGACTACGAATACTCTTATGATTATGAAACCGGTTTGGATAAAACTAATAAATCTATTAAAAGTATTGATGGTGATGAACCTGTTAAAACTAGTAAAAGCGTTGAAAATTCTAAACCTGTCAAAACTAGTAATGCAGTGGATGGCCATAAACCTATTCAATCTAGTAATGGGGTTGATGGCTTTGAAGATGTGAAAATTAATGATATCGGAGGTGTTAAGCTCATAAAACAAACATATAAAGAGGAATATCATGGTGGAGAAAATCACAAAACCATCCAAAATGGCCATAAACATATTCAATCTAGTGATGGGGTTGATGGCTTTGAACATGTGAAAAGTAATGATACAGTTAAGCTCATAAAACAAACATATGAAGAGGAATATCATGGTGACGGATACCACAGACCTATCAAAGATGGCGTTGATGGTTATAAATATAGTAAAGGAGTTGATGGCGATAAAACTGTCATAACTAATGGAGTTGACGGATTTCAGGAAGTAGTGGATAATGATCTTGGGAGTGTTGAGCTTTTAAAACAAACTTACGAAGAAGAATCCGGTAGAAAAAAATATAAGCCCACTCACCAAGACTACAGCGTTGACAATCATAAACCTGGAAAACCTAACAGTGGGATCAAAATTAATAAACCATCTGACCTGGATTACGACGCCGACGGTAAAAAACCCGGAAAATCTAACCACGGAATCGAAACTGATTACGGAGTAGTTGGTTATAAACCCGGAAAACCTAGTAAAGAAATAAAATCAGATAAACATTTGGTACTGCATTACGAATACGTCGATGGCAATAAACAAATCATTGTAAAAACAGAAAAACCTTTAAGCCTGGATTATAAAAATGATGACCACAAACCTGGTAAGCCTGATAAACAAGCTATTAATCTGGGAAAACCTAACAGTGGCCTAACAATTGACAAACCTTTTGACCTGGATTACGAAACAAGTGGCCAAAGACCCGAGAAACCTCATGGAAACAATAAAGACACATCTGTTTTGCTGAATTATGAATATTTGGATGGCCATAAACCTGGAAAACATAGTGCACCAAGCATTCTTAACCCTGGAATACATAGTAAGCCAAACGTTCTTACTTCTGAAATACCTAGTAATCTAAATTTTCTTAACCCTGGAACACCTAGTAAGCCAAATATTCCTAACCCTGAAAAACCAAGTAAGTCAAACATTCTAATACCTGGAAAAGAAAACAACGGAATCAAGACTGATAAACTTTTTAACCTGGATTATGAAACTGGCGGTAATATACTTGGAACATCTATCGGCGTAAATCATTATGGATTCAAACCTGGAAAACCCGGAAACCAAGAAAATATTAACCCGGAAAAAAGTAACAATGGGATAAAAACTGATAAACTTTTTAACCTGGATTATGAAACTGGCGGTAATATACTTGGAACATCTATCGGCGTAAATCATTACGGATTCATACCCGGAAAACCCGGAAACCAAGAAATTATTAACCCGGAAAAAAATAACAATGGGATAAAAACTGATAAACTTTTTAACCTGGAACATGAAACTGGTTATATTAAGCCTCAAAAAAATATTTATAAAAAACAAACTGATATTTCTGAATACCCTGATTACGAGAATGACGGCTTTAAGCCCGGAAAACCTAACAATGCGATGAAAACTGATAAACCGTTTGGCCTGGATCGTGGTGTTTATAAACCTGGAAAACATAATGATCGAGGAGTTTTTAACTCTGGACAGCCTTGTAAGGGATTCGGTTGTTTAAAACCTGACAATCCCACCAAAGGAGAGAGACAATTTAAACCTATTTACGGAGGACAGGGTCTAACACCATTTAATCCTACTTATGAATACGGCGTCATGTGCAAGGAAATCAGTTGCTTTGAACCTGGGTATAAACTCGCCACCGATGGTTACCACGATGATGGTTCTAGTCTAGAAACTCCCAGCGGTGTTAGTGATGAGGACCTTCCTGATTGTCAAGACGAAAGCTCTGATATATCTGACGAAAGCCAAAGTATTTTAATAACTGATCAAAAAAACAGTTTTAAACCTGTCGAAAATCGAGAAGAACGTTATAAATCTGCCAAGAAATGGCGAGATGGTTATAAACGTGCTAAAAAACAAGAACGTGCTAAGAAAAAAGAAGGTGTAAAGAAACGAAAACACGGTAATTAACATAGAGTACATAGAGTAGTATCTATCCAAGGCAGTGAAGTCAGTTTCTGACTTGTTTTTGATGATTTTAACCTGACTCGATGCACCTGGCCGTGGCTAAGACTACGGCTACGGTATTTATACATCCATTCACATCACATATCGAAATAATGTTTTGTTTATTCGTATAGTCACTTTTTCACAGTATTTTTATCAACAAAAATATAGCATCTAACCTAAAAAACCATTTAGTTGTGTCAAGTTTAGTGGCGTAATAAAAAATGTGGGCGGAGTCCCGCGGTGACCCAGGAGCTTAAGATCATTGCGACAGTATATAGAAGCGGTCTATGAAATTTGTTGTCTCTTTCTCTCTCATGGTGTAGGACGTAAAAACCCGGAGAAAGTGATTTATCGCAAGTTTGTGTAGGTTGGGTAAAAATAATTAGCTCTCTCTCTCCATATATTGAATATATCTCCATATAAACGTGTTAAGAGACAAGACGGTAGTTATAGATATGTTGATAAAAGGGAAAATCGTTGTACACGGGTTAGAAACCAAGATGGCAACTACAAACCTGTTGAAAATGCTAAAAATTAGAAAGACGAAACTTAATCTGTTAAAAGCGAAGAAAATAACTATAAAATGCAACACGAAGCAGGCTATAAACCGACTATGTATGAAAATAAAAGTTATTAAAACAGAAAAAAATAATACAAAATCTAATCAAATTACCGTGAAATCTGGGTAACAGTTAAAACTACTAAAATGCAAAGTTAAATTGACCTAACCTCGGAGTAATGATATAAGGAGAGGTATAGCTAATATTTTTACCCAACCTATACAAACTTGCAATGAATCACTTTCTCTAGGTTTTCACGTCGTATACCATGAGTGAGAAAGAGACAAGAAAAGTCGTCACATAATATCGCAGCACTTCTAAGTATGTAAAAAAATTCCCCGTCCGCGCTAACTTTACATCACCGAGTGGCATAGGATTTCGAGGTTATTTCCTGTATTTGTGTTGATTAAAAAACTTGCAGTGGTTATACAAATAAATCAAACATGACGGTGATATGTGCTATGCGTGAATGTTCAAATAAGACCAAACAAAGATTATAAAACATCCCTTTTCAGAGGTATTACAACAGTTTTAAATATTTTTGACCGAACTTTAGAGTTTTCACATGTTGAATGATATAAAGACGTAAAATCAACAAAAAGCTTCCATCATTATTTAGGCAAACCTTCTGTTATTAGTGTTTGTGTGATATTTTGACTTTATAAATAATTTTAACGGTGTATTGATATTGTTTTGTTTGATGTGTTTAAATGTGTTTATTAAAAAATGTCCGAATTCCATGTGGGCGGTAACTAATAGGCTTTCCAACAACCTTCAACATATCTTTGTCTCTTTCTATTGAGTCAGTATAAAGCAAACCGTCCTGACTACACTGTTTCGCAAAGGTACCTCTCCATGGTTCCATCTGACGCTGACCCTATTCTGAGACAACAAGCTTCAAAGATTTAAATGACCATGTTTCAATACGCATAATTTTTTTTTTTAAGAAATACAAACATTCCCGGGTTACGAATAACCTGACAATATTTGAAAAACTCCTACTGCCATCATAAAAAGCGGAAGATGTTGCTTGTGCAATGATGGAGGACTTGGAGGAATTGAACCTGCGACGCCCGGGTGGGAATCCGACGCTGAATGCTGGCTAAGTCCTCCATCATTGCACAAGCAACATCTTACGCTTATTACGATGGCAGTAGGAGTTTTTAAAATATTTTCATGTTAATCGTGACCCAGGAATGTGTGCAAACTAATTAACTAATTAACCATCACGCCGTTTCTCCGCAGGGGTAGGCAGAGAGGACGGACCGCCATACAACTCTGTCTTGGCACACACTCCTCGCTTCATTCACATTCATACACCGTTTCATGCATAGTCTCATCTTATTCTGACTCTTCACATGACCCGATTCAAGTATTTGATTTACTTGATCGTGCCGTGTCTTCCTCGGGCGTCCTCGACTTCTTCTTCCATTCACTTTCGCATAGAGATGGCCGATATCAGAATTGGGTGTACCTGCGGTTCCAGTTACCGGTGACCGGCGAGAAACCGGTTATTTATCCAGTTCCCTTTGAAACCGGTTCCTGGTGCCAGAAAAGTTCCATGAACGAGATTTTTGAGATAAGATAAGTACTAGCAAAACTAAAAAAAAAGCATTAGTCGGTAGAGATTTGAAAACGAAAAGAACTGGAACTGGTTGGAACTCGCCCAAAAAAACACGAAAAGAACAGACAAAGGATGTCGATATATTTATTTGACATAAAAAGGAACCGGTTCCTTTTAACCGGGACAGGAATATCGACCATCTCTACTTTCGCATCGTATATTCTTTTCAAACTCCTTTCTTCGTTCATTCGCTCTACATGCCCAAACCATGTTTGTCTTTCTTTAAAATCATATATATATATATACAGTGGTGCCTCGCATAACGAACGCCTCGCACAGCGAACGCTGCACACAACGAACTTCCTTTTCGTTCATTTCACGATTCATACAACGAACTTCGCTTCACACAACGAACTTCGCTTCACACAACGAAGTCGCCCACTTCACACAATCACTGCCGATTTATTGCATCCTTCCGCGCAGGCAGTCGTTAGTCAAAAATTTATTATGGATGAAGGATACTGCCCACAACAAGTGTTCAATGCCGATGAAACGGGTCTTTTCTGGAAAAGAATGCCGAGCAGAACCTTCATTACAAAAGAAGAGAAGAAATTGCCAGGACACAAAGCCATGAAGGACAGACTTACCCTTATGATTTCGTCTAATGCCAGCGGAGACCTCAAGATCAAACCTCTATTGGTTTATCACTCTGAAAATCCAAGAATTTTTAAGAAAAATAACGTTATTAAGTCCAAATTGCCCGTCCATTGGAAGTCCAATCAAAAAGCCTGGGTGACCCAAGTTATCTTCAACGAATGGATTCTGGAAACCTTTGCTCCTGCCGTGAAGAAATTCTTGTTGGAAAAAGAACTGCCGCTCAAAGCCCTTCTGATACTTGACAATGCCCCTTCTCACCCAAAAGACCTAGAAGAAATATTGCAGGAAAATTATCCTTTTATCAAGGTGCAGTATTTGCCACCAAACACCACATCCATTCTCCAGCCAATGGATCAGCAAGTTATTGCGAACTTTAAAAAACTCTACACTAGAGCCCTCTTTAATAAGGTGTTTGAAGAATGCGAGTTTGGTGGAGACAATATGACTATCCGAATGTTTTGGAAGGAGAAATTTTATGCTACAGAACGAATTATTTTTTTTAACATGTATTGTTATGGGAAAACGCGTTACACATAACGAACTTTTCGCATAACGAACTTGCTCCTGGAACGAATTAAGTTCGTTGTGTGAGGCACCACTGTATTTATATATATATATATATATATAATAACAGTGAACTTATATAGCGCAGTTTTGTGATATTTCACCTCAAGTTGCGCTACATACCAAATTAATTAAGCTAGGAAGACTAACTAACAAGGAGAAAATAATATGTATACAAATTAAACTATCTAAAATCATGATCGTTATCATAAATCATGAGAGAAAAAGGTTCAGATATGGGTATAACAGTGTATGTGTACATCAACAGATCAAAAAAAAAAATAATAATAAATAAAATAAAATAATAAAAAATAAAAAATTATAATAAAAAAATAAAAAATAAAAAAAAAAAAAAAAAAAATAAAAAAAAAAAAATATATATATATATATAAAAAAAAACAATTTACTAGAAGCTAAGGGTATAAAAATCCAGATGAAACGTATGAATTCATATTAACATATTTGTCAAATCAAAGAAAGGGAAATTAGATTGAGGACAGTTAATATGTTGGTACTGAAAACATTAATATTCAAGTATTATAAGTAAACGATTCTAAAAATGCAAACAGTGTAAATATAACAAGTAACAAAAGAACAATAAATATTTAATGACAATGAGTATATGGTTTTCAGTAGATAGTGAGGACATGAAGTTATAATGATAGAAGTAACGAGAAAACCGAAACAATATATACGAGGCCTGTTTAAAAGAAAAGGTGAATTTTGAATTTTCGCGGGCTGTGTACATTCGATTATCGATTTTTTTGTTGTTGTTATGTTGGTACACATATGTTTATCATATTTTAGCATTATCAGCCATTGTGGATTAGTGGTTTGTTTTTGACAGCTGGAAAGGTTAGTCACGTTTTTGATTTTGAATTTTTGCGGGCTGTGTTCATTCGATTATCGATTTTTTTGTTGTTGTTATGTTGGTACACATATGTTTATCATATGTTAGCATTATCAGCCATTTTGGATTAGTGGTTTGTTTTTGACAGCTGGAAAGGTTAGTCACGTTTTTGTGTGTTCTTCGATTTTTTACTTTTAAAAAAAATGGATCAAGATCTACCGAGAAACTGACGAATAGCTGAATAAATAACCGGTTCCTCGCCAATCACCGGTAACTGGAACCGCAGTAACATCAAAACAACCATCGCTAGTAGAGATTAGTGTGGTGAGTGAACAGATTTGAAAGTGCAGTTGAAAGTTGAAACCTTGTTTACAGGAAATTACTTTTGCAGTTGGAATTTTTGGCAGGTTCTAGTTCCGTCCATAGTCACTGTTGGATGTTTTTTTTTTTGAGTTTCGAGAGTGAGTTGCGCTCGGCCAAATCGTACGAATTAGTTTGACAAATTTATCACTAGCCGAGTATATTATTTAGGTGGCGCTTGTGAACTTTTTAAACAAAATCGTTATTAGCCAAACTAATCGTTCGGACTAGCGTTGTGACCGCTTTTAAAGAACTACTTCTTTTGGCAACAGTTCCTACTTCATTCATTGTTCATTGAACAAATACTTCAATTGAAGTCGGTAGTTCATTTTAGCGTTCATTCATTTAATTGAACAAATACTTCAATTGAAGTTGGTAGTTCATTTTAGCGTTTATTCATTTCATTGGACAAATAATTCAATTGAAGTTGGTAGTTCATTTTAGGGTTCACTCATTTCATTGAACAAATACTTCAATTGAAGTTGGTAGTTCATTTTAGCGTTCATTCAATTCATTAACTTCATTTCATTGAACAAATACTTCAATTGAAGTTGGTAGTTCATTTTGGCGTTCATTCATTTCATTGAACAAATACTTCGATTGAAGTTGGTAGTTCATTTTAGCGTTCATTCATTTCATTGAACAAATACTTCAATTGAAGTTGGTAGTTCATTTTAGGGTTCACTCATTTCATTGAACAAATACTTCAATTGAAGTTGGTAGTTCATTTTAGCGTTTATTCATTTCATTGGACAAATACTTCAATTGAAGTTGGTAGTTCATTTTAGCGTTCACTCATTTCATTAACTTCATTTCATTGAACAAATACTTCAATTGAACTTGGTAGTTCATTTTAGTGTTTATTCATTTCATTGAACAAATACTTCAATTGAAGTTGGTAGTTCATTTTAGCGTTCACTCAATTCATTAACTTCATTTCATTGAACAAATACTTCAATTGAAGTTGGTAGTTCATTTTAGCCTTCATTCATTTCATTGAACAAATACTTCAATTGAAGTTGGTAATTCATTTTAGCGTTCATTTATTTCATTGAAAAAATACTTCAAATGAAGTTGGTAGTTCATTTTAGTGTTTATTCATTTCATTGAACAAATACTTCAATTGAAGTTGGTAGTTCATTTTAGCGTTCACTCAATTCATTAACTTCATTTCATTGAACAAATACTTCAATTGAAGTTGGTAGTTCATTTTAACGTTCATTCATTTCATTGACTTCAATTGAAGTTGGTAGTTCATTTAAGCGTTTATTCATTTCATTGAACAAATACTTCAATTGAAGTTGGTAGTTCATTTTAGCATTTATTCATTTCATTGAACAAATACTTAAAATGAAGTTGGTAGTTCATTTTAGTGTTTGTTCATTTCATTGAACAAATACTCCAATTGAAGTTGGTAGTTCATTTTAGCGTTCACTCAATTCATTAACTTCATTTCATTGAACAAATACTTCAAATGAAGTTGGTAGTTCATTTTAACATTCATTCATTTCATTGACTTCAATTGAAGTTGGTAGTTCATTTAAGCGTTTATTCATTTCATTGAAGAAATACTTCAATTAAAGTTGGTAGTTCATTTTAGCGTTTATTCATTTCATTGAACAAATACTTCAATTGAAGTTGGTAGTTCATTTTAGCCTTCATTCATTTCATTGAACAAATACTTCAATTGAAGTTGGTAGTTCATTTTAGCATTTATTCATTTCATTGAACAAATACTTCAAATGAAGTTGGTAGTTCATTTTAGTGTTTGTTCAATTCATTGAACAAATACTTCAATTGAAGTTGGTAGTTCATTTTAGCGTTCACTCAATTCATTAACTTCATTTCATTGAACAAATACTTCAATTGATGTTGGTAGTTCATTTTAGCCTTCATTCATTTCATTGAACAAATACTTCAATTGAAGTTGGTAATTCATTTTAGCGTTCATTTATTTCATTGAAAAAATACTTCAAATGAAGTTGGTAGTTCATTTAAGCGTTTATTCATTTCATTGAACAAATACTTCAATTAAAGTTGGTAGTTCATTTTAGCGTTTATTCATTTCATTGAACAAATACTTCAATTGAAGTTGGTAGTTCATTTTAGCCTTCATTCATTTCATTGAACAAATACTTCAATTGAAGTTGGTAGTTCATTTTAGCGTTCATTCATTTCATTGAACAAATACTTCAAATGAAGTTGGTAGTTCATTTTAGCGTTCATTCATTTCATTGAACAAATACTTCAACGAAAGTTAGATTAAAAAGAACTACTTCAATTTGCAGCAGTACAGTTGTGAAGGTGAACTTCAAAGTCTATAAAGAAGTACTTCAAATGAAGTCCGAATTCAAAGTACTTCGATCTAAAGGAACTTGATTTTTATTTTGGCGAGGAACCGGTTCCAGTTCTTTTCACTTTGAAATCTCCACCGACTAGTACGCGTTTTTTGGCGAGGGCGAGGAACCAGTTCCAGGTCCAGTTCTTTTCCATTTCAAATATCAACCTAATATTACTTTTTTTTATTTTGGCAAGGAACCGGTTCCAGTTCTTTTCACATTCAAATCTCTACCGACTAGGTGTCTTTTTTCGGTGAGGAACCAGTTCCAGTTCTTTTCACTTTCAAATCCCTACCGACTAGTACATGTTTTTTCGGCGAGGAACCGGTTCCAAAAAGAACTAAACAAATACCGGATAAATTCAAATCTCTTTTTGCGAGTTCGACTTCAATTACTTCAATCACTGCGAAGGGTTCATTTTAAAGAACTAGCAATTCGTGAAGCATTCACAAAACATTTATAGCTTCGAGAGTAATTTACGTTTGCTAGAATAAAAATGAAAGGAACGTTAATTATCGTGTGCTTTTCATTTCGCTTTCACGGCAATGAATTAAATGTTTTGATAGTTTTGTAATTTGTACCTGTGTGCATATATATTTTATTGATTTTTTTTAATATATTTTATAATTATAATCTTGTAAATGAAAAAGCACACTTAGGCAATGAAGAATAAATAAATAAATTTACCAACCAACAGCTGAGGTTTGTCAAAATTCTGCAAACATGGAAACATTCTCCTGAAAACCGTCAACATGCAGAGGATAGAAATAATTTATAAAATCCATGCATCGTGCAATATTTAAAAAAAACTTACTACTTGAAGTCCTGCACCTGCTTGGTCCGGTCCTTTTTAGATTTACCTTGGAAGATAGTCAAAGGACGGTCTCCATGCGCCTTGGTGAAGTCACTTTATTTTTTACACTATTTATCCACTATCTCACACACACACAAGTATGTTTAATAAACGATTTTTTAACACACTATTGTTTTTGAAAAAAACTGTCAAAATATGTTTAATGAATGATTTTAATAACACACTTGTAACCACTGCACTATTGTTTACGAAAAACCTGTCAAAATATGTTTATTGTACGTTTTTTAAAACACACTTGTAATCACCGCACAATTATTTAAGAAAAAACTGACATAATATATTTTAGGTACGATTTGTATAAAACACACTTGTAATCTCTGCAAATTGTTTACGTAAAAACTGACAAAATATGTTTAGTGTATGATTTTTAAAACAAACTTTTAATCAATGCACTATTTTTACGAAAAGACTGTCAAAATATGTTTAGGGTACAATTTTTAAAACACACTTATAACCACTGCACTATTGTTTACGAAAAACCTGTCAAAATATGTTTATTGTACGTTTTTTAAAACACACTTGTAATCACCGCACAATTATTTAAGAAAAAACTGACATAATATATTTTAGGTACGATTTGTATAAAACACACTTGTAATCTCTGCAAATTGTTTACGTAAAAACTGACAAAATATGTTTAGTGTATGATTTTTAAAACAAACTTTTAATCAATGCACTATTTTTACGAAAAGACTGTCAAAATATGTTTAGGGTACAATTTTTAAAACACACTTATAACCACTGCACTATTGTTTACGTACAAACTGTCAAAATATGTTTAGCGTTCGATTTTTTTTTTAACACACTTGTTAAACCACTGCTTAATTGTTTACGAAACAACTGTAGTGCGTGATAATCATTCACACAAAAGAGCATGGAAACAAATACACATTTTTATTAACTTTTACCGATTTAAAATAGATAAATGCGAGCAACGAGCACGTGTCCGCCGTACGTTGGCAACGAAAAACGCAAACTGAAGAATGTTATTTTTTGCCGGTAGAGGCGTGTTATGACGCTGAAAGATACAGTAAAGTGCCATCTATGGGCAATATATGTTACAGGCCGACTCGGGCAGTAAAGTGCCATCTATGGGCAATAGATGTTATAGGCCGACTTAGGCGGTAAAGTGCCATCTATGGGCAACAGGTGTTACCGGCCGACCTGGACGTCTATCATAGATGGCACTTGACTAGCTTTCACCTTTATAACAACCCTCTATCGGCAAAGAGAAATATTATTCAGTTTGCGTTTTCTCTTGCTGGCGTGCGGCGGACACGTACTCTTTGCTCGCGTTTTATTTAAATTATAAGCCGACAAAAGTCAATAAAAAAATTGTCTTTGTTCCAATGCTCATTTGGTGTGAGTGATTGACATGCGCTACAGTGTTTCGTAAACAATTGTGCAGTGATTATATGCGTCTTTTAAAAAATCGTACACTAAAAATATTTTGACAGTTTGTTCGTAAACAATTGTACAGTGATTAAATGTATGTTTTAAAAAAATCGTACATTTAATATATTTTGTCAGTTTTTTCGTAAACAATTTTGCAGTAATTTCAAGTGTGTTTAAAAAAAATCGTACACTAAACAAATTTTGACAGTTTTTTCGTAAAGAATTGTGCAGAGATTGCAAGTGTGTTTAAAAAAAATCGCATGCTTATAATATTTTGACGTCTTTTTGTAAAAAATTGTGCAGTAATAAAAGGTGTTTAAAAAAATCGTGCATTAAACGTATTTCGACAGTTTTTTCGTAAACATAGTGCAATGATTAAACTAGTGTGTTAAAAAAAATCGTTCATTAAACATATTTAGTGTGTATGATAGTGGATTAATAGTGTAAAAAATAAAGTGAGTTCACCGAGGCGCATCGAGACCGTCCTTCGACTATCTTCCAAGGTAGGTCTAAAAAGGACCGGACCAAGCAGGCACAGGACTTCAAGTGGTAAGTTTTTTTTTAAATATTGCACGATGCATGGATTCCTTTTATACTCTGCATGTTAACGGTTTTCAGGAGAATGTTTCCATATTTGCAGAATATTGACAAACCTCAGCTGTTGGTTGGTAAATTTATTTATTTATTTCTCATTGCCCAAGTGTTCTTTTACATTTATAAGTCAATAATATAAAAACCAATAAGAAAGGTACGCAGTTACAAAACTGTCAAAACCTTTCATTCACCGTCGTAAAAGGAGAAAAGGGAAATGATTTCAGAACCTTAATTAACTCAACTTAATTAGCTCAACCTTAAAGGGCACAATAAAGGATTACATTTTATAGTTTTTTTTTTACAATAATTCCACACAGGAGGCCTTGAGGAAAACAATTTCCCTCAGGGCCTATGTCATCTTTGGGGATGCTGTGTGGAGGGTTTTTTTGCCGAGCTGTTGAACATAAGAACGAGTCGTAAAAGCGACCCGTTCTCATGTATTGAATGTCAACCGTGTACAAATGTTGGGCGTGCGTTTGGCGGTTTCCTGGCTAGGCACCGGTGTCGAAGGGATCAATGACGCAAGTTCCTCGGAGCATCTTCCATTGAAATACCTGTAGAACAAGGACAGCATTCCCACCTGACGTCTGTGCTCCAAAGTTTGCAATCCGTTTGTTAAGATAGGTGAATCTATCAAACGGGCCGCCCGTTTCTGCACAGAGTCAAGGGTTTTTTTCAGGTATTTAGGGGCTCCAGACCAGAGGTGGCTGCCAAATTCAACAGTGGGGCGTACTTGCGATTTGTACAAGGTCAGCAGTTGTGTACTATTGAAGTATCTGCGGGCCCTGTACAACACGCCCAACTTCTGAGAGGCTAACTTTACTCTGGCTTCGATGGAGCCCCGGTGCCTTAACTGGTCACTTAAGGTTGCACCAAGCATCTCAATGGAAGGTTTGTTGGGAAGATTACTTCCGTTGAAGGAGACTAAATTATCATTTGGATCCCTTTTAGTCGTAATCAGACATGTGAACCAAAGAAACAAAAAATTACTATTTTATTAACGAAGATTTAAAAATAATGACTTCGGAGTAAACAAATAATAATAATAATAATAATAATATTTGGATAATTTGTATAGCGCCGTTTTTGTGAAAAATCACCTCAAGGGCGCTGTACAAATCTTAATTTCTACTTAATATTAATTCTTAGTTTATATAAATATACAGCAACATACTTACCTGGCAGGTCACTTCTGGCAGGACACAATCACCATATCATAATAACCTAAAATTTAGAATTACTTAAATTTTATTTTTTATTTTTATTTTATTTTATTTTGTTTATTTATTTATTTATTTATTTTTTTTTATTTTTTTTTTTTTTTTTTCATTTTTAGGGCATGAAGGCAAATTTAAGATAAAGTATATCGGAGGTATTTTTAACTTTTCGTAGTGAAGAACAGATAATGGTGATAATCTTCTAATGAATTTAAGGAATGAGAGTCTGAAAAGTTTTCTTGGTTCTATTGGGCTTGTTACATCTTGATTATGGATATGATTTTCTGAAAAAATGAGTTTTGAGTTTGGCTCTGAACTCTGCCGAAGTCTTTTATTACTCTCAGATCATGTGGTAGTCCATTCCAGGTTTTAGGACCTGACACTCCGAAGGCGCGCTCTCCAAACTTAGTGTCTGGTGTGCGCTTTGGTTCTTTCAACCTTCCGATAGCCGATGACATTGCTGATCTAAGAGTTGACTGTCGCGAATTGGAATCTTCAGGAATACACAATTCCGATAAATAAGCCGGAGCCATTCCGTTAATTGATTTGAAAACCATCCAGCAAAGCTTAAACTGGATTCTTTCGGGACATTTAAGCCAGTGAAGATTTTTGAGGTGCTCTGAGATATGGGAATATTTTGATACGCCGGTGATAAGTCTTGCCGCGGCGTTGAAGACTAGTTGTAGTTTGTTAATTTGATATTTAGGAAGACTAGCGTATATTCCGTTGCAGTAATCTAAACGCGAAACGACGTACGAGTTAACAAGTAATTTGGTTGCCTCTGTTGGCAGGTTTCTTCGCACTGATTTTATTTGTCTTAGTTGAAAGAACCCTGTGCTCACAGTCTTGTTAAATAAATGGTGAAGCACAATAAAAAAGTAACTATCGCATAATATTATTGAGTTACTTATGCAAAAGGTTTTTTGTAGGACTTCTGCCTACAATAAATGACGTTCCATTTGTTTTTATTCTAGCGAACGTAAAATCGCGTTCCTTAACCGTGACTATTACTCTCAAAGCTGAGTGTCCGAACGAATCATTTGATTAATCATGAATTCGTTTCGCCTGGACGATTGAACGTGGACATTGACGTATGGTTGCACAAACAACATCTTCCGCTTATTACGATGGCAGTAGGAGTTTTTCAAATATGGCACGATCAAGTAAATCAAATACTTGAATCGGGTCGTGTGAAGAGTCAGAATAACAGAAGAGTATGTATGAGACGATGTATGGATGTGAATGAAGCAAGGAGTGTGTGCCGAGACAGAGTTGTATGGCGGTCCGTCCTCTCTGCCCACCCCTGCGGAGAAACGGCGTGATGGTTAGTTAGTTAGTCAGGTTATTCGAAGCACGGGAATGTTTGTCTTCGAAATTAATGAAAAAAGGAGGTTTTGCAATTAAAAAATACAATTAAAATGTATTAAAATCATTTTACTATTTTACAAGGCTACTGTACATAATTCAATATTTCGAAAAAAAAAAAATTCCTAACCTTATACATCTCGAAGCTCAATAACTCATGATGAAAATGACGCTGCGGGCTGAAAACAGTTGTGTTGGCCTAGAAATCTCAAACAGAAAAAGGCGTGCGAATTTCATGACGCCAGAGCTCACAAGAGTTTTTCCCGCAACAAACAGATTTTATTATCTTATGAAAACAGTAGTACATATAAGAGATTCTGAGCAATTTATTAGTCTATGTAAAAGTGGCTTTATTCGTACAAACACAAATTTTATTCCTATGCTAACAATTAATTACTCTCATATTTAAGTAAAGATATGATTTATTTATTCAAAATTGCATATAAATCTGTTCTTAGGTAGTAGGGTTGTTTCAAACTCTCGTCACATTTGACACCGTCGCAATTCATCGATTAGCGCCATTTTGTTTTTTTGTTTACATTTAAACGATCTCCGTCAAGCACCGATTCAGCGTCTGATCGAGTCGTGATCAGCTGACGAGCATAACAAAATGACCGTCGTGCGCGACGGCCGATCGCGATTTGACCAAAAGCCTAAACCCGACGAGAATCCGCGTTCGCCGCTCAAATGTCGACAGTTCAAAATGGCGCCGATCGACGATTCGAAACAACCCGACTGAAGCATACTTACAAAAATCAACTGTAAATGATTTCCTTTGTGAGTACGTAACTGTACGAGTGTGAACTTTTAAAATCCCTACCTACGTAAAGTACCTACCTATAGTTTATTTTAATATAATAATAATATACAAGAGAGGACGCTGCTGTAGTCAATTTTGATGAGTTGCGCCGGACTCGGCTAGATCTGGGCGTGGCTAGGACTAGGGCTAGGGTATTTATACATCCATTCATAGCACATGTCGACATAATGTTTTTGTGTATTCGTATAACCACTTTTTCACAGTATTGTTATAAACAAAAATATATCATATAACCTAAAAAACTGTTGACTTATGTCCATTTATGTCGCATGTGAAAACGTGTGGGCGGAGTCAACGGAGACGCGGGACACGAAGAACATTCTAACAATACTTTAAAGCGGTGTGATAATTTGGGAAATTTTCTTGTCTCTTTCTTTCTCATGGTGTACGACGTAAGAACCTGGAAAAAGTGATTTATCCCAAATCTGTATAGGTTGGGTAAAAATAATTAGCTCTCTCTCCATATATTGTCACTCCAAGATTTTAGCAGACATTATTCTATATTTGAGATGGGCCGAGTAACTTGCAGTGATTTTTACAGCTTACAACTAATATTTAAAAAATTGTCGTTCAACAATATATAGGAATATAATATCAACATTGAGTTTGATGTTTGACCTCTTGGCGATAGATGAATCTTGTCGAATCGGACAAAGAACCGTATGTTTATAATAAAAATTTCAAAAATATAATAATAAATATTGTCGCTGAAAGGCAAAAGGGTTTAAGCGCTACTTTGGTCAAAAATGAGTTAAAAATGCAGTTTTGATCAGTTTATTTTTCTGCGTCGAACGTTGGACCCTCGTTTGATTCTGCTGAATTTTGTGGCCCTTAAGCCATCTAAAATATATTTACCATTTGGGAGAAGGCTCGACTCGAGCGACACTAGTTCAGGACTTTTTTTTAGCTTTTGTCGCTTCAGGTAACTCAGTGAGAGCATTGCGTTACATGAGTTGACTTTTTTTATAAAATCCAACCAATTACTGAAGACTTGTGAATTTTATTGTAAAATAAAAAAAACTTTTAAGTGCTTTGGTGTAAACTTCACAAAATGGCGGTCTTTTTGCCTTTCCGGCGACAATATATAACAATATAATTAAAATATTCCTTAATTAAAACCTTTTTCGATATGATACCGTTAAGAAAAAAATCACCTTAACACTACTGATCTGAAGGAGAGTTCTAATATAACCCCAAACGAAAGTTTCGTGCGATAACTAAGATGAAGATTACTGAAATGCTATGAATATATTGGCTGTACAACTTTGCTTCCGCCGTTTTCCTATAGATGGCTCTAACGGCAAGTAGTGGTCATAGACGTCATGCCATACACTTAGGCACCTGTCAACATAACCCCATAGAAACATTAGTCCATCTGTGTCTGCATCGTAAAGTTATTCTCCATTGAAACGTCAATTTACGAGCCAAATTCTCGTCATTTGGGGGAGGGGCAGCCTGGCAATGCTCGACCCCATGTTGCGAGAGTGGTCAGTCCTCCCCCACCCGCCGTATTCTCCGGACGTTGCTCCCTATGACTATCGCTTGTTCCGACCAATGGCGCGCGACCTGGCCGACCGGCACTTCCGGTCTCACGAAGAAGTAAAAAATTGGATTGATTCGCGGATCGCTTCAAAAGATGACCAGTTTTTTCACCGCAGGATTCGTACGCTGCCCGAAAGATGGGAGAAAGTAGAAAGTGGTGGCCGGCGATGGACAATACCTTGAATCATGAATGTACAGCCAGTTTTTTACAATAAAGCCTCGAATTTCGGAAAAAAATGGCGGAAGCAAAGTTCTACAGCTAATGCTTTCTAAGATGATGTCATCACCCTCTTCGGATCGTACATTCGAAAAAACTCACTTTCCATACGCAGTTTTGTTCGCAAACCTCAATCGCCAAGAGGTTAATACACAAGTACGTGTGCGGGCAGTCGAGGCTTTTTTCGAAATTGGACACATCGGCGGTCTTGAAAGTTACGCATTTGAATATTGCCAACTGGACATCGGATTATATACTCGTACATGATGCATATTTTTTAAAGCGAGTGCCAACTCTCCGGAGCCAGGGGGACTATGGCGTCCCCGATCGGAGTATGTTGTGAGGCTTAAGGGGGCGGGGAGGGGAAGGAGATGGGGAAGAGGAAGGCTGGAAAGTACCTGAATATTCAGATCTGGTCGTTGAACATGGCGACGATTCTATTCTAAATGGCGGCTTTTCAACAGCGCGATGTTTAGACTATTCCTTCCTCTCCCCTATTCCCTTCAGCGTCACAAAATGCCATAGTTCCCCTGGTTCCGGACAGTTGGGAGCAGATGAAACTAAAAAATAAAAAGTTTTAAAACGATATCCAAAAACAAAAGAAACCTCGTTACAACATAACGCACGTACAATGAATTAACATAATTTTTTCTGTACATGTCTGCCGAAAGATTACCTTGTATTGGATCAAAGGAATTATTTCTTTCACTTCTTACATTACTTTGTTTCAAACTTTTGTCACATTCATTGATAAGCGCCATCTTGTTTTTTTTTATATTTGAGCGGTTTCCGTTTAAGTCGATTCTCGGCCCGTCTCATCTTTTGAACATATCGTGATCAGCTGAATAGCACAACGGTCGTGTTGTTACGCTTGTCAAGTGATCACGATTTGTTCAAAAGCTGAAACGAGCCTAGTTAAACGAGAACCGTTAAAATTAAAAAAAAAAATATCAAAATAGCGTCAAAATTTAGAAACACGCCCACCTAAGTAATGTTCGAAGTGACGCAATTTACAAAATAATGCTAAGCCGTGCGTTTTAGGTTTCGAAATTTGATCGCCTAAAAATTTTGTAGGCGCTTTTATAAAATGAATACTGGAATTAATTAAGGCTCTAAGTGCCAAAAAATTAACAACTTTTTTTTTTACAGAATCGTATTTTATGATGTAAATAAAATACGATTCTTTAAAAAAAAACAGTTTTTATTTTTTTGGTACTTAAACCCTTAATTAATTCCAGTATTCAAATGTTGTGAATAGAACAAAATTGCTTTCAAATCAGGCCAGTTAATTTTTTTATACTCCGATCGGAAAATATTTTAATATTTGTGCCGAGCTTCACTAACTGAAATAAAAACACGCTTTTGGGCAATGTTTTTTTTTTTGCATAAATCAAAACAGGCGGTCTGTGTCAAGTGGCAATTTTAACCTTATCGCCACCAGCGTAAGGATTGCGCGGTTTCGATCGATAAATATTTCTACGGAGTTTATATTTATAGAACATTTCTAGTCTAGCTGTGGGAATGCGATTTGTGATTTTATTTGCTATAAAAGTACGTAAGTTTATTTATTTTATAAAAATATGTTCCAAAGGGGTTTTTTTTTGTTGATAATATAAAATGAAAATATATTTACACTAAAATCTTCATATTTAAAAGAAATTAGACAAATTGATCAGTTGTTTGAAAGGTTTTTTTTTAATCTATTAGTTATATCGCTGTGCTAGTCAAAAAAATATTTTTGACATATGGGTGTCTTTTGATTTCCTATGTTATATGGAATCAGAAAATACCCATAAGTAAAAAAAAAAAAATATATTTTATTTATTATGGTATTGAACTAGCACAGCGATATGTTTATTACACATAGTGCCAAAACACTGTGTCCAAAACGTTAATTGTCCAAAACGTTAACTGTCCAAAACGTTAATTGTCCAATATGTCAATTGTCCAAAACGTTAATTGTCCAAAACGTTAATTGTCCAAAATGTTAATTGTCCAATATGTTAACTGTCCAGAACGTTAATTGTCCAAAATGTTAATTGTCCAAAACGTTAACTGTCCAAAATGTTAAGTATCCAAAACGTTAATTGTCCAAAATGTTAATTGTCCAAAACGTTAACTGTCCAAAATGTTAATTGTCCAAAATGTTAATTGTCCAAAACGTTAATTGTCCAAAACGTCAATTATCCAAAAAGAGATTGTCTTAAAACCACAATGTTCAAAACACAGTGTCCAAAACACATGACGCAAAAAACGAATTACGTACAAAATCAACAATGTTATAAATATACAGTGTACAAAAATAGAAAATTTACAATAAAAATTTGATAGAACATCATTATCTTTTACGAACACATCGTCGCTGGAAAGTCAAAAGGGCTTAAGCGACATTTTGGCCAAAAATGAGTTACACGTGCAGTTTTGTTCGGTTCTTTTTTCCGCGTTGAATGCGCCGACTCTCGTTTGATTCTGAAGACTTTTGAGGCCCTTCGGCCATCTAAAATATATTCACTATTCGGGAGAAGGCTCGACTCGAGCGACACAAGTTCGGGACTTTTTCAGCTTTTTGTCGCTTCAGGCAACTCAGTGAGAGCGTTGCGTTACCCGAGTCGACTTTTTTTTTTCAAGATCCAACCAGGTACTGAAGACTTACGAATTTTATTGCAAAACAAACAAAAAACTTTAAAGTGCTCTGGCGTAAATTTTCTCAAAATGGCGCGTCACCCCTTTTGCCTTTCTGCGACGATATAATAATTATTTGATTTTTATAGCGCCCTATCTGTGTCTTAATCAATAATAATTCACTGTGTCTGTTAAAAAAATATGAATTTTTCACACTTTCAGATTTCATATAAACTATTAGGATTGTGTCCAAGTTCACTATTGGTTCAGGTGAGGTTGGGTTATGTGGGGTGGGTGGGAGAAGGGCGGGTGGTGTGGCGTAGAGAGACTGAGGGAGGGGTCTCTACTAGGGAGGCGTCATGCTGCTGCCACCGTATTCGGGGGACGTTCCACGACCTGTAAATAAAAAAAACAATAATTACTTGTTTGAAAAAAAAGCTATATACATGGCCTGTTCAAAAGAAAAGGTGAATTTTGAATTTTCGCGGGCTGGGTACATTCGATTATCGATTTTTTGTTGTTGTTATGTTGGTACACATATGTTTATCATATGTCAGCATTATCAACCATTTTGGATTAGTGGTTTGTTTTTGACAACTGGAAAGTTGTCGTTCTTCGATTTGTTACTTTTGAAAAAAATTGATCATAGAATATGTATTAAATTTTGCGTTAAAAATGGAATAAAGTGCTCCAACGCACATAAAATGTTGACTGTGGCTTTCGGCGAGTCTACATTGTCTAAAAAAAGTGTTTATAAGTGGTACAAGCGCTTTACAGAAGGCCGAGAAGATGTTAATGACGATGAGCGTCCCGGAGTTGTGGAAAAACAAATCATGGATTTTATTCATTGGATATGTGTGAACTGTTCAAGAAAGGCCGTCGCGTTTGGTGACCAGATCCGAATGTCCAGGTACTTCCCAACCTTCCTCTTTCCCATCTCCTTCCCCTATTTTCAGCCTCACAACATACCCCAATTGGGGATGCCATAGTCTCACTAGGTCATCTAGACCTAAGAGTCCCAACCGTCTGGTTGGGACTCTTGTCGTGAAAAAATAAAATTAAAATAAGTTTGGTGTTGTCTTGGGACGAAAGGCAGATGCACGCTGCGAGTGGATGAAAAAGGGTGGGCGGGTTAGAGGCCGGGTTGGTACGACACTCACCTCTGCCCCTTCCTCTGCCACGGCCGCGTCCCCTGCCCCTCCCCCGCCCCCGTCACCTTCTCCCGTCGCCCATTCCCACCAGATCTGCAACATAGACGCAAACACACAGTCAGTCTAATAATTAAATATGACACAATGTTCGTTACGTAAAGAGAAAAGACAACAACAAACAAAATGGCGGATGCATTTCACCGCACATATTGAAAAAAAAAAACATTTCTAAATCGATCTTTTGGAAACTAACACCAATAATAACATGAAGTTGTGATTATAAAAACCTTTGCAACTTATGTCAAAAATAAATAAGTTCATATTAAAATGGAGTTCCACCACATGGGTCATATTTCACCTTTTTCTCAACATCTAAGATCAAACCGTTTTACGCACCGGTTTGGCTACGCCGGACGTAGGCCATTAAATTAGACGCATGCGCCGTTTTTATAGGGCAAGTTTTACGTCATTCCGAACTTGCGCCGCGCGTAAAATTTACACTGCGTTTATCAGTAAGGGGGATATTTGACGGCCTCCACAGTCAGGTGGTAAGACGCTCGACTACGAATCCAGAGGTCGCAGGCTCGAACCCGGCGTGCGCTAATAAATTTTATTTGATTGATATTAAATTTGCGGCACGTTCCAGTGTGGTAGATACTCCAAGTATCGCCCTGGTGAAAGACCACCATTCAGAATCGAAACGTTGCTTGAAATCGCTTTAGCCGTGTTTAGTGACCAGATCTGAATAGCCAGGTACTTTCTAACCTTCCTCTTACCCATCTCCTTCCCCTTCCCACTACCTTCAGCCTCACAACATACCCCAATCGGGGGTGCCAGTCTCACGGTTGGGACTCTTGTGCGGCATTAACTTTAAAAAAGTAGATAGTATCTTTTCACTGAGCATAACTTGCGTTGAAATATTTGTCCGTATGTCATCTTTAGGGATGCTGTGTGGAGGGTCTTAGGTGAGTCTGTACCAGCTGTGAGAATCAAATTCATTTAAGGCTTTCAAACAATTTTGGGACATTATCGTCGTAAAAAATATATAAAAATACAGTGTGATGATAAATTACCTATATTGGTGGTGGTCTTCTCCAGATAGGCGAGGGGGCCCTGCAGGGCTCCCGGCGGCTGGAAAGGGCCGCCCTGCTGCATGAACATGCCCTGGTTCACCCCGGCCATCTGCAACAGACCAGACAGCGGCGTGCAAACACACGGAGGGGACCAAGCGGGTCCCAGCAAGACGCCTACTCTCGCAAATCTTCCGACGGACGGAGAGATGACTGTATGCAGCTGTTGTACGCTTCGTCAAGTAGACTGGTTGTACCCTCCAGTATGAACGTAGCGATACTTCGAAACTGGTACCTGTATCAATCAATAATCACTAAAGAGTGCTATATAAAATTAACCCATTTATTTAATATTATTATTACTGACGCTCTAAAGCGCAATTTAATTAGTTTAGATATACTTTTGCACTGCTTCGGGAATTGAAGCGATTCTGCCCGTGTAAAAGGGCAGATGCATCGGCAAATTTTAATATTCTTTTATACAAACTCCCCGTGGCGGAGCAGTAAGCTCCTTGACTCTGAACCAGAGGTTTACAACCCGGCGCCGGGCAAATAAAATTATGTTTAATCCTTAGAATAAGAATATACACGGAGATAAATCACATTTTCCAGGTTTTTACGTCGTATTCCATGAGAAATAGACAAGAAAAGTCGTCACATAATATCGCAGCACTTCTAAGTACGTAAGAATGTTCTCCGTCCGCGCTAACTTCACATCATCGAGTCGCATAACTTTCGTCAACGGATTTTGAGGTTATTTCCCATATTTGTGTCGATTAAAATACTTGCAGTGGTTTTACAAATAAATCAAACATGACGGTGATATGTGCTATGCGTGAATGTTCGAATAAGACCAAACAAAGATTATAAAACATTACTTTTCAGAGGTATTTCGACAGTTTTAAATATTTTTGAACTAACTTTGAATTTTCACATTTTTAATGATATAAAGACATGAAATCAACAAAAAGCTTCCATAATTATTTAGGCAAACCTTCTGTTATTAGTTTTTGTGTGATATTTTGACTTTATAAATCATTTTAATGGTGTATCGATATTGTTTTGTTTAATGTGTTCAAATATGTTTATTAAAAATGTCCGAATTCCATGTGGGCGGTAACAAATAAGCTATCCAACTTCCTTTAACATATCTTTGTACCTTTCTATCGAGTCAGTATAAAGTCAAAAATACTGAATACACTGTTGCGCAAAGGTACCTCCGTGTATATCCTTACTCCGAGGTTTAATCTCTGCGGGTCATTCAGCGTACAGATTTAATTTAAACAGTATCTAGGGCACGTTAGATACTGTAGGTATCGCCCTAGTAAGAGACCACAGTTCCTTACTTGCCGATGCCGTGAATTCGCTGGATTCAGGCAGTCGGAACTCTTTAGCAGTGCCCACCGTGTAATATAAAAAAATTATTCGTTCGGAAGAGATTCCGCTCGGATGATTTCCTTAATCTGTCTCGCACGGTGACCGTTGAGTTCTGATGCTCTCGTTAGAGCCGGGCAATGCAGCAAGCTATCGGGAGTGCAAGGCAAACACCGGCAGATGTGGGAGGTGTGGAGAATCTCCCATTCATCACGTTGCCAACGTTCGCCCTCGACGGGAAGCAGATCCAGATATGCGGAGAGTCGAATGCCGTGCTGCAGAGCCAGGAGATGACATGGCCAAACTTCCAAAGACAATGCCGGTGAAGATTGTTTGGACGTGCATGGCCTGTTCAAAAGAGAAGGTGAATTTTTAATTCTCGCGGGCTGTGTACATTCGATTATCGATTTTTTTGTTGTTGTTATGTTGGTACACATATGTTTGTCATATGTTAGCATTATCAGCCATTTTGGATTAGTAGTTTTTTTTTTGACAACTGGAAAGGTTATTCACGTTTTCGTGTGTTCTTCGATTTTTTACTTTTGATAAAAATGGATCAAAGAATAAAATCCATGATTTGTTTTTCCACAACTCCAGGACGCTCATCGTCATTAACATCTTCTTGGCCTTCTGTAAAGCGCTTGTACCACTTTTACACACTTTTTTGAGACAAAGTAGACTCGCCGAATGCCACAGTCAACATTTTAAGTGCGTTGGAGCACTTTATTCCATTTTTAACGCAAAATTTAATACATATTCTTTGATCCATTTTTTTCAAAAGTAAAAAATCGAAGAACACACAAAAACGTGACTAACCTTTCCAGTTGTCAAAAACAAACCACTAATCCAAAATGGCTGATAATGCTAATATATGATAAACATATGTGTACCAACATAAAAATAAATAAAAAACGTTAATCGAATGTACACAGCCCGCGAAAATTCAAAATTCACCTTTTCTTTTGAACATCCCTCGTAGTAGTAGCAGTAAACACAATTTGCCGAATGGAGTTTTGCATGTTTTCCTATAGATAAAAACGAGATTTCTATCGGCTGAAAACGTCCAAGCTCGAAATGCAATAGATTTTTGGCACTTCAATTTTTTACAACGCACATTGCAGATATTTGACTTAGGGGTCAGCACTCGAAATTACGCTAAACGTTACTTTGTAGAATTCTGATAGAAACAATACTTGCAAGTAATTTTTCTGCAAATTTTGTATGGTTAGTAAGAAAAATGTCCGAGGTTTCCAGTGAATATAATTTTTTAACTAAAAAGAATGAGAAAAAGGGGCAGTTTAAAAAGGCATTTTCGATTGTTTTACCAAAAATTTCAGTACATATTTCATAAGAATTTAAAAGATTGCTGTTTGAGAAATGAATTCACTGAAAACCTGAGATATTTTTAGAACTACCCGTATAGAATTAACAGATAAAAAAGGTGTAGTTTTTCTTGTACTAGAAAGCCAAAAAGTGTGTATTTTTGGGTGCTGACCCTTAAATTGAAGTTAAAAAAACATTAAAATGTAGGATAACATAGGAAATACATTGATAGATTATAAATTACCTATTTACAATAATTCTCATAAAGAAAAAACCACCGATATTCACTTTACAAATGCCGTAAAATGCTTTTTCATCGTCAAATATTTTCAAACTCCTTTTTCTCCGTTTCATCTTTTCAGTGTTGGATGCTTTCTGCATAACTACGTGCATTTATGGGACCGAGCTACTTTCAAGGGAAGGTTACACGAACGACGGCCTCCGTGGTCGAGTGGTCGAGGCCCTCGACTGCGAATCCGAAGGTCGGGGGCTCAAATCCCAAATAATTTTTATTCAATTAACACAATTAATTAATATAAAATATATAGTATATTTGCGGCAAGTTCCAGAGTGGTAGATACTCCAAGTATCGCCCCGGTGAAAGACCACTGTTCAGAATCAAAGCGCTGTTTGAAACGGCTGCAGTGGTGCTTGACGACCAGATCTGAATAGCCAGGTTTTTCCCAACCTTCCTCTTTCCCATCTCCTTCCCCTAACCACTGCCTTCAGCCTCACGACACACCCTAATTGGGGATGCCATAGTCCTACTGGCTCCAGACGGTTGGGATCAGTTGGTATTCTTGTACAGTATTTAACATTTTAAAAAAGTTAAGATATAACAATATCGAACTATACAGGGTGTTTCTGTGACGATAATAATATTTTCAATTGGTCGTAAGCAAACCAAAATCATAAAATAGCTTAGCGATATGAACACAGAGATTTATGGTGCAAACCTTTTCACATAGAATAGCTTAGCTTGTGTAGAAAATAAATAAATAAAAATGTATAAAGCAGTGTTGCCAGAGGAAGCAAGAGTCCAATACCAACATAAAATAAATAAGCAAAAAAAAAAAAAAAAAACGAAGCATTTTACCCAAAAAAATATATTTAAAAATAAAAATTACAAAAATATGCATAATTAATTTATACTTAAAAACATAAAATACACGTTTGATCTGTGAAAAGACGCCATTTTGATAGTAACTTTTAACAGAAGTTCTAAATCTTAATTGACATGGCTTTTTTGACACCTTGAAAAGATAACGATCCGGATGACTCCGGATCGTGTGTCAGCACTCTTAACAACTACACCACGGAGATCATTGCAAATTCATAATACTGCAGTAGAATTTTAATCCCAGAGCTGGATGTCGTCTTCTCCAGATCAAATTACAACGTTAAATTAAAAGTTTTAAAAAGAACACAAATATTGTTAATACAAAAAAGCACATTTAATTGTTCGGTATTAATCAAAAAAAGCAAATTAAAAATTAAGAAAGCGGTTTGGTACAACAGACTTACCTCCGTGCTTGTATTCTGTAAGGATAGAATGCCAAATCTCTAAAATATAATTATTTATACGTAGTATTTATGCTAAATTGTTCACGTTTTCTTACATTTACTTATCTATTTATGTCAACTCACAACATTTGCTATTTTATGTCATATTACACCTAGTTACCAATGTCAATGTACAACATCTGCTATCTAAAGACAACGATTATACTAACATATAATTATCTATGTGTGTTAACTTACAACATCTGCTATCTAAAGATAATGATTATACTAATTATCTATGTATGTCAGCTTACAACATCTGCTGTCTAAAGACAATGATAAGTCATCAACTAAATACTCTACCATAATATTGGGTTCTGTAAACAAATCACACATTTTTACTAGGTTAAAGTTTTCTTAATATTCCCAAATTGGCTATATATATTTTTTACATTGGTACTGCGAACATTACGCCATTGTGAAGTTATATACTTTACCAGGGGCTTCTTGACAGACAAATAGACATTTTGATAATTAACAAATTCCATCGACTCTAGAATATAAGCTTGATGACAAATTTTACATTCTTATGAAAACAATTTTGACATTTCTATGTCAACTGGCACCTATCGACGTGTGTTTACTTGCACATTTCTATGTCAACCAGCACCCCTGCACTTTCTTATGACGACAGCATTGATAAAACCATTAATATTTATATGTCAACTAGGACCTGTTGATATGTGTTTACTAGCACATTGATATGTCAACCAGCACCATAATGTCGACTAGTACATTTCTATGTCAATCAGCACCTTTATATCGAAAATCATGGAACAGAAAAAACTAATCAACACAGCTCCCCGTTCGGCCTACAGATGGTGCTGGTAACTTGGACATTCTTATGACAATAACATTCGTAAAACTATTAATATGTCTATGTTAACCAGTACCTGTTGACATGTGTTTACTAGCACATTTCTATGTCAACCAGCACATTACTGTCATCTTGCACATTCTTATGAAAACATTCATAACATTATTCACATGTATATGTCGACTAGCACCTGTTGACATATGTTTACTAGCACATTTCTATGTCAACCAGCACATTAATGTCAACTTGCACATTCTTATGACAACTTTCATAACACTGTTCACATGTCTATGTCGACTAGCACCTGTTGACATATGTTTACTAGCACATTTCTATGTCAAGCAGCACATTACTGTCATCTTGCACATTCTTATGAAAACATTCATAACATTATTCACATGTATATGTCGACTAGCACCTGTTGACATATGTTTACTAGCACATTTCTATGTCAACCAGCACATTAATGTCAACTTGCACATTCTTATGACAACTTTCATAACACTGTTCACATGTCTATGTCGACTAGCACCTGTTGACATATGTTTACTAGCACATTTCTATGTCAAGCAGCACATTACTGTCAACTTGCACATTCTTATGACAACTTTCAGAGCACTGTTCAAATGTCTATGTCGACTAGCACCTATTGACATTTGTTTACTAGCACATGTCTATGTCAACCAGCACCTTAACCCCTAGAAGCCCGGCCCATATTTAGAAAATATCTCAAAGCCAAATATAATACTGAGAATTGTATTTGTAAGAATACAAATGCTTGTACAATGTAAACTTTTTTACTATGGTATTTTCACGGGCAGTAACGAGATGTGTTTGGAAGTTCTAAAACTTACCGCTACACACTACATATTGCGGTGCAACTCGAGGAAGTCATAATTTCATTGGACTGCTATTGAAGTCTGTTCAGGCTCGAGGTGTCAATGACACCTCGTACGACGACGACTTGCACATTTCTATGTTAACTAGCACCTCAGAGTCAACCAAAACATTCTTGCAACATTGATAATCCGCAAACACTACTTTATATCAACTTATGCTAGTTTGTACTAGCTACACGTAAAACCTTAGAGTAAGAATACACACGGAGAGAGAGCTAAATATTTTTACCCAACCTATACAAATTTACGATAAATCACTTTCTCCGAGTTTTCACGTCGTAAACTGTGAGAGAGAAAGAGACAACGATAAATCGTCACACAATATCGCACCATTTTTAGGAGGTGTGTAAGCGTGTTTTTCGTCACCGGCGACTCCGCCCGCTACTTTGTGTTACGCAACATAACTCAACGGTTTTTGAGGTTATATCCTATATTTTTATTGATAACAATAAAAATATAGGATATGACCTATCTCAATACTGTGAAAAGGTGGTAATACAAATAAACGCTACATTATGTCGACATGTGCTATGAATGGACGTAAAAAGGTGTGTCCACGAAAACCCTAGCTGCGCCCGAGTCAGGAAAAAATCAACAATCCTGACTACACTGTTTCAAAAAGCTATCTCTCCTGGTATATTATTGCTCCGAAAGTAAAACATTTCACGCAAAATTTCTGCGTCGGCATACTTCCATAAAAAATTTCACCTAATTTTATACTTTTAAACGATAACAAAAAAAACCCACACAGAAATTTGTATATAACTAAACAAATTGTTAGGCACTAAAAAAAAAAATTTAAAATTATCAGTCTTATAGGTTTCTATATAATTTAGGCAAAATATACATTTATACAATAATATGATTTGATTCAAAATAGACGAAAGAATATCATATAGTAAACTTGTACCTCATTCCAGAGTGGTAGATACTCTCAGTATCGCCCTGGTGAACGACCACCATTCAGAATCGACACGTCGCTCGAAACGGCTTTAGCCACGTTTGATGACCATTTTTGACGGCCTCCGTAGCCGAGTGGTAAGACGTAAGGTAAGTGAATACCGCACTAGAGTCCCAACTGCTTCCAACTGTCTACAGCCAGTGAGACTATGGCATCCCCAATTGGGGTATGTTGTAAGGCTGGAGGTAGCGGGGAGGGGAAGGAGATGGGGAAGAGGAAGGTAAAGAAGTACCTGGCTATTCAGATCTGGTCACCAAACACGGCTAAAACCCATATCAAGCAATGTTTCGATTCTGAATGGTGGTCTTTCACCAGGGCGATACTTAGAGTATCTACCACTCTGGAACGCGCCGCAAATATTATTTTTATTATTTTTGTATGAATTAAATGTGTTATGACACGTATTAATTGACTGAAAGTTATTGGCGCACGCCGGGTTTGAACCCGCGACCTTTGGATTCGTAGTCAAGCGTCTTACCACTCGACTACGGAGGCTGTCAAAAATGATCGTCAAACATGGTGCCACGTTTCAGAGTGGTAGATACTCCAAGTATCGCCCTGGTGAAAGACCACCATTCAGAATCGACACATTGCTTGAAATCGCTTTTAGCCGCGTTTGGTGACCAGATCTGAATGGCCAGGTACTTCCCAACCTTTCTCTTCCCCATCTCCTTCCCGTCCCCGCTACCTTCAGCCTCACAACATACCCTATTTGGGGATGTCATAGTCTCACTGGCTCTAGACGGTTGGGAGCAGTTGGGACTCTTGTGCGGTATTCAATATAAAAAAATATATATCTGAATACCTAGGTACTTCCTAGCCTTTCTCTTTCCTTCTTCCTTCAGCCTCGCAACATTCCCCAAAACAAGGGTGCAGTAGTTATACCAGCATTTTTTAGAGTGCATTCCGCACAAGAGTCCCAACTGCTCCCAACCATCTGGAGCCAGTAGGCCTATGGTGTCCCCGATTGGGGTATGTTGTGAGGCTGAATATAGTGAGGAGGGGAAAGCGAAGAGGAAGGTTGGAAAGTACCCGGCTATTCAGATCTGGTCACAAAACACGGCTAAAGCCATTTCAAAAAACGTTACGATTTTGAATGGTGGTCTTTCACCGAGGTGATACTAGTGGTTAAAATCCTGTGCGTCGTGACCCAAAGCCATGAGTCATTACCATTACACCACAGAGTCGTGCTAAATATTGATTCGTCTATTTTGAACGAAAGCAAAAAAAAATCCAAAATTAATTTTACAAAATACAAATACATACTAAAAAGAAAATATTCTCAGCAAAAAATCACTTAGGTCGGGTTGTTTCAAACTTTGGCCACATTTGACATCGTCACAATTCCACGATTAGCGCCATTTTGTTTTTTTTTTTTTTTTCACGTTAGAAACCGATACTATGGGCCAGTTTCAGTTTTCAATCAAATTTCGTTCGGCCGTCGAGCACAACGTTCATGCGTTGTTACGCTCGCCGGCAGATCGCAACTCGATCAAAAGCTGAAGCGGGCCGAGAACCGTCAAAGCGCTAATCGTTGATCTAAAGCGACGGAGCTTGCGAAACCACCCAACTTGGCTAATACAAATCGGAAAAGCACGTAAATAAAAAAAATTATAAAAAAAGCATTTGTATATTTTTTTAATTAATCAAAATATATAGTATTAAATCAATTCTTAACTAACTATGTAGAGCAAAAATTAAAATTTTATTACAAAAAAAAAATCTAACTTTACAATATTTAATGTTAGTAAAAATATAAAAATTATATATGTACAAAAATATTTTTCGATAGAATTGTTAATAACGTACAGATAATATTAGCACAATTTGAACAGCGGTGTTAAAACTGAATAGATAAGCCGATAGAAGTGTACCCAGAGTTAGCTCAATTTCATCTTACTTCTTAACTGATAAAACATTTTCAAATATTTTAATTTTTTTCTTAAACAGATCAATTTGATTGGCCTATCTGGGCCCTAGGAGTGGAAAGGTCTTATGTGAATTTGGCGATCTTCAGTTTTCTTTCATATCAGCTTACCTGTGCAGCGAGTGCCAATGATGCAGAACCCAAAAGCACTATATACAGTTAAGGTTTGTAATAACACTGTTGATAACACGGTGTTCTGTTATAGCTAAACCAAAAGCACTTTGTACAATGTTCAGGTTTGTTATAGCATTGTAGCTATGGTAATACACGTAAACCAATAGCACTTTGTGCAATGTTCAGGTTTGTTATAGCATTGTTGTTCTCACGGCATTACGTAATAGCTATGGTAATACACGTAAACCAATAGCACTTTGTGCAATGTTCAGGTTTGTTATAGCATTGTTAATAACACGACTTTTTGTAACAGCTATGGTAATACAAGTAAACCAATAGCACTTTGTGCAATGTTCAGGTTTGTTATAGCATTGTTGTTCCCACGCCATTACGTAAACGCTATGGTAATGCACGTAAACCAATAAGTTACAATTTTTAGGTTTGTTACAGCATTGATGATAACACGGCAGTTCGTAATAGCTATGACAATGGATTCAAACCAATTGCATTTTGTACAATGTTCAGGTTTGTTATAGCATTGTTGATAACACGGCAGTTCCTGATAGCTATGGCAACACATGTAAACCAATAGCACTTTGTACAATGTTCAGGTTTGTTATATCATTGTTAATAACACAGCATTACGTAACAGCTATGGCAATATGTTCATGTAAACCAATGGCACTATTTACAATATTCAGGTTTGTTATAGCATTGTTAGTAACACAGCATTGCGTAATAGCTATGGCAATACATGTAAACCAATAGCACTTTATACAATATTCAAGTTTGTTATGGCATTGTTGAAAACATGGCGTTCTGTAATGGCTATAGCCATAACATTTAAGCCAATAACACGTGAACCAATAACACATTTTACAATGTGCAGGTTCATTGTAGCATTGTTAATAACAAGGCATTTCGTAATAGCTATAGCGATAACACGTAAACCAATAAGTTGGCAACACAGGTGCCGCGGCACTGATTTTGGCCAACATCGATGATAATCTCGTTGGATCGGCAGCACTGCTCATTACAAAGGGGTCAAACAGTGCCGATGGTGTCGGCGGCACCATATAAACAATGCTACGCCGACCTCTTGGTGAAATTATTGTTGATACCGGCCTAGAGAAGAAAAAAGATTCGGTATATTATTTTGGGTGCTGGTAACATTTTCGACAAAAAAAGGTGCTAAAAAAACAAAATCATACCAAAATAAGGAGAAAAAATCGTTATAATACTGTTGCTACCGGCCTAGAGAAGGAAAAAAGGTTACGCAACAAATAGTGTCGATTGCGGTGCTAGAAAACGAAAATGACATCGCAGACACGTAGAAATAAATCACAACGTTTGGGATGCAGACGGTGCGTTTTACAACAAAAATTCGCTAAATACGGTGCTAAAAAAAAATGATACGAAAAAACATTATTACTAGGTGCCACAAAAGGTGAAAACGACCACCGTCAGTTAGCCAACAGCGCCGTTACAAACAGCGACGGCCGTTACGAAAAACAGCTACGATCGCGAGCGACAATGATCGTGACCGACGATGGCCGTCGTTGCGGCGCGACGGGCGTCACTGCGCGACAATCGTCACCAGCGCCGACGGTCATAAGGACCCCCTCGCCGCTACCTGCTGCATGGCGTGCTGCTGCTGGTGCAGCTGCTGCAGCTGCTGCAGCTGCGCCATCTGCTGCTGCTGCTGTTGCTGTTGCTGCTGTTGCCCCGCTTGCAGCTGCTGCGGCTGCGACTAGCCCTGCGAGAGACAACGACACTGGCATAGAATTGCTCTGGAAGCGGACGGTACCGATCGACACACAGACAATGCGCGCAACGTGACGACGTTGCAGACAACTAGCGGGCACTAACTACCTCCACCTCTGTTGATGGTGAATCGAGGTTAGTTTGAATCGCGCAGAGTTACGACGCAGTGGAGAGGAATTTAAGTGCGATACCCTGTCCGTATCAAGCGTTCTTCCAACGGTGATTCTAAGGCCATGATGTTCAATAGGTGTTAAGTGCAAGAGCCTAGTGGTAAATACTCTAAATTTTTTTTTATTTGTCTAGAGGCAGTTGAACTATGGCGTCTCCGATCGGGGTATGTTGTGAGGCTGAAGGTAGTGGGGAGGGGAGATGGGAAAGAGGAAGGTTGGGAAGTACCTGGCTATTCAGATCTGTTCCCAAAGGCTATAGCCATTTCAATCAAGCAAGGTTTTGATTCTGAATGGCGGTCTTTCACCAGGGCGAAGCTTAGAGTATCTACCACTCTGAAGCGTGCCGCAAATATACTTTATATGAATTAAATGTGTTTTGACATATATTAATCGTATAAAAGTTATTGACGCACGCCGGGTTTGAACCCGCGACCTCTGCATTCGTAGTCGAGCGTCTTACCACTCGACCGTGGAGGCCATCGCCCTGGTGAGCGACCACCATTCAGAATCGAAACGTTGCTTGAAATGAATTTAACCTTATTTTGTGACCAGATACGAATAGACAGGTACTTTCCCACCTTCCTTCTCCCCTTCCACCTCACTCTCCTCAGCCTCACAACATACCCCGCTAGGATGCCATAGTCCCACAATCAAACGAATGAATGACCGTAGCTTTAGCACGAATGAAACGATCATGACCAAGAAACTTTAACGAATGTCTTCTTACAGAAGTCAAAAAGTCCGTTCCGTTAATAAAAATGGACGGACACCGTAAAGCGGGCAACTGTGTTCGGACAGAGCTTTAGATTTTTTAAAAAGAAATAAGGTTTCGATAAATAATTTGGCAGAGATGTTACTTCCGGATAAAGTAGAGGTTTTGAATTCAAGTCTCGGTCGCAACCTCATCCTTTTCTGTTTCATATTTCGTTGAGAATTATTGACGCTGTTTCAATAATTAATATTAAAACGAATTAATTTATCAATGTGTACGCGAGCACGGAACTTCCACTGCACGATAAGTCTGCGCGAATACAAAGTAAGCAAGCGTAAAAATTACTCAAAATTATCAATTAATTTTGCTGCAGATAATTTAGTGTTAATATTATTTCCGGCAACACAATAGACATAATATTAAGAGATGTTCAAGGAGCGATTAGAAGAAAGTGCCATACCTAGCAGCCCTCCACACCAGTGACCGAATTCTCGTGAAAGTATTACAAATTCAATCCAAGATCTCATTGACATAAATATTAGGTCCACAACTTTGCTTCCGCCGTTTTCCTATAGATGGCTTTAGCGGTAAGTAGTGGTCGGAATAAATAGATCATAGGCGTCGTGCAATAATTTTAGGCATCCGTCAACATAACCCCATAGAGACATTAGTCCATTTGTGTCTGCGTCATTAAGTTATTCTCCATTGAAAATGTCAGTTTACGAGCCAAATTCTCGTCATTTGCGGGAGGTTTTAAAATGACAATGCTCGACCCCACGTTGCAAGGGTGGTCAAGACATACTTGGGGAAATGTTGGAATGGGGAGTCCCACCCCACCCGCCGTATCCTCCAGACGTTACTCCCTCTGACCATCACTTGTTTCCATTAATGGCGTGCGACCTGGCTGACCAGCACTTCCGGTCTCACGAAGAAGTAAAGAATTGGATCGATCCGTGGATCGCTACAAAAGGTGATCAGTTTTTTCAACGCGGGATTCATACGCTGCCCGAAAGATAAAGCAGAAAGTAGTGGCCGAGGCGGACAATACTTAGAATCATAAATGTATAGCCAGTTTTTTTTATAATAAAGCCTCGAATTCCGGAAAAAATGGGGGGAAGCAAAGGTGGATTCATACGCTGCCCGAAAGATAAAGCAGAAAGTAGTGGCCAGCGACGGACAATACTTAGAATCATAAATGTATAGCCAGTTTTTTTTATAATAAAGCCTCGAATTCCGGAAAAAAATGGGGGAAGCAAAGGTGGATTCATGCGCTGCCGGAAAGATAAAGCAGAAAGTAGTGGCCAGCGACGGACAATACTTAGAATCATAAATGTATAGCCAGTTTTTTTTATAATAAAGCCTCGAATTCCGGAAAAAAATGGCGGAAGCAAAGGTGTACACCTAATAAATAATTATTTGGTGAACATAAAATGGATGGCCGACTGTGCAGCCGGGGTTCTTTGGGAAGCAGACAATCCGTACAATGGTGATTTTTTTCCGGTTGACGCAGCCTCCTACTAAAATGCTTTCTGCGCATTCTTTCATTTGTAAAACTTTCATTCTCGATATTACAAAATCATTGAACAGTTCTCGTAATATTTTTGCAAGGAGTCGTTAATTAGGTCAGTGCGGAGAGCAAAATGGCTGAAAATATTTTTATTAAAAAAAAATCTGCAAAAATTTCTACAGCATAAATAATTATGGTATCCGCTAATCGGCCGTTTCTCCGCAGAGGTGCGAAGAGAGGATGGGACGTAACACGACTGTCTCGGCACACACGCGCACTCGTTGCATCGCTTGCGAGAAGGGAACGGATTAGAATGCATCGTAAAACTTTGAAATTTGCTAACCATATAACATATCCGATTATGTGTTTACTTCGACGGCCTCCGTGGAGGAGTGGTAAAAGTGCGCAAATATATTTAATTTAATTAATATGTGTCATATTAGATTCTATAAAAATCATACTATATAGTAACGTGCCGCAAATAAACTTTATATAAGATTTATATGAATTGAATGTGTTATAACACATATTAATTAAATAAAGATTATTGGCGAACGCCGGGTTTGAACCCGCGACCTTCGGATTCGTAGTCGAGCGTCTTACCACTCGACCGTGGAGATCCGTCATACTGACGACCGCGTGATCTCTGCGCGAGGGACAATCTTACTCAGAGGCAACAAACAGACTGGCGGAACCCTCCAGTGAGAATGTTGCGAAGTTTGCGGACAGAGCACAATAAACCCGATAGATCGACATTCTCGTAATGACCTGCTATTCTAGCACGAGGTCGGAAAGTGTAGAAACTTGAGTATTTTAATAATGCCCCATTATAAAATTGACAATTATTTACAATATCTTGGCTTTTAATCCATTGGTACGATTGAAAAATGTTGTACGATTGAAAAATGTTGTACAATTGAAAAATGTTATACGATTGAAAAATGTTTTTTTTAATTCCGTTCCCTTCTCACAAGCCATGGGCACACATCGGACCAGGTGGACCCACCTGCATGGCGTTGTGAGGCTGCATCTGCTGCTGCAGGGCCGCCTGCTGCTGCTGGGGGACTGGCGAGGGCGACGCCACGCCCACCACGGCCGGGGTGGTGGCGCCCGTCTGGCCGCCGCACTTGGCGTAGCCCTGCAAAGGGAGACAAGGTGATTATTTGGAAAAAAAAATTACACACAACAGATGTAATTAAAACTAAAATTTCATTTAATGTAATTTTTGACCGGTTAGTAGCCGAGTGGACAAACGCGTCGGATTCCCACCCGGGCATCGTCGTGGGTACAATTCCTCTGCTGGCTAAGTCTTCCATGATTGTACAAGCATCATCTTGCGCTTATTACCATGGCAGTAGGAGTTTTTCAAATATTGTCAGGTTATTCATAGCACGGGAATTTTTGTCTTTCAATTAAAAAAACATGTTCGCATAATACATCTCGCTGGAGTGACACATTGGTCAAAAATGAGTTGAATATGCAGTTTTGATCAGTTTTTTTTTCAGCGTCGAATGCTCTGACTCTCGTTTGATTCTGAAGACTTTTGTGGCCCTTCAGCCATCTCAAATATAATCACCATTTGGGAGAAGGCTCGACTCAAGCGACACGAGTTTGGGACTTTTTCAGCTTTTTGTCGCTTCAGGTAACTCAGTGAGGGCATTGAGTTACCTGAGTACTTTTTTTTCAAAATTCAACCAGCTACTGAAGACATGAATTTTATTGTAAAACAAAACTCTGGTGTAAACTTCCCAAAATGGCGCTTCAGCACTTTTTGCCTTCGGGCGATGATATATAGTTGTGAACGATGAATACTTGGAGCAAGTGGATGAGTTTATGTATTTAGGAAGTATGTTCTAGAGAGATGGAAAGGCTGATGAGGATATTGGAAGAAAGGTAAATGCAGCCTGACGGCCTGCATGGTCGAGTGGCAAGACGCTCGACTACGAATCCAGAGGTCGCGGGTTCGAACCCGGCGTGCGCAAATACATTTTATTTAATTAATATGTGTCATTTAATTGATATAAAAAATATGATATAGTATATTTGCGGCACGTTCTGGAGTGGTAGATACTCCAAGTATCGCCCTGGTGAAAGACCACCATTCAGAACTGAAACGTCGCTTGAAATGGCTTTAGCCGCGTTTGGTGACCAGATCTGAATAGCCAGGTACTTCCCAACCTTCCCCTTCCTCATCTCTTTCCCCTCCCCACTACCTTCAGCCGCACAACATACCCCTATTGGGGATGCCATAGTCTCACTGGCTCTAGACGGTCGGGAGCAGTTGACTCTTGTGCGGTATTCATATAAAACATGCAGGAAACAGTCCTCTATTAATGGAGGACTGAGCGCTGCTGGCGCAAATAAGAAATTGTCCAAAGAAGCGAAGCTAGCAGTCCACAATGGAGTTATGATACCAACCCTGATGTATGGCAGTGAGGCACGGAACTGGCAGAGGAAAGATGAAAGTAGACCAAATGCTTTAGAAATGAGATCCCTGTGGCGTACGCGTGTTAAAACCATGTGTGACCGTATCAAAAATGTGGATATCCGGAAAGAATGCAAGGCTAATGTAAGCGTAATCAATAAGATTAATAAAGGGACACTTAGAAAGATGGTTTGGACATGTAGAGCGGATGAATGGAATAAAGAAGAATATACTAGGTTTGTTCAAAAGAAAAGGTGAATTTTGAATTTTCATGGGCTATGTACATTCAATTATCGATTTTTTTTTTGTTGTGTTGGTACACATATGTTAGCATTATCAGCCATTTTGGATTAGAGGTTTGTTTTTTACAACTGGAAAGGTTAGTCACGTTTTTGTGTGTTCTTTGATTTTTCACTTTTGAAAAAAATGGATCAAAGAATATGTATTAAATTTTGCGTTAAAAATGGAATAAAGTGCTCCAACGCACTCAAAATGTTGACTGTGGCATTCGGCGAGTCTACTTTGTCTCAAAAAGTGTTTATAAGTGGTACAAGCGCTTTACAGAAGGCCGAGAAGATGTTAATGACGATGAGGCGTCCTGGAGTTGCAACCACGTCAACAAACGAAGAAAACATCGAAACAGTGAAGAAAACGGTTTTGGAAAATCGTCGAATCACTATTAGGGAAGTTGCAGAGGATGTTGGCATATCAATCGGCTCATGCCATGCAATTTTCTCGGATGTTTTGAAATTGCTAAATTTTGAGCAAAAGCAACGTCGCATTAGTATCGCTCAGGAGTTGTTGAATGACCGTAATCATGCCTCAACCACCGTATTCACCAGATTTGGCTCCCTGCGACTTTTTTCTATTCCCGAAACTGAAGAGACCAATGGAAGGAAAGCGTTTTGCCACAATTGATGAGATAAAGTCAGAATCGAAGAACGACCTGATGGCCATACCGAAAGGCGCATTCCAGAAGTGCTTCGAGGATTGGAAGAAGCGCTGGCACAAGTGCATTATATCTGAGGGGGATTACCTTGAAGGGGACAAAATGGATATTGATGAATAAATAAATACTTTTCGAAAAAATTCCAAATTCACCTTTTCTTTTGAACAAGCCTCGTATGTGAGAGTGAATGGTAGAAGTTGGGGACGCCCGAGGAAGACGTGACACGACCAAGTGAAGCAAATATTTGTGTAGGTTCAAGTCAATAGTCAGAATAATGATAGAAGAGTATGTATGAATGCGAATGGAATGTGCGTCAAGAAAGAGTTGTGTTGCGCTCCATCCTCTCTGCCTACCCCTATAAACGGCGAGATGGTTAGTTAGTCCACTTGTAAAAATTGACATGCTCTTAAATTTTTTAATATGAGAATAATGTCAACATTGCGTTTTGTTGACATCTCTACAAACTATTGGTCGAGTGGTAAGACGCTCGACTACAAATCCAGAGGTCGCTGATTCCTGCCCGGCGTGAGCCAATAACTTTTATTTAATTAATTTGTGTCGTAACACATTTAATTCGTATAAAATATTGTAAGGTTTATTTGTGGCACGTTCCAGAGTGGTAGATACTCCAAGTATCGCTTCCCTGGTGAAAGACCAGCATTCAGAATCGAAACGTTGCTTAAAATGGCTTTAGCCGTGTTTGGTGCCAGGAAATTCCCAACCTTCCTCTTCACCTCCCCACTACTTTCGGCCTCACAACATACCCCAATTGGGGATGCCAAAGTCTCACTGGCTCTAGACGGTTGGAAGCAGCTGGGACTCTACCTAACCTAACCCGACCTTCCTCTTCCCCATCTTATTTCCCTCCACACTACCTTCAGCCTCACAACATACCCCAACCAGGGATGCCATAGTCTCACTGGCGCCAGACGGTTGGGTGCATTTGGTACTCTTGTGCGGTATTCACTACAAATTAATTGTTTTTAAAGAAAACAAAAAAGCAGTGTTTGGCAACAAAATCTAAACAGCCACATATTTGCCAACCTTCACCCTCCCCCTCTCCTTTCAGCTTCGCGACGTGTTCCGACTGCGGACGCGACAGTCCCCCGCTGGCCTCGGGCGATGGGCAACCGACTGTGAAGAAGATGAAGGAGCGCGTCGAGAAGGACACTCACCTGCAGGTCGGCCAGCAGGTTCTGCCAGACGGCGATCTTCTCGTAGTGGCGCTTCAGCAGCTCGTCCTTCCTGGCCAGCTCCAGACGCAGCTCGTTGTTGTCCTCCTTCACCAGCAGCTCGGGCTTCAGGGCCGACAGGAGGAAGCGCTTCTGCAGGAAGAACGCCTCCATCTGACGGGCTAACTCGATGAACCTGGAAGTATAAAATTTGAGTTATTTTTTTTTTAATATTTAACCTCTAGCGTGCCGGAGGTGCCTATAGGCATCGAGCATTCATTGTGTTTTCAAGAGTGTTTAACCTTTAAAACCTCTTGTTCGCATATTTAAATGAACCGTAATCCCTTGTCAATGAAATAATCAATCAGTAGAGATATTTTGCATTTATTTATTTATTAACGCCCGTCAAAGGCTTTTACACAAATATTAACATTATTTTTATTTTTTTTAACAATAAACTCATAAGCAGTGCAAAAAATATTGTAAAAGAAAATAAAAAATAATATTGAATGAGAGGTCCAGGGTTAAATATTATAATTTCAACAATTAGTTTAGAAGCAGTGCAAAAAAAATTGTAAAAGAAAAAAAAAATAATATTGAATAAGAGGTCCAGGGTTAAATATTATAGTTTCAACAATTAGTTTAGCTCTACCAGATAAAAAAAAACTTTACTTAGGTATACTTATAGTGTGATATTGACATTCTAAATATATCAACGATATCGGATTATGTGTTTCCCAGCTGTTGCATTCGTCGCATAGGCGTGTTAAATTATTGTGAGGTTGAAGCAGAATTGTTACAATAGTATGGCAGGTCCTGCCTTGTAACCGTTCTGCCAGGACCATGAAATGCAATTAAGTATAATAGTTCAGGGCTGTCAATCATTGAATTTATAATTTTATATAAGCAAGTCAATTGCGTCAGGTAGCTATAACAGAAAAACCACTTATACCATTAACATACAATTTTAACAAATACATGAACACATTATCTTCCTAGTTTACACTTTTCTTCTATTTGCCAGATAAGGATATTGAAAGAAGGGGGAATGCAGGAAACTCCATTAACTCTTTCACCGCGGCGAGTGACTTTAGTCATTTCTACAAATCGTTCGCACTGCGCCACTATAATGGCATTATCTTTACTTGGGTTTATCTCAAGTGAATGTTTATTGATACTTCGATATTGGAGGATGATTTAACGATAGTTCATTACTCGTAAGTGATTTTTTTTTCTTAAAACGTTCGACCAAAAATGCTTAAACAAAAAATGTGCCGCGTAGGGACGACTGCTTAGGTATATTTATTTAGCGATTAAAGGGTTAATGGTGGACTGAACGCTGCTGGCGCAAATAAGAAATTGCCCACAGAACCTAAGCTAGCAGTCCACAATGGAGTGCTTATACCAACCCTGATGCATGGCAGGGAGCCATGGAACTGGCAGAGGAAGGATGAAAGTAGACTGAATGCTCTAGAAATGAGATCCCTGAGGCGTATGTGCAGTAAAACCATGTATGATTGGGTTAAAAAGGAGAATTTCCGAAAAGAATGCAAAGCTGATGTAAGCGTAATTAATAGAATCAAGAAAGGGACGCTTAGATGGTTTGGGCATATAGAGCGAATGAACGAAGAAAGGAGTCTGAACAGAGTATATGACGCAAAAGTGAATGGAAGAAGAAGTCGGGGACACCCAGGAAGACAACATAGCACAATCAAATATTTGAGTCCGACCACGTGAAGAGTCAGAATAACAGTAGAGTATGTATGAGACGATTATAAATGTGAATGCAGCAAAAGTGTCAAGAAAGAGTTGTATGGCAGTCCGTCCTCTCTGCCTACCCCTACGGAAACGGCGTGATGGTTAGTTAGTTCTTTATTCATGCGTATGTACTATCCATTCTTTGTCATTTCTATTTTTTTTTTCTCAATTCGTGTGTTATGTGTTTTATACTCAGAGCAATAATATACAAGAGAGAGAGCTGTAGTCAGTTTATACGAGGTTTGCCGGACTCGGCTAGACCTGGGCGTGGCTAGGACAAGGGCTAGGGTATTTATACATCCATTCATAGCACATTTCTACATAACGTTTTTGTTTATTCGTATAATCACTTTTTTAGTGTTGTATAAAAAATATATATATATAATATGTAACCTAATAAACCGTTGAGTTATCTCAATGTATTTCGCGTATCATAACGTGTGTGTGGAGTCAATGGAGACGCGCGACACGAAGAACATTATAACAATACTTTAAGGCGGTGTGATAATTTGGGAAAAAAAATTGTCTCTTTCTTCCTCATGGTGTACGACGTAGAAACCCGGAGAAAGTGATTTATCCCAAATCTGTATAGGTTGGGTAAAAAGAATTAGCTCTCTCTCCATATATTGTTACTTCAAGGTTTAATAGATGAAGACTAAATCACACCTCCGGAATATTAAAATAACTATTCACAAATGTTGAACGGTGAGAATAAGGATAAATTTAAATGATTGTATTACCTTTCGACTTCCACCTTAACCTCCTCTTTCTCAACGCACGGCCCTGCCTCCTGTTTGGTCAGAACATTCAGGCACGACTGAAAAAAAAACATAAAAAAGCACGTCATTAAAATGTATTACACTACGGCGTTAATGGAGCCGACAACCCCTCCAAACAAAGCTAAAAATACTAGCGTTGGGAACTTCAATGTTTTGTGAATGCTTCACGAATTGCTAGTTCTTTAAAATGAACCCTTCGCAGTGAACACTTCAATTGAAGTCGAACTCGCAAAAAAGAGATTTGAATTTATCCAGTTATTTGTTCAGTTCCTCGCTGAAAAAGCACATACTAGTCGGTAGCGCTTTGAAAGTGAAAAGAACTGGAACCGGTTCCTTCCTAAAATAAAAAGTACTAGTCGGTAGAGATTTGAAATGCAAAAGAACTGGAACTGGTTCCTCGCCAAAAGAACACATACTAGTCGGTAGCGCTTTGAAAATGAAAAGAACTGGAACTAGTTCCTCGCTATTACATCAATACTTTGAAGTCGGACTTCAATTGAAGTACTTTTTTATAGACTTTGAAGTTCACTTCACAACTGTACTGCTGCAAATTGAAGTAGATCTTTGTAATCTAACTTTTATTGAAGTATTTATTCAACGAAATGAATGAACGTTAAATTGAAGTACCAACTTCATTTGAAGTATTTGTTCCATTAACAATGAATGAAGTAGGAACCGTTGTCAAAAGAAGTAGTTCTTTCAAAGCGGTCACAACGCTAAAAAATACAAACCATTGCACCACCAAGGCATAACTGTCTTGAAAATTTGAAAAAACGCAAAGCTACAAATAAAACAACAAAAAAGTCACATGTTCAAAGAGAAATAAACAACAGGGACAACTCGAAATAATTACGCATTCTGATTTAGCTCTAACAATCGTTGCAGCATTGTCTTGTGTACTCGAAAGATACAAAGCATCAAACAAATCGATAGCAGACGATATCAACAAAGAAAATGTCACATGTTCAAAGATGCGGCAAACAGTCGAGACAACTCGAGAAAATGGCGAATTTACGATTTATAATAGCTTCAAGGTTTGAGGAAGATTTTGAGATGAGAACAATTATAGGTTACCTGGAAGGATTCCTCGAATTCCTCCACCAAGTTCCCGGCGCCGTTCGACGGAGCCGCCATGTTTAGAAGAGTCGCTCGCGAGCCGCGATTGCTTCCGATTTGATTTGACACATTGTTCTATTTTTTCTATGCCTTATTTGTGTTGACGGTGTTGCCAGTGGTAAAAATATCTACATTATGGCTACAGAATTTACGGCAGTTGACGGTGCTGCCAGTAATATGAGATTGTTATTATTATGTACGAAGGGTCAAATTTGAACACTCACATTTGTGATTTTATATAGTATTATTTAAACTTACCAACTATCACACCATTTCCACGCAAGTGTAGGCAGAGAAGACGAACCGCCATACAACTCTGTCCTAACACACACTCCTTGCGTCATTCACATTCATACACCGTCTCATACATACTCTTTTATTATTTTCACATTTCACTTGGCCCGAAAGGTTTTTTTTTTAAGAAAGATAAACATTCCCGGGTTACGAATAACCTGAAAATATTTTTAAAATTCCTACTATCATCGTAATAAGCGGAAAGTGTTGCTTGTGCCTTGACGCCTTCCATAGTCGAGTGGTACGCTCAACTACGAATCCAAAGGTCACGGGTTCAAACCCGGCGTGCGCTAATAACTTTTATTTAATTAGTATGTGTCATAACACATTTAATTCATATAAAAAAAATATATTTGCGGCACGTTCCAGAGTGGTAGATACTATAAGTATCGCCCTGGTGAAAGACCACTATTCAGAATCGAAATGTTGCTTGAAATGGCTTTAGCCGTGTTTGGTGACCAGATCTGAATAGCCAGGTACTTCCCAACCTTCCTCTTCGCAATCTCCTTCCCCTCCCCACTACCTTCAGCCTCACAACATACCCTATTTGGGGATGCCATAGTCTCACTGGCTCTAGACGGTTGGGAGCAGTTGAGACTCTTGTGCGATATTCATTTAGCAGAAGAATTAAACCCACGACGCCCGGATTCGATGCGTTTGTCCACTCAGCTACTAACGGGTCATTATTATTTGATTCACCTGATTGTGCCATGTCTTCCTCGGGTGTCCCCGACTTCTTCTATTCACTTTCGCGTCACATATTATTTTCACACGTCTTTCTACGTTCATTCGCTCTACAAACCCAATCCATCTGAGCGTCCCTTTCATATTCATCCCTTTCATATTCATCTCTTTCTCCCATCAGCCAGCCTTGCATTTTTTCTTATTTAAAAGTGTTCAAAAGTTAGGTTTTTTCAAATGGCGTCCAATTCCTCAGCGCCGCATTTTCATTATAACATGGAATAATGAACTAAATTCTAATAGATAGCTGACTAACTAACTAACCATCACGCCGTTTCTACGCAGGGGTAGGCAGAGAGGACGGACCGCCATATAACTCTGTCTCAGCACACAATCTTTGCTTCATTCACATTCATACACACTCTTCTGTTATTCTGTCTCTTCACATGACCCGATTCAAGTATTTGCTTTACTTGATCGTGCCATGTCTTCCTCGGGCGTCCTCGACTTCTTCTTCCATTCACTTTCGCGTCATATATTCTTTTCACACTCCTTTCTTCGTTCGTTTGCTCTACATGCCCGAACCAACCATCTAAGCGTCCATTTCTTGATCCTATTCATTACGCTCACATCGGCCTTCAATAGATTATTTTCGCTTTCTTAAAATTAAACTTCTACGGTACTGATTCAGGTTTTTTGCTAACAATATCGTCGCTGGAAAGGAAAAAAGGCTTAAAAGCGACACTTGGTCAATCAGTTTTTTTTTTCTGCGTCCAATGCTCCGACTCTCGTTTGATTCTGAAGACTTTTGTGGCCCTTCAGCCGTCTGAAATATATTTACCATTTCGGAGGAGGCTCGACCCAAGCGACACAAGTTCGGTAGTTTTTCAGCTTTTTGTCGCTCCAGGTAACTCAGTGAGGGCGTTGAAACTTTTTTTTCAAAATCCAACCAGGCACTGGACTTATGAATTTTATTGTAAAACAGAACTTTAAAGTGCTCTGGTGGAAACTTCCCAAAATGGCACTTCAGCCGTTTTGCCTTTCCGGCGACAGTATTGTTATAGTAGGTTTAGAACATGTATATGAAATGTACAAAAACAATAAAGATTTAGTATATATGTATATTTAATATTTTCAGTACAAAATTTCTCGTTCAAACCAAGATCAGGAGAACGACTTATTGGTATTTCAAGAACAAAGATTGAAACAGGCAAAGGCCAAAAAAAAAAATTCCAAACGCTGACAACGAAGACATCATCAACGACACAATAAAAAAATTAACAACTCTACTGATAAATAACAAAATTTCTTCGTTAACACGCACCGCCACTATCGCATGCTGTGCATTAAAAAGAATAATTTATTCTTCTACGGAGCTCCGTCGGCAGGTGAGACGATGATTAAGGAATCACTGGTCGAATGCCACTTCAACTTCACCAGGCTGACGGGACTCGACACGGAATCTTCATTCAACTTTTCATCGCTACTTCACGCAAACGCGTGTTTCACGGACGAATGTAAACTAACCGACAACCAATTCAATTGGAAATTACTAGTGGGAGGAGAAAAAATGGCCACAGACGTTGAATACAAAGAAAAACACGACATTGAAAATTGCGTTCTATACACTGTCTCTAATTACGGTGTTGGATCCTAAAATCAACAATTTGATAGGTCATAACCTGATACCTTTTGTCCAGTCCCTACCTTCACCTTTTGCCAGTTTGTTCTATTTGTATGACTACGTAAAAGTGTGTTGAACAACCGATAACCCCCCACCATCCGGCAAAACACAAGACAAGGACGTCAAGAGCGGCGCGCTTTAACGATTCCCGCGCAGTCAATCGCAGTCACTCGTCTACAATCGCTCGGCCTACCCAGGGATGGCGCCTTCGCTTCGCCTCCGTCTTTGGAGGATTCGCCCCACTCAACTGTTCATCGTACGGGCAGATAGTTCGCCCCTCTCGCAGACGTCTAAACAGGTGAGCAAATTGGCTTAAACCTACCTTTCCCAAACAAGATCAATCATTCACCAAGTATTTCATCGTTTTACAGTCTTAAATTCATTCACGTCTTTCCAAAACTGAATCGCAGTTTCTGGATCGAACATACGGGATTGAATTATGCGTGTCGGTACCGGAAGCCTCCGAGGCTATAGCGACTAGAACGATTGAATACTATTTTTTTGACGTTATTACAGAAAAGATTTCAATAAGTCCTTTTGTATGGGAAATGCTCTGGTCTAAATATGTTTAATTGTTCCAGATGCAAGATTTTGATCAAAGGGAACACCACATACTCGTAGAAGCGCACGCTACATCGTGGACGGTAACGGACGACAGTAGATTTATTTAAACTTAGAACAACACAGAATTTTCACACCAGAAGAGCGGATATCACACATAACAAAAGATTATTATTACTGTGAAATTTGCGACCAGCCTTTATTTACATGGCATACAGAAGAAAATTGCGACTATTGTATTTGGGAATGATTTAATTTTAAGCATTGTTTATAATTACTAACTGGATATCGAAATGAGTACGCGTACGGCTGGGAAAAAATTAGAAAATAGACTCTTTTTTTTTTTTACATGAATACCGCACAAGAGTCTCAACTGCTCCCAACCGTCTAGAGCCAGTGAGACTATGGCATCCCCAACAGGGGTATGTTGTGAGGCTGAAGGTAGTAGGGAGAGGAAGGTGATGAGGAAGGGGAAGGTTGGGAAGTACCTGGCTATTCAGATCTGGTCACCAAACACGGCTAAAGCCGTTTCCATCAAGCAACGTGTCGATTCTGAATGGTGGTCTTTCACCAGGGCGATACTTAGAGTATTTACCACTCTGGAGCGTGCCGCAAATATATCATATATTATTTTACATGAATTGAATGTGTTGTGACACATATTCATTGAATAAATATTATTTGCGCACGCCGGGCTTGAACCCTGGACTCAGATTCTCTCTGGATTCAGATTCTGCCGTCAGACTCGAGGTGTTTGTTCCTGAAGAGGAAACTATTGCGTGCAGAGTACTCAATTTTTTTACCGTTTTCACCGCTATATCTGAATACGCGAAATGTAAACAGTGTAGTGGAAAAGGGACGCACAAATAACGTGTTGCAATTCAGTTTATTAGGACGAGTAGACGTACGATTGCAACTTGACGTAGATTTTCGCGAATTTGTTCAACAGTTAAATGAGAAAGATCGCCAAAACAGATTGATTTTGTCCAGAATTATTGAGCGTGTTAGATTTTGAATCGGCTTAAAAGAGGACATAACGCAGGAGAAGATTCCACTAATAGGGGAGTGTTTCGTGGTCTGATAGATGTGTTACCAAAATTGATCAGTCTATGAAGAATCATTTTGAAAAGGCAACTGTTGTTAAAGGAGTTTCAAAGACCGTTCAAAATGACTTTGTCACGAGAAAAATTTGCAAGAAACTTCGGAAGCCGATGTTTTTTCGATCCGAACCGATGTAACCCCCCACGTTTCTATATCAACACAAATGGTTTTAATAGTACGACATGAAATGAAAGGAGTAATACACAAACCATTCTGTAAATACCTATCGCCCATTGACCAAAGTGCGTCGGGATTAAGCCAAGCCATTTTGACCCAAGAAAGCAGTTCAACAAAGCAAATATTAAACGCATGGACATATAAGCGCTGTCCAGGCAAAAGTACGAAAGGTCTATTTATACGCACATTTTACTCATTGCTATGCGCACCGACTCAATTTGATACTAGAAAAAGCTGTTTGGAAAAATATTCAAGCGAACAATTTTTTCGCACGTTTACACGGCTTTCCAAAGTTTTTTCGGCGCAGCTATTTTAAACGAAATCGTATCTTATAAAATAGAGTCTGTCCCGCAAACAAGATGAAGCTATAATATTCCAACCGTTTCTACTATATTCAGTCATAGACAATAATATAACGATTCATTAGCAACAGATAATAATACTCTAAATCAAGTTATTAACATGCATCGTCTTAGCGATGAAGAGTTCAATTTCTGGCCATCTTTTTTAAATGATGTATTACTACACTGTGAAGTTCTTTCCAAGCAGTTACAGGGGCGGTCAATTGATACAATCCAAGTAAAATCGTTTATCGAATTTTTTTTAAAGTGCATTCAAAACGTTAGGGATTCTTTAGATAATAGAGTTGAGCCACCAGCAAAAAGGAAACGATCGACCCTTCTCTGCATTACGTGCCGAAGTTTGCCATCTCAACAGCCGGAATTATCGATTTTCGCTGAAATGTCCCCCGTGTACAAGAAATAATTTCTTACAGGAAGAGTTCACCGCGACTACGCGAAACTTCTAAACGAGTTACGCGTCCCTTATGCTCTAGATGCTTTTACGAACGCCGACGGAGCAATATCAATTCAGCAATTGTTTTACAAATGTAGCTTGGTGGAAAGTATTTTTCTACGTTGAAACGCGTGAAAACATTTCTGAGGAATACCAAGATCGTCTCGATACTCTGTCAATGACGAGCATCGAAAAAAGTTTGATCTCTTCTATAGCAGACTTTAATAATTGTGTCATCGAAGTATAATATTTTCGCAAATGAAAGATTTTCTCTACAAATGAATAATTAGTAGTAGATATGCACCTCCCTTTAAATCATTGAAGAGAAACGCGCTGCTGGAAAATTCGGTCAAAATAAAGTAAAAATACTTCAGGTAGCCCGGGTAATTTGCGCGCAAAAAACCTTAATTATTTTGGCTACTAGAAATGTTATAATTTTCCGTTTTTTCATAAGTTTTTTGCGAAACGAAAAATCTGCTTATGGCCCCAACGACTGTGTGTTATAAAGAACATAACTCGCCTCTCTAAACCCAAAGGTGAAGCCATAAGAAATGATTTTCGGGGCCCAAAGCATTCCGCCTCGTTTGCCGAGTGAAAATGACAAATGACGTTTCGACAAAATTTGACGGTCCCCGGGCAAACTCGCGCGTGGCGGGCGTGCGGTACCGTACGCCGTCTCGGCGATTGGCGCCTCGCGAGATTTTGTATAAATTGCGCAAATTGGCTAGTAAAAAATCAGTCAATACCAAGTCTTAACTTGCTACATACTTGGAGTTTTCTCCCTGTCACCGTGCTGCTACCTCCTCGCTACTGACCTCGCCTGATGAACACTCCTGGGATCGTTCTCCGCGACTCCGCTCGGCCCGTCCTACGACCAGGAGCTGGCAAATCTACTTACTAAATGGAGGACAGCATCCCCGCATCTATCATCATCTTCGGCACCTTCATCCCGTACCGTAAACTCGTAAAGACGACGAAGGATTGATAGAGCTGAAAACGCAAAACAATCTTCCGTTTAAATCGACGACAATGCCAAATACCAGTGAACTGATTACCCGCGAGATTTCTACAGCACGAGTAAGGCCATGCTTACCTCTGCAATTGCCACGGACGCAGATAGAACGTCGTCCATAAACGAAAATAATAATAATATTTGGGATATTGATTATTGAAATAATATCAATGATCTTCAACGTAAATTCGAAACGGAAAAATAACGCTCGCGACCGAGACGCAAACTCGAAATCTCTCCTCTCGACTTTGGAAGAAGTCAAAGATCTTCCATAAACTCACTCGGTATTGGAGAGATTCTTGGTATCTTCTGAATTTGAAGCGCGGAGTGAACGACATTGAAGGTTTAAGCATGGCATTGATTTATCGAGAAGAATATTAATGAATTGAGAAACTTGCGATCGTTCTGCTGGAACCAATTTATCCATGGGTTATAATTTCATTTGAATTACCGGACTGTTACGTTCAGGATAAAAATGTTTACAAGCAACGTAACATTACCGGGAGGTGACTAAATCTGACTATGAAAAGGTTCAAAGCAAAATTAGCCAACTAAGTTCACCTAAAGCACAAGGCAAGGGCTGTGCGAATTAGATACTGTATTACAAAGAGATGGGGTGGAATGGATGTAAAGCGAGACTTGTCGCACCGCTGGAGAGGCCTGCGGACGATGTCCGCTGCCGGTGGTCGGCCGACCGGGAGCAGCTCGGCCAGGACTGCCGGGGTAGGGTGGCGGAGACTGCTCGGAGGACCTGCTTCGGAGAAGAGTCGGGAAGAGCCAGAAAGTAAACTATCGGTTCCGTTTGTCGCCAAGTTTACAACAGGAAGATCCACGGAATATTCATCGTGTGTCGTCGACACATTCGTTCGGCACAGCGAAATTAAGATGAGATTTGGCGATTATATATATATATATATAAAAACGTTATTGCCTCGAATCAGACGAGGCAAGTTTGCGATTTGGTAGATGCATTTGACCAGATAACGGGGAAAAAGTAGGGTAACGTGTCAAATGTCAAAGCAAATACACAATCTTGACATAAAAACGATTTGAAAGAATCCCTTGGTGGATTTTTGGCTTCCGCACATAGCTTTGGAACTCCCTGGCCGCTGGAGACATAGCGAGGTTCATGGGGATCTCACTTCAGATCCGTGCGCTGGTCGGACTCCTGAACGTGAACGTTCCGTCGGAATGTATAAACGATTCATTGAAGTAAAAAAAACGATACATTTGGAGTAGAAGACTGATCTCATTTCAAAATGAAAGTACTTAGATAGTGTAAGACAACGTCGTGCAGGACTGCACTCAGCATAGCATTGAAGAATGGAAATTTCAATATTTTCAAGCCAATGAAAATATATAGAGTTGCCCGTTCAAGCCAAATTTATGCTCGTTACTTTTAAAAATAATATTTTGCCGTATCGTGGCCATATAAGGGGGCGAACCAAAACCAGGCGGCCGCACTCGTCGACAGCGCCCGAGCGCCGAGGCCGACCTACGATAAGTTCCCAACGGACTAACAAAATTCAAAGTGTAAAGAAAGTGCCGCTCGACGAGGGCTCAGCTGCGTCCATTTCTTTTGAACAGGCAGCACCTTTTCTTTTGAACAGGCCATGTATATAAGGAGCCTCAACGATGGGACCATCATATATACAAATCGGGACACCCCTACTAGTCGCAGCGTGTGCGAACAAGTTGAGTGAGGTGAAGGGGACCCTTAGCTTTACAGCGCACAAAGTTCAGTCCGCTGCGAGCATTAGAAGAGTCAGGATAGCTGATTTAGTGCACCCTTGTTGGAGACCGAGCCACGACGCGCGTTGGCGGATACTATCAAACTACGTTGATAAAAATTGCTCAAGCAAGCCTACTCTGTCCTACGCGCAAGTTTCGAGGAGGGTGTTACCTACCATAGACTGCCCCCGACCCGAAGATAACATGAATCCGGCTCCGCATCTTATCTAGCCGTGTCAACGACACCGAATACACCATCATCTACAATGGACCCGGAGGTGGACTGCGCACGACTCCAGCAACGATATCACCTATAAAAGGGACCGCATCATCCCGCAAGATGTTAATCTACGACCTTCAGTTAAAGAGACTACATTGTGTTTCCATCAACGCATTCATTTTATTAAAAACTAATAAAAGTTAACTGGCGCCCAACTAGGGGCTTCGAGAACAATCCCAAGCGTTCCAGATACCTGGTTCTAGCTAAGAAGTTCTGGCTGATATCGATTTATCCCATTGCAGAAGTCCCGAACCCACACATCTGTAAACCTCGTCAAAGATACTATGAAGAAAACAACTGATAATTTACATGCAAGTACATTTTTCAAATTATTCGTCTATCCCATAATCCGATAGATCCATCCCTACCCTTCCTTATCTACAAGGACAGTGTTTATTTTTTTTCTTTCTCATCCAAGAGCAAGTTATACTTATAGTACTAAGTAGTTCTATTTTTGCAAATCTAAAATTTAAAAATGGCACTATCAAATGAAAGATCCGCGTCATGCACAGACTCCATGTTTGAGTACCATGGGTCTCGAGAGGAACTTTATTTTTTTATTAAGTCAGCTAGAGGCTTTTTATCTAGAAATGGGAATACACCTAATAATGTAGAAAAAGTTCTTTCTTAATTAAAAGGTAAGGCCCTTCAGGTAGTTCTAATGCACGACCACGATTTTACCATTGAAAGGATATTCGAAATCTTACAAAAAGAATGTGGCGATAATAAAACAATTTCGCTATGGCAGACGGAACTTATTAATTTCCAAAGAGGAAACCGAAATTTCTCAACTATTATACATGAGGTCAATAAGATACTGTTTGCGATACTGTCAGTCGGTGCAACCAATGCACCAGTAATATTTGTCGCATATCAAGATACCGCACGTAATAATTCTGAACAATTTGAATTAGAGATGTCCAGCACTCGAAGCAAAAACCAAACAAATTCTGACGAAAAAATAAACACGGACAAAATGTTCGAGTATATAGATAAAAAATTTGAAAACTTAAAAAAAAATATATTTGCAAAAATTGAATCTGTAACTATGGAAACTATAAAAAGCATAGAATTCATTAGTTCCCAATGCGAAAAAATGATAAACGAGAATAAATGTCTCTCCGAAAATGTCAAAAATAAAAATGAATCCTATGCCGATAAAGTTAAAAAACATGAGCCTATGGTGATGATTAAACCAAAAGATAAACAAGAAAATGTTAAAACTACAACGGAAATAAAAAAAAATATGGATCCCATCAACTGCGGTGTGACGGGTATAAGAAATACCAAAGATGGTGGAATAATTGTTGAATGTAAAAATGCATTGAATATAGATAAGATGTGTGAAGAGGTAAATAACAAATTAGGAGACAAATACAATGTTGAAAAAATCAAAGCAAAGAAACCATGTATCAAAATTGTTGGAGTAACACAGAAACAAAACAGGGAAAAATCAAACAAAATGAAGACATATTCGAAACAAGTTCAAAAATTGATGAAACTTACATAAAAGAAAGTAAAAACAAAAAAGAACAAGTAAATTATACCGTGTATGCGGAAGTGGACGGGAAAACGTATCAAAGGATCATAAAAACAGAAAAGATTTATATAGAATGGGACCGTTGCCGTGTGTACGACAACTCAGATTTAATGAGATGTTTCAAATGTAACGGGTTTCGACACAAAGCAATAAACTGTAAAAACGAGAAATCTTGTCCCAAATGCGCTAAACCTCATGACATTAAAGATTGTAAGGAAGAAGACAGTAAAATTGCTTGCATAAACTGCAAGAAGGCAAACGAAAGACTAAAATTAAAGCTGAAAATAGATCACCCGGTGTGGAGTAAGGACTGCCCGGTTTACTGTCGACACTTGGAATCAGAAAACCGAATGATACATTTTTTAGATTAAATAGGATCAAGTGTGCTCATTTAAATAAAGACTATGAAACTTTGTGTCGTGAAATACGAATCTTAGACGCGCACGGTGAACTTGATAAGAAAACAACGACCCAACGCCCCTTCCGTACGGAGACATTCAAAAGCGATCATTTTGCATCCGGAACGCAACGCTCGGCCATTCATAATAGGGAACCATGGGGAAGCCGCATTTGGAAAAATAATGGTAATTTTAATAACAACTTTGGACAAACCGCACCCGGACAAAATAATTCCTACACGCCGCGTCAGCCCTATAATGGACCTAACTTTGGTAATAGAAATAATAACTTCGTACCGCGCCGACCTGGTAACAGTCGACCGACATTTTTACCGAGTAGTAATAATTATAATAGAAGCGAGGATGTCAGCATGCGTACTGCACCTCAGCGTCGCCCAGGTGGAGGACCCATCATTAATTTAGGGAACGGTCGCACAGCACAGGAATTGTTTCACACTGAATATCCTGAGGATTTTCAAGAGGAGTTTGAATTTAAGGGGGGGAGTGTTACCTACCATAGACTGCCCCCGACCCTAAGATAACATGAATCCGGCTCTGCATCTTATCTAGCCGTGTCAACGACACCGAATACACTATCATCTACAATGGACCCGGAGGTGGACTGTAGACGACTCCAGCAACAATATCACTTATAAAAGGGACCGCAACATCCAACAAGATGTTTATCTACGACCTTCAGTTAAAGAGACTATGTGTCTAGTTTGTTGTTAGATTCTCCATTTTGAAATTATATTTAATACTCACTTGTACTGTTTTTCTACTTTGAATAAATATTGTGTTTCCATCAACGCATTCATTTTATTAAAAACTAATAAAAGTTAACTAGGGCGAAGAAGGTCAAGGAGGGCCAGAAAGGAGTGGACGATGACCTCCGCTCCGGACGGCCAACGACCAGCCAAACCGAAGAAAATGTGACTCGCGTGCGTGATTCATTGAATTCTGACCGTCGAATGAGTGTTCGGTTATTAGCCGACACTCTGAACATTCCGAAAACTGCTGTGCATCGCATCGTAACGGACGAATTGAACGTGCGAAAGGTGTGCGCCAAGCTGGTCTCAAAGCTGTTGACGGACGAGCAGAGAACTGACCGAACGTATGGAAATTAATCCTGATTTTTTAGACAATGTCAATGATGCATCTGTAATCCTTTAAATTCTATGAAAAACATACAAAAATGTCAGTAAAAGGTGCAGTTTTAAAAACAGAAAAGGCGTTTTTGACCGTTTTACCTATAGTTTTAGTATGCATTTCATAAAGAATTAAAAAGATTACTGTTTGATAATTGTATTCATGGGAAACCTCAGACATTTTTCAACTACCCGCATAGAATTGACAGATAAATCATTTGTAGTATTGCTTGTACTAGAAAGTCAAAAAGTGTCCATTTTTGGGTGCTGACCCTTAATAAAGCATCGAAAGCATTCAACAGTAGAACCATAGAATATAGTTTTAATTATAATGTTACAGATATATTTTTGGAAAAATTGTGCTTTTTTATGCTAAGCTCCTTTCGATACGAAAACCACATTTAACTGGACGTGTACGGCTCCACCTGGTGGGGTGAAACCGGACAGTCGTTTCGTTCGCGACGACCGTCGCGAAGAATTACAATCGTGGAAAAACGTTGACTACATTACATTAGAAATGCGTGAGACAGTGACGGGAGATGAACGGAAGCACTTGACGAGCTGCGATGTCTATTGCTGCGAAGCGTGCGATGAAGCCTTGGACTCTCGGCGAGACGAAGATACGTGTACTTATTGTAATCGGCAAAATGGTCGGAAACTACAGCAGATGTGTACCAGGTCCAGTGCGACTTCTCGACAACCCTAGAACAAAGATACATATTATAATTAGTATTATTGCCGTAGACTCAGAAACAATGAATTGCTGTTCCTCAATCATCACTCTACTATTTTTCAAAAGTAAAAAATCGAAGAACACACAAAAACGTGACTAACCTTTCCAGTTGTCAAAAACTATATAAAAATATGATAAACATATGTTTACCAACATAACAACAACAAAAAAATCGATAATCGAATGTACACAGCCCGCGAAAATTCAAAATTCACCTTTTCTTTTGAACAGGCCTCGTAGATAATGATTGAAAAGAGGAAAATTGGAATTATCTGGTCATTCATAAAAAACAATTAAGGATTTAATCTTACCTTCTTGTAAGGATGACATGGGTGTCGGAGACCAGCTCCGTCTTGCTGTCGGCCTCACATCATGAGGCGAGGAGCACGGAATCCGCATTATCCGTACGAAACCTGGAAGTACATGTAAAAGATGTATAAAAATAGCCGCAGAACTCAGTTTCCATTGCCATGAGATTTGTTAGAGATTCTTGTCGTTACCTCGAGATATTAACTTGGCAGCCCTCGAGGCTAGCGAAGAGTTGGTTCCACGGGACGCGGGAAGAGCTGTAAAAAGAGGATAGAGCGCAACACAACTCTTTCTTGACGCACATTTTATTCTCATTCACTCTCATATATCATATATTCTTCTTCACTCCATTCATCCGCTTTACATGTCCAAACCGTCTAAGTGTCCCTTTCTTAATCTCATTGATTAGGCTTATATCCATCTTGCATTCTTTCCGGATCTCCATATTTGTAATACGGTCATACATGGTTTTAATACACGTACGTCGCAGGGATCTCATTTCAGCATTCAGTCTACTTTCATCCTTTCTCTGCCAGCTCCACGCCCCACTGCCATACATCAGGGTTGGTATAAGCACTCCATCGCGGACTGCTAACTTCGCTTCTCTGGACAATTTTTTATTTGCGCCAACAGCGTTCGGTCCTCTACTAATGGAGTTTCGCACATTCCCCCTTCATTCAATATCCTTATCATCCTTTCCGTCTCTCGTATATAGTCGATAACCTATAAATTCCAGTTTAAGCGTGTAAATATTTGAGTTTCAGATCATATTGATTTGATGCTTGGCAAAACAGCTTTTATATTTTTGATTTAAGAAATAAAAATTGGTTACAAGAGAGATACTTTACAAATATTCAGTACTGTACAAACATCGCCATCTATGAAAAGTTTGATAGGGCTATCTTGTTTAAACATAAAATGTTACAAGGGTGACCTGTGTAGTGTACAAGTATGTGTGCGTGTGTTGTACGTATGATATCACCGGAAATGCACACAGACACATTATTTCTCACACCATCAACACACTCACACATACTTATACACTTTGCAGGTCATCTTGTAACATTTTATACATTAAAAAAAGATAATACAATGAAACATATCGTCGCTGGAAAGGCAAAAGGGCATAAAAAAATAAATAAAAAATAAATAAAAATATATGTAAGAATCAGCTAAATTTTAAATTATTATGATATGGTGATTGTGTCCTGCCAGAAGTGACCTGCCAGGTAAGTATGTTGCTGTATATTTATATAAACTAAGAATTGATATTGAGTAGAAATTAAGATTTGTACAGCGCCCTTGAGGTGATTTTTCACAAAAACAGTGCTATACAAATTATCCAAATATTATTATTATTATTTGATTAAAAAAAGAGTTAAATATGCAGTTTTGAACAGTTCTTTTTGGCGCGTCGAATGATCCGACTCGTTTGATTCTGAAAACTTTTGGCCAGTCAGCCGTCTAAAATATATTTACCATTTGGGAGAAGGCTCGACTCAAGCGACACAAGTTCGGGACTTTTTAAGCTTTTTGTCGCTTCAGGTAACTCAGTGAGAGCATTGAGTTACCTGAGTTGACTTTTTTTTTCAAAATTCAACCAGGTACTGAAGAAAAATAAATACTGTGAAGCACTCCGGTGTAAACTATTCAAAATGGCTCTTCAGCGCTTTTGCCTTCCCGGCCACGATATTCACAAATGTTAAAATGCGGGAATATTGATAAATTTAAATGATTGTATTACCTTACGGCTCCCATTTTGACCTTCTCCTTTTCCACGCAAGAGCCCGCTTCCTGTTTGGTCAGGACATTAGGGCACACCTGAAAAAACAAAGACACTAAAATAAAATGTATTAAATTTGCGCTGCGGCATTAATCGAGCCTGCAGCCTTTCTAAGCAAAGTTAAATGCATAAGCCACTGTGCTACCAAGGCGTAGCCATATTGAAGCCGACTATACAAACAAAATGGAGCACGGCACGTGTGCAAAGATGGGGTAAAAACCTGGACAACTCGTAATAATTACCTTGTTTCGATCAAGAATAATTACCGTTACAGTATTGTCTTGCATGTTTGAATAATGCAAGCTAGCAAACATGTCTGTTGCAGACGATACGAACAAGAAAGGGGCACATGTTAGAAGGTGCGCCCAACAGGCGACTCTTCGTAGCAATGGCGGATTCGGTTATGATTATGAATAGCTCAAAGGCTCAAAGCGCCCTTGAGGTAATATTTCTGTCACGAAAATGGCGCTATATAAATCAGCCGATTATTGTTATTATTATTATAAAGGCATCAAGGTGGAAGATTATGAAGGAGTATCAAGTTACCTGGAAGGACTCCTCGAATTCGTTGGCCAAGTTCCCGACGCCGGCATGTTAAGAAGCTCGCGAGTGGATATTTGATTCGAGACGTCGATTATATTTTCTACTAGGGTCATTTTTATGATTGAACAAACTAGCACACCTCGGAGGAATAATTCCACCAAGATAGCTAACGCCCTACCAGTGATGCAAAATGCACCATGCAACGATGCAAGATGCAACGATGCAACTGACAGCGTGACAACAGTGACAACCTGACAACTGACGCAATGACCGAGTGGTAGAGATGGTCGATATTCCTGTCCCGGTTAAAGGAACCGGTTCCAAGCCGGTCGCAGGAACTGTCGATATTATTTCTTCGAGGAGCCGGTTCCTTTTTTTGGGAAATAGACTAGACTTAGATATTCTTTATATACAGAGTTCCTAAACAATAAGTTTACTGACTAACATATTCATATGGGATTATCAAAAAAATACTTTACTTTGAGTTTAATTTTATAAGGGGTTGTATGACAAACATATTTATATATATAAAGATAATATTAATAGTAACTAACTAACTAACCATCACGCCGTTTCTCCGCAGGGGTAGGCAGAGAGGACGGACCGCCATACAACTCTGTCTTGGCACACACTTCTTGCTTCATTTACATTCATACATCGTCTCATACAAACTCTTCTGTTATTCTGATTCTTCATGTGACCCGATTCAAGTATTTGATTTACTTGATCGTGCCATGTCTTTCTCGGGCGTCCTCGACTTCATCTTCCATTCACTTTCGCATCATATATTCTTTTCACACTCCTTTCTTCGTTTATTCGCTCTACATGCCCAAACCATCTAAGCGTCCCTTTCTTGATCCTATCCATTACGCTCATATCAGCCTTGCATTCTTTCCGGATATCCACATTTGTAACACGGTCATACATCGTTTTACGCACATCCGTCTCAAAGATCTCATTTCCACAGCATTCAGTCTACTTTCATCCTTCCTCTGCCAGTTCCATGCCTCACTGCCATACATCAGGGTTGGTATAAGCACTCCATTGTGGACTGCTAGCTTCGCTTCTTTGGACATTTTCTTATTTGCGCCAACAGCGTTCAGTCCTGAGTTTCCAGCGGAGTTTCCTGCATTCACCCTCCTTTCAATATCCTTATCAGCCTTTCCGTCTCTTGTAAACATACTTACTAAATATACAAACTCATCCACTTGCTCCAAGTAGTACATAACTTAATAGTACATAACATAATTCAATAAATAAACTAAATAAACATATGATAATAGTAAACATACATATAATAAAATTATGATAACAATTTAACTGCCCCTTGGACAGGGTGTCATTCCTTGCGGAGGATAATTTTCGGCTTTTTATACTTGAAATTGTCATTCTCGCTATATCTAGCGAGAGAATTTATGGTGGGGTTCTTATGTCCGGCAAGGTTGGCATAAATTTTTTCAGATTGAGTAAAAATTAAATAGAAATAGAAATCAATATTCTTTGTCCGAAGAATCGGTTCCTCTTTTGGGCACAATAGGTTTCCGGCGGAAAGAACCTTTTGACGAGGAACTGGTTCCTCAGTTGCAGCTCTTTTCGTTTCTTAAACATCGCCGACAACCTCCCCCTCCAACGGGTTTTCATGGACACTGGACACACATTTTTACATCTATTCATAGCAGATGTCGACATAATGTAGTGTTTATTTGTATGATTACTCTTTGACAGTTTTGTAATCAACACACATCGAGGATTTAATCCAAAAACCGTTGAGTTATGTCCTGCTATGTTGCATAACAAAACGTAGTGGGCGGAGTCGCTGGAGACGCAGGAGACGGAGAACATGCTTACATACCGAATTGTGGTGCTATATTATGTGAGAACTTGTCTTGTCTCTTTCTCTCTCATGGTATACGACGTAAAAACCCGGAGAAAGTGGTTTTTCGTATGTGGGTATTTATTTTATTTGTATGGGTTGAGTAAAAATATGTAACTCTATCTCCATATATATTCTTGCTCTGAGGTACAAACAGAATTACAAGAGCACAAAATTCCAAACAGAATGACATAAAAAAACTCGGGTCCGAACCTTAGATGAATTAAATAATGTAGATACGTTACTGAGACAACGCGCGTGACAGCGCGAAACTAAGCCAACGTGGCATACCTGAGATTCACTGCGTTTAGTCTCGCACAAACATTCGTTCGACAAACAAGCTGTCACCAGCTGCCACAAACGCATCGCTGTAAGCTCTTTTCTGAGATAAAATGCCTTCCTGTGCTTTTGACAAGTGTAAAAATCATTCGGGACCAAAAAACAAATCTCATGGAATTTCTTTTCATGTGAAGTACACACAAATCACTTATTATTTCAATTAATACAATTATTCACATACAAATGGTGTAAGTGAGATAGCGAATATAGAAATACATAAGTGTGTGGAAGACAACCTAGCGACAGTACACGAGTACGTCACATGCTACTTCACTCGTAAGTTCGTTAGGGAAGAGAGGGCTTGTAACGCGGAGAATGTAACGCGGGACGTTCATATAGCTATCTCATTCATTCACACATATTCTGCTTGGTATGGCTATCCTTTTCATGCATTGCAAGTTTTCAAACAGATATCAGAGCGTGCCAAATTTATCGTTCAATTTGTATGAATATGACGTGTCTTGTATTTTTTATTCATGGCCCGAACCATAGACATAAAATACAAGACACGTCATATTCATACAAATCTTACAAAAGATAGCACCACTAGCAACGTCTTGTATTCCGTTTCACTCGCGTATGAAAAGGATAGCCATTCAAAGAATATGTGTGTACGGATGAGATAGCTATATGAACGTCCCACGCTACTGCTATAATCGGGTATTGCGCCACTAGCTCTGGTTGTCTTTCACACACTTATGTGTTTTTGCATTCGCTATCTTACACCGTTTTCATGAACCTTTAAACCTTGTGAATAATTGTATTTATTTAATTAAAATAATAAGTGATTTGTGGGTAGTTATGAATGGGAAGAAATTCCATGACATTTGTTTTTTACTCCCGAATGATTTTTACACCTCTCAGGGATTTTTTTCTCAGAAAAGAGCCTACAGCGACGCATTTGTGGCAGCTGGTGACAGCTCATCTGTCGAACGAATGTTAGTGTGAAACTAAACGCAGTAAATCTCAGGTATGTCTCGCGGACTGGGTTTAGTGCATCCACGCGCGTTGTCTCAGTAACGTATCTACATTATTTAATTCATCTAAGACCCGAACCCAAAAGCAATGTGCAGGACTGCCGCGAATATAAGTAACGGAACAATTCAGGCGGTATCTGCTGACACTGTCTGTATTTTATGTTTTTCAATCCAGCTAAGATATTTTCCCCAAGAACATATTATTAATTTAATTTAACAACCTTCCACATAGGGCCGGCTTTGAGCCAAACAGCGTCTGGCGCAGATACAAAATGGTGCTCTTTGTCAAAACCGAAATTTTCGAAAAACTTTTTTTAGGTCTAACGACGTGACGTACCAAAAAAAGGGCAATGCGAGGATTTCTATTTAGGTTTATTTTTATATTTTTTCTATTTTAGTTTTATTGGACTGCTCCGATTGTGCCTGCATAGGACCTGCCCTGCCTTTACACAGGCCCTGAATAAAACGGTGGCTGGCCCAGGTAATTTTTTGTTTGGACCGAAGATTGGTACCTCAGAGCAATAATATACAAGAGAGAGCGCTGTATAGCGCTGGGAGAGCTGCGGTCAGTTTATACGAGGTTTGCCGGACTCGGCTAGACCTGGGCGTGGCTAGGACTAGAGCTGGGGTATTTATACATCCATTCATAACACATGTCGACATAATGTTTTTGTTTATTCGTATAACCACTTTTTCACAGTATTAATTAAAAAATATATATAACAATATGTAACTTAATAAACCGCTGAGTTATCTTAATTTATTTCGCGTATCATAACGTGTGGGCGGAGTCGACGGAGACGCGAGACACGAAAAACATTCTAACAATACTTCAAAGCGGTGTGATAATTCGAGAAAATTTGTTATCTCTTTCTTTCTTACTGTTTCCGACGTAAAAACCTGGAGAAAGTGATTTATCCCAAATTTGTATAGGTTGGGTAAAAAGAATTAGCTCTCTCTCCATATATTGTTACTTCAAAATTAATACTGACTGCTATCAAGTAAAAAAAGGAAGCTATACAAATATTATTATTATTGTCGTGATAGCAGTAAGGCCAAATAACCAGAATGTTGGTTAGGTAGAAAATTAAATGGTTTTTTTTCCTAGCCATTTATATGCAGGTTAACAAAATAATCCATTAAATAACAATAAAATGTTACGCAAGCTGGAAGCTTTTTTTGTTTTGATTTTTCGGTTCCCATGGTGGGGAATTTCTTTTTTATGACCTGGCAATGCGAATCCACCGATCGATCCCTTGGAATAACAAAGTTACATCGATTACTGTACTGCAATGCAATAATAAATTGTATATCTGACATGGTGAACATATGATGTTGTAAATATAATTCGGAAAGCCAAGATGTCCAGCCGCAGGTCTATCCTGGCCTCCACCCTGGACTCCCTGCCCAACTGCCCCGCGGACCCCCTCCGGGAGCTGTTCGAGGCGTGCAAGACGGGGGACATCGGCCGCGTCAAGAAGCTGGTCAACCCGCAAACTGTCAACGCGAGGGACACGGCTGGCAGAAAGTCCACTCCGCTGCACTTCGCCGCTGGTAAACACACCGATAAACAAACAAACAGTGTAAAAAAAACAATTCAGGTGATGCTGTGTCAAAATTTCACGCGTTGATAGGCTGCCACAAGCGTGAAAATCGAGCTCTAGTGTCAGACTTTTGTGTTTTTTTTCATCGGTGGATGTTGTTGATTTGCGTTGTTCGAGGCTGCAGTCTGCGGGGTGGTGCTAGCCAACCTCTGACAGGGCAGACCCAAGCGAGGAAGAATATCACTTGGAAGATCTAATTCTAGTGTCATTATTTTCTTTGTGAATGTTGTCGATTGAGGTTGTTCTGAGTTGTAGCTAGCAGGTAGGAGAGGACCCAAATGAGGTTTTTTTTGTGAATACCGCACAAGAGTCCCAACTGCTCCCAACCGTCTGGGGCCAGTGGGACTGTGGCATCCCCACCTCGGGTATGTTATGAGGCTGACGGTAGCGGGGAGGGGAAAGAGATGAGGAAGAGGAAGGTTGGGAAGTAACTGGCTATTTAGATTTGGTCACAAACAGCTGAATCCATTTTATGAACTCTAACCATTGTCGTTCTTCTGCGTTTTTTATTTTGTTAAGATATAACTATTGTCGTTCTTCTGTGTCACTATTTTGGGAAGAATGCAAGGCTGATATAAGCACAATGAATGAGATAAAGAAAGGGATGTTTAGATGGTATGAACAAAGAAAGGAGCTCCAGGAGAATAAATGATGTCAAAGAGTGAAGCCTTGCGTTCTTTCCAGATCTCCACATTTGTAATATGAATTCATACGTTTCATCTGAATTTTTTAGCCCTTAGCTTCTGGTAAATTGTTTTTTTAATCTGTCGATGTACACATGCACTGTTATACCCATATCTGAACCTTTTCTCTCATGATTTATGATAACGATCATGATTTTATATAGTTTTAATTTGTATACATATTATGTATTATTTTCTCCTTGTTAATTAGTCTTATTAGCATAATTAATTTAGTATGAAGCGCACTTGAGGTGAAATATCGCAAAACTGCGCTATATAAGTTCACTGTTATTATTATTATTACCACACACACGCCTCGGGGATCTCATTTCTACATCATTCGGTCCGATTTCATCCTTCCTCTGCCAGTTCCACGCCCCACCGCCACACATCAGGGTCGGTATCAGCACTCCATTGTCGACTGCTAGCCTCGCTTCCGACTACTTATTATTAGTGACTGCCGCGCGTTCAGTCCTCCGCTGATAGAGTTCCCTGGATTCCCTCTTCTTCTAATATCCTCATCAACCTTTCCGTCTCTCAAAAACATACTTGCGCAAACTCATCCACTTGCTCCGAGTATTTATTATTTACAAATAAATTGCTCAGTTGTCGTACTCTCTCTTTCTAACACCATGACTTTGAACTCACTTGCATTCGTAATTTACTCATTTGTTTGTTTTTCGGTGGGAAAGTTTCTCCACCGGGGTAGGCAGAGAGAATAAACAGCCACACAACTCTGTCTCGGAATACACTCTTGCTTCATTCAAATTCATATCTCGACCTAACCTAACCATCACACTGCTTCCGTTGAGGCAAAGGACTGTCACACAACTCTGTATTGGCACACACTCCTCGCTTCATTCACATTCATACATCAATTCATACATGCTTTTCTGTCATTCCGACACTTACCATGTACCGCCTCAAGTATTTGATTCACTTGAGCATGCCAGGTCTTCTTCTGACACCCCAGACTTGTACCGTCGACGGCCTCCGTGGTCGAGTGGTAAGACGCTCGACCACGAATCCAGAGGTCGCGGGTTCGAACCTGGCGTGCGCAAATACATTTAATATGTGTCATAACACATTTAATTCATATAAAATAATGTATAGTATATTTGCGGCACGCTCCAGAGTGGTAGATATTCCAAGTATCGCCCTGGTGAAAGACCACCATTCAGAATCCAAACGTTGCTCGAAATGGCTGTAGCCGTGCTCGGTGACCAGATCTGAATAGCCAGGCACTTCCCGACCTTTCTCTTCCCCATCTCCTTATCATATTCAGAGTGGTAGATACTCCTAGTATTGCCCTGGTGAAAGACCACCATTCAGAATCCAAACGTTGCTCGAAATGGCTGTAGCCGTGCTCGGTGACCAGATCTGAATAGCCAGGTACTTCCCAAGCTTTCTCTTCCCCATCTCCTTCCCCTTCCCACTACCTACATCCTCACAACATATTCTGATTAGGAATGCCACAGTCCCGCTGGCTTCAGACGGTTAGGTTAGGTTAGTTTAGTTTAGTTTAGTTTAGTTTAGTTTAGTTTAGTTTAGTTTAGTTTAGTTTAGTTTAGTTTAGTTTAGTTTAGTTTAGTTTAGTTAGGTTAGGTTAGGTTAGGTTAGGTTAGGTTAGGTTAGGTTAGGTTAGGTTGTCATAGTCTCACTGGCTCTAGACGGTTGGGGAGCAGTTGGGACTCTTCTCTGTAAAAAAAAATTAAAAAAAAACACTTTCGCCTTATAGATTCTCCTAGCACCCCTTTCTTCGTCCATCTGCACTACGTCTATCAATCCAAACCATCTAACGGTATAATTTGATGAGCAGTATTAAATTCGTTGACTATATTCTCGTTTATAAAAACAAGGTTACTGGTAATTACGAAATGGTACCACAAATATTAGCAACCTTCCTCCATTCATAGTGAAAGGTGATTTTGTAATAAGTGATCAGTTTGTCTAATTGTAATTCAGTTCGTGAGTTGTGCTTTGAATTTCAATTGTACTTTTAGAGATCGAGTACGGAATATCTTTTGTAATTTGACAATTTTCATTTGGGCGAGTTTCAATATAATTGGTTTAAAAATATATATATACATATACATGGCCTATTCAAAAGAAAAGGAAAATTAAAAAAAATGGATCAAAGAATAAAATCCATGATTTGTTTTTCCTCAACTCCAGGACGCTCATCGTCATTAACATCTTCTCGGCCTTCTGTAAAGCGCTTGTACCACTTATAAACACTTTTTTGAGACAAAGTAGACTCGCCGAATGCCAGTCAACATTTTAGGTGCGTTGGAGCACTTTATTCCATTTTTAACGCAAAATTTAATACATATTCTTTGATCCATTTTTTTCAAAAATAAAAAATCGAAGAACACACAAAAACGTAACTAACCTTTCTAGTTGTCAAAAACAAACCACTAATCCAAAATGGCTGATAATGCTAACATATGATAAACATATATGTACCAACATAACAACAACAAAAAATCGATAATCGAATGTACACAGTGTGCGAAAATTCAAAATTCACCTTTTCTTTTGAACAGGCCTCGTATATCAATAATAATTACGCGGTGGAGTTCATGATGCCAGAGCTCACCGTTTGAGAATTGTCGTTTTATGCTACTCTGTACTCTACACATCTGCCTTGACGATGAACACTGCAAGGCTGTCCAAAACGTCACAGTTTACCACCTTAAAATATTAGGCGTACCACCGTTTTCCTATAGATGGCTTTAGCGATTGGTAGCGGTTGAAATAAATAGATCATAGACGTCATGCAATACACTTAGGCACCTGTCAACATAACCCCATAGAGACATTAGTCCATTTGTGTCTGCATCATAAAGTTACTCTCCATTGAAAATATCAGTTTACGAGCCAAATTCTCGTCATTTGCGGGAGGGGCAGCGTGGCAATGCTCGACCCCATGTTGCGAGGGTGGTCAAGACATACTTGGAAACGTTGGAACGGAAAGTCCTGCCCCGCCGTATTCTCCAGACGTTGCGCCCTCTGACTATCACTCGTTTCGATCAATGGCACGCGACCTGGCTGACCAGCACTTCCGGTCTCATGAAGAAGTAAAACATTGGATCGATTCGTGGAGCGCTTCAAAAGATGACCAGTTTTTTCAAAGCGGGATTCGTACACCGCCCGATAGATGGGAGGGAGTAGTGGCCAGCGATGGACAACACTTTGAATCATAAATGTACAGCCAGTTTTTTTTACAATAAAGCCTCGAATTTGTACTAATATGTAATGAATTCTTTCCAGGTTACGGCAGACGCGAGGTCGTAGAATTCCTCCTATCGTCGGGCGCGTCGATAAACTCGCGCGACGACGGCGGCCTGCACCCGCTGCACAACGCGTGTTCCTTCGGGCACGCGGACGTTGTGCGCCTGCTCCTGGGGGCTGGGGCCCCCGCCTCGGCCAGGGACAACTGGAGCTACACGCCGCTGCACGAGGCCGCCGCCAAGGGGAAGTTGGACGTCTGTATAGGTGGGATCTTGTTGTTCATCAATGTTACTTTTTTAATGTTATTCCCTCCCTTGGAGGACATGGAGAGGTACCTTTGCGAAACAGTGTAGTCAGGACGGTCGACTTTATACTGACTCGATAGAAAGACACAAAGATATGTTAAAGGATGTTGGATAGCCTATTAGTTACCGCCCACATTAAATTCAGACATTTTTAATACACATTTGAACACATCAAAAAAAACAATATCAATACACCATTAAAATGATTTATAAAGTCAAAATGTCACACAAATACTAATAACAGAAGGTTTGCCTAAATAATGACGGAAGCTTTTTGTTGATTTTACGTCTTTATATCATTCAAAATGAGGAAATTCTAAAGTTCGTTCAAAAATATTTAAAACTGTTGAAATACCTCTGAAAAGTGATGTTTTATAATCTTTGTTTGGTCTTATTTGAACATTCACGCATAGCACATATCACCGTCATGTTTGATTTATTTGTATAACCACTGCAAGCATTTTAATCAACACAAATATAGGAAATAACCTCAAAATCCGTTGACGAAAGTTATGCGACTCGATTATGCGAAGTTAGCGCAGACGGAGAACATCCTTACATACCTAGAAGTGCCGCAATATTATGTGACGACTTTTATTGTCTCTTTCTCTCTCATGGTACACGACGTGAAAACCCGGAGACGGTTCCCAACGTAGTAAGATTATTTATCGAAATGTATTTTTGTTGCAGTTCTTCTGCAGCATGGAGCGGATCCCAATATTAGAAACACGGAAGGGAAGACCGCCCTCGACATAGCCGACCCCATCACCAAGCCAGTTCTCACAGGTATATTTACCGCACTACTTGACCGCTTTCACCAATCAGAACTGAGCCAACGCCATGTTACATAGAAATTTACTCTTAATCTTTACGCTGCGATTCTTACGTAAACAATATTACATCAACACGTGGCACCTTTTTTTACATTCCTAACCTCAGAACAATAATATGCCAGTAAGGATAGCTTGTGTAGCCAGGATTGTTGATTTTTCCCTGACTCGGGCTTGGCTAGGGTTTTCATGGACACAACTTTTTACATCCATTAACAGCACACGTCGACACAATATAGCGTTTATGTTTACAACCACTTTTTGACAGTATTGTTATCAACAAAAACATAGGATATAACCTATAAAACAACCCAGTTGGGGACGCCATAGTGCCACCGGCTCCAGGCCGCAAACTCTGGTGCGTTATTTTATTTTAAAATGTTTTAAATTGTTACCAGGAGAGTATCGCAAAGAGGAGGTCCTGGAAGCGGCGCGGGCCGGTTGCGAGGAGCGCCTCGCCGCCCTGCTCACGCCGCTGGCGGTCAACTGCCACGCGGCGGACGGGCGGCGGAGCACCCGCTACACCTGGCGGCGGGCTACAACCGCCTGCGCGCCGTGCGTCTCCTGCTGCAGAGGGGGGCCGATGTGCACGCCAAAGATAAGGGGTAAGGCTGTTGTTGCCTTTTTCTAAACCTAATACTCTGTAGACTGCCTTTATTAATACTATTGTTACGTTTAAAGACGATGCAGAAATGTTTTTTTGTCAGTTCGTTCGGGGAATGGTCAAATGTATAAAAAACTGTGCTAAAAAATGGTGCTAGATTCAAATCGTGACAATGTCAAATGTGACGACGTTTAATGTAACAACCTCGTCGCCGTCAAACTAGACGCCGACAAAATGTAAAAAAGAATTACGTCACATTTACTGACGAACGTGATGCGTCAAACGGAACGCCCTCAAACGCAACACGGTCAAACTGTTTATAAAATAAAAAAATTATGTCAAATTTCATGTCAAACTTGAAGCCGTCCAATTTGACGCCGTCAAACGCGACGACGTCAAACGAGTCGCTGTCAAACCCGACGCCCGTCAAACTTGAGGCCATTAAAAAATATATTATTTTCACCTTGGTGCGGGTTGTTTGAACAAAAAAAATGACGTCACATTTCATGTCTAACTTGAAGCTGTCCAATTTGACGCCGTCAAACGTGACTACTTCAAACGTGATGCCGTTAAACGAGATGATGTCAAACGTGACACATCAAACGTGACGCCGTCAAACGAGACTCCGTCAAACGAGACGCCGTCAAACGCGACGCCGTCAAGCTTGAGGCCATTAAAAATATATTATTTTCACCTTGGTGTGGGTTGTTTGAATAAAATAAATGACATCACATTTCATGTCAAACTTGAAGCCGTCCAATTTGACACCGTCAAGCGAGACGACTTCAAACATGATGCCGTCAAAGGAGACGACTCCAAACGTAACGCCGTTAAACGAGACTCCGTCAAACGAGACGCCGTCAAACGTGACGCCGTCCAACACGACGCCGTCAAACTTGACGCCATTAAAAAAATATTATTTTCACAAGGTTGTTAAAAATATATGACATCACATTTCATGTCAAACTTGAAGCTGTCAATTTGACGCCGTCAAACAAGCCGACGTCAAACGTGATGCCGTTAAACGCGACGCCGTTAAACGTGACGCATCAAACGTGACGCCGTCAAGCGAGACGCTGTCAAACTTGACGAAGTTAAAAAAGAACCCTATTGCTCCGTTCCAGAGGTCTGGTTCCCCTGCACAACGCCTGCTCCTACGGCCACCTGGAAGTGACGGAGCTCCTCATCAAGCACGGAGCCAACGTGAACGCCAACGACCTCTGGGCCTTCACCCCTCTGCACGAGGCGGCCAGCAAATTACGCATTGAGGTGAGCATCGGTCGGATTTATTATTTGATGGCGTACGGAGTGAGGCATCACACTTGTGTAACTTGATAGGTTAGTAGCCGAGGTGGATGTAGGAGAAATTCAGATATTGTCAGGTTATTCCTTAGAGTAACCTAGAGACCTAACTTTGCGAAATATTGTAGTAAGTTTATGACCAAGCTTGACCACAGGAGGAGGTATGGCGTATAAGCTTCCAGCCGATAGGATACGAAGAAAACCGTAAAGATAAACATTATTCCGTCTTTATCTGTTCGCAAACAATTTTGCGTTGCTACCAGAAAAAGAAAGAAACATGTATACGTTCAGATGTTGGACTAATCAGGGAATCCCCATTCTTACAAATTTATGTGAGAATCCCATATATTTCTCTAAGTAAAACACATTTGGAATGCATTAAAACTCATTTTAAACGGAAGTTTATTACATCGAAACAAATAATGCAAAGATTGACTAAATATTGGTGTAGGTAACTAGTTGTTTTGTAGGTTAGCATGTTGAATATTTGAGGTCAAACTAAAAACCTTATGCGTACGGGGAGGGTTTGAGAGTTGAACAGCCTTGAGAAGTGCTTTTGGACATATAGCGTTGATCTCTTATAAAGGGACCTCCCCTTCCTCTTGCGAGTGGTTATTGAAATAAAATACTTGCTTTCGTAAGAAACAAAAAACTGATCTCAATTGTTTTTCTTTTTTTATACAACATATTATTATGCGTAAGGTAGGGCTTGTACCAGTTTAATCAACCACACGTCATTATTACTCCACATACAATTTTTTTTTCCGCCAGGTTTGCTGTCTCCTGCTGAGCGAGGGCGCTGACCCCACCCAGCTAAACTGCCACGGAAAGTCGGCCATAGATGTGGCCCCCACCAGGGAACTGCAAGACAGACTTGCCGGTAAGTCAAATCGTTTATTTATTTTTTCGTACGCATCGGTTGGCGCAAGTCACCACTGTGAATCTAATCAAACGTGGATATTATTGGGTGTACAACTTTGCTTTCGCCGTTTTTACCGAAATTCAAGGCTTTGTTGCTAAAAACTGGCCATACATCCATCGCTGGCCACTACTTTCTCCAGCGTACGAATCCCGTGTTGAAAAAACTGGCCATTTTTCGAAGCGATCCACGAATCGATCCAACTTTTTACTTCTTCGTGAGACCGGAAGTGCTGGTTAGCCAGGTCGCGCGCCATTGATCGAAACAAGCGATATTCAGAAGGAGCGACGTCTGGAAAATACGGCGGGCGGGGTAGGACTTCCCGTTCCAAGTATGTTTTGACCACCTTCGCAACATGGGGTCGAGCATTGTCACGCTGCCCCTCCCGCAAATGACGAGAATTCGGCTCGTAAACTGACATTTTCAATGGAGAATAACTTTATGACGCAGACAAAAATAGACTAATGTTTCTATGGTGTTATGTTGACAGGTGCCGAAGTGTATTGCATGACGTCTATGATATATTTATTTGGACCACTACTTACCGCTAGAGCCATCTATAGGAAAATGGCGAAAACAAAGTTGTACACCTAATATTTTCAGTGCCTTGCAGTGTCCATCGTCAAGGCAGATATGTAGAGTATAGGGTTATGTTAATAAAGCATAAAATCTTTGTGCATGAAGCGGCAAAAATCTCAAACGGTGAGCTCTGGCATCATGAACTCTACCGCGTGTGAGCTTGCGATGCTAGAATTATCATTAAAATTTGAATATCGGCTCAGTACGCTTTATCAAAACATTTGAATGGTCTAATCCATCTGGACAATCATGTTTAACTTCATCTCTACATTGCAGCAATGTTTATTTTCCGCTTTACCGTGCTCATGGATGACGTTTTCTTGACCACAATCCAATTTTTGTTTCTTAAATATATTGAAAAATTTATCATCTTCAATATCAGAGTTCGATTCTGCTTCCTGGTTACAATCTGCTTTTTCTTCGAGAACGTAGTCCAATTCATCTTCCGGATCAGGGTTCAATTCCTCTTTCTCGTCGGAGTTCAATCCGTCTTCCAGGTCGAAGTTCAATCTGCCTCCCGCGGCGAAGATCAGTTCATCTTCCGTGTCAGAGTTCGAATCGTCTTCCGGTTCAGTGTCCGATGATTCGTCGTCTAGATCATCGTCGGAATTCGATTCCTCTTCCTCGTCGGAGTTCGATTCGCTGTTTTCTCGAACGTGTGCAAATTCGTTCTCGTCGCAATCGTCAATGTCCCTGTTCACCTGAAAACCCCACTCGTCTTCTTCAAATGCGTTCAATTTTTCTTTCCAAATTTTTTCTAATAACTTTCCCAAACTGGTTTCATTGTAAGTTTCTTCCATGATCTTCTCATCATGTCTGTTAGTGTTTAGTTCCTTTGTTTGCATCCAATTTTTTTCTTGCATAGGTGTCTTTCTGCTGTAATTTTGCTGCATAGGTCCTTTGACATTTCTTTGATTTTTTTCATGTTTTCGAATAAGGGTGTTGATATAATTTAAAATCTTTACCCCAACACTTGGTTTCTCCGACACAGTTCCGTTGGCTTTGGAACTTATCTCCAAATCATCTTCTAGTTTATTTTGAGTTTGAATTTCATTATTTAAAAGATTTTCAACATTTTCCGCGTGTCTTTTGTTGTGTTGCAAACATTCTGTTGACAATATGAACCAGACTTTAATGAAAATCACAATGGCGACCTCTTTCCTCAACATTTTACGACTCGAGTATTTTTGATTGTGATTTTGAAAATTGCTTTCGCAGCGGCACTATCTGGTGCTATTTTCTGGCTGTTTTTATTTATCTTTTGTGCGGCTGCTGCCAATTGTCGAATTGATTTGTTCCAGTATTGTTAATTATGCCCGGTATTATTTATGCTAAGCGCGATTGTCGAATGTTGGGTACGTGCGGATCGATTAACGGAGGACTGAATGCGGTTGTTGCTAATAAAAAGTTTGGTAAAATAAACGAGGCTAGCAGCAGTCTATGATGGAGTGCTGATATCAACCCTGATGTGTGGCTTTGAGGCGTGGAACTGGCAGAGAAAAGATGAAAGTAGACTGAATGCTGTAGAAATGAGATCCCTGTGTGGCTAGCAGTCCGCAATGGAGTGCTGATACCAACCCTGATGTGTGACTGTGAGGCGTGGAACTGGCAGAGGAAGGATGAAAGTAGACTGAATGTTCTAGAAATGAGATCCCTGCGTGCTAAAACTATGTACGACCGTGTTACAGATGTGGAGATGATTGCAAGGCTGATGTAAGTGTAGTGGATAAGATTAAGATAGGGACGCTTGATGGTTTTGACATGCGGAACGGATAAACAAAGAAAGGAGTGTAAGGAGAATATTTGACGCGAAAGTAAATGGTAGAAGAAGTTGAAGACCCCCAAGGAAGACATGGTACGATCAAGTGAATCAAATATTTGAGTCATACATGGTGTGTATGAATGTGAATGAAGCAAGGAGTATGTGGCGAGACAGAGTAGTGTGACGGTCCATCCACTCTGCCTACCGCTGCGGAGAAACGGCGTGATGGTTGGATTGACAATAATTGGAAAACAATACACGCATAGCATTGAATGTGTAACAATACGTAATATGGCACAACTCTACATGATTGAGCCACTTACATGATGATTTATTTCGGTTCAGAAAAAAATTCTAAAGCGTTCATAATTTATTTTAAAATCTTTTTAATTGTACTTTCAAAACTGCAGCAACTTTTTCGAAAATAGTGCATATTTAATACCTGAGAATTTGAAGCTCTTTTCAAAAATTGATTATTATTTCACGTGGTCTACAGCTGTCAAATAATGCAACTGAAATAGGGTTTTTAAATACGGACTTAAGCAAATGTTTATAAAGTATTGAAAAGGTGTATTTAAAAAAAAAAGCTATCTTTGGGCACACGGGCACGCCCACATCACCCCTCTATCAGTGTTTGTCTCATCAGTGAATAATATCCAAATAATGTATAATTTTTGTTTATTAAAATAATGTTTTAAGAATACAACTATTACATTGTAAAAGCACACACTTAATTAATTATCAGGAAAAACCAAAAAAATGTCTTCTGAAATTCTCCATCTTCAATAATAAATTGTTGCATTAATTATGTTTTCAGTAACTTTTTACCATTTTCATCTTATTCTCTTTCCTGGAACATAGTATTCCTGCATATTTTCTTTCCGATTGTTTCCTGGAGCATAGAATTCCTGCATATTTTCTTTCCAATTGTTAACTGAAACATAGTATTCTTGCATATTTTCCTGAAACGTAGTATTCCTGCATATTTTCTTTCCACATCACAGGTGAACTCCTAGCGTGGAGGACAATGTATGTACAATATTGTAAATAAACATGAAGTTAAGAAAATAAAATTAAAAAATTGTTTCCTGAAATCTAGTACATATTCCTGCATATTTTCCTTCTAATTGTTTCCTGGAACATAGTATTCCTGCATATTATCCTTCTAATTATTTCCTGGAACATAGTATTCCTGCATATTTTCCTTCTAATTGTTTCCTGGAACATAGTATTCCTGCATATTTTCTTTCCAATTGTTTCCTGGAACATAGTATTCCTGCATATTTTCTTTCCAATTGTTTCCTGGAACATAGTATTCCTGCATATTTTCTTTCCAATTTTTTACTGAAACATAGTATTCTTGCATATTTTCCTGAAACATAGTTTTCCTGCATATTTTCATTCCAATTGTTTCCTGAAATCTAGTATTCCTGCATATTTTCCTTGAAATTGTTTACTGAAACATAGTATTTCTGCATATTTTCTTTCCAATTGTTTCCTGGAGCATAGTATTCCTGCATATCTTCTTTCAGATGGTTTCCTCGAACATAATTAAATTGCAAACCCAAACGCGAATAATTAGAAAAACCAAAAAAAAACTCCATTAATAATAAATTGCCCAACTAATTTTCTTCACAGCAATTTTTTCCGTTATTCCCATTTTCCTGTTTATTTCCTGGAACATAGTATTCCGGCATATTTCCTATCTTGTTTTCTGGAACGCCAAAGTCCTGCGGTTCCCAAGCATCGGTAAATTCTTTTTCTTCGTAATGTCGTTTACCACCGTCAGAGTTGCATGAATCGACTTGGTCATCCTTCGCGCAGTGTCTTTGTTCAGAATAATGCAGCAGCGTTACGAGACACAGGATTGCAATCAGCGAACGCATCGTCGCGGTCGGAGAGTAACTGGAAATAATCGCAAAGTAATCAAAATTATCAGTTTATAAATTTATCGCTCTTTTGAAAACTTAACGCAATTTTTTTTTCGCAAGTTTTTAAAATGATTTTTCAAAAATTTTAATGTGAATTCCCCGCAAGAAACCCAACTGTCTGGAGCCAGTGAGACTATGGCGTCCCCGGTGAGGGGAAGGATATGAGGAAGAGGTAGGTTGGGAAGTAGCTGGATATTCAGATCTGGTTACGAAACACGGCTAAAGCCATTTCAAGCAACATTTCGATTCTGAATGGTGGTCTTTCAGGGGTAGGCAGAGAGGACGGACCGCCATACAACTCTGTCTTGGCACACACTTCTTGCTTCATTTACATTCATACATCGTCTCATACATACTCTTCACACAACCCGATTCAAGTATTTGATTTACTTGATCGTGCCATGTTTTTCTCGGGCGTCCTCGACTTCTTCTTCCATTCACTTTCGCATCATATATTGTTGCAATATAATTAATGATTATAACGAAATCTTAATAATAATTACCTTTTTTATAAATTTGTTAACAACAAGAGAACTTTGATATTTATGGGTTGTTTAAATGCTAAGTATTTTCTTATATATAAGAAATAATCTATTGTTTATAATATAATGATTTGTCTTCAATATAATACACTAGGTTGTATACCTTGCACAGTTAGAGCTGGCCCAGACAACGCACACTCAGGATTGTGTGTATCGGTGCATTTGTATACACTTCCCACGAAGAAAACGTCACTGAGAAACAGCCTCTTGTCTTGCTTACGTCTACTTATTGTTTTTGGCGAGAAAGGGACAACGAGTGTGTACGTTGGTCGAATTTGAATATTCGAAAAGTTTTTACATATTTCTTTTGATTTTACTGGAATTTTCTTTTCTGAAGTCAAATAAATATGTAACGAGTTTGAAACATGCTGTAAGCAAGCAATGCATCTGTGTCCGACTAAAAATGTGCTTCAATACCTGAAATTATACCTTTGAGTAAAATGAAATGAAACTTTTCAGTGCGGTAGATACTTTGAGTATCACCCCGGTGAAAGATTTTATCCGTGATTCATGAGCAGACCTTAATAGCCAGGCACTTGGCAATCTTCCTCTTTCCTATGTCCTTCCCGTCCTCGCTACTTTCAGCCTCACAACATACCCAAAATGGTAGATACTCTCAGTATCGCCCTGGTGAAAGACCACCATTCAGAGTAGAAACATTGCTTGAAATGGCTTTAGCCGTGTTTCATGATCAGATCTGAATAGCCAGGTACTTTGCAACCTTTCTCTTTCCCGTGTATTTCCCCTCTCCACTACTTTCAGCCTCACAACATACCCCAAATGGAAGATACTCTCAGTATCGCCCCGGTGAAAGACCACCATTCAGAGTAGAAACATTGCTTGAAATGGCTTTAGCCGTGTTTCATGATCAGATCTGAATAGCCAGGTACTTTGCAACCTTTCTCTTTCCCGTGTATTTCCCTCTCCACTACTTTCAGCCTCACAACATACCCCAAATGGAAGATACTCTCAGTATCGCCCCGGTGAAAAGACCACCATTCAGAGTAGAAACATTGCTTGAAATGGCTTTAGCCGTGTTTCATGATCAGATCTGAATAGCCAGGTACTTTGCAACCTTTCTCTTTCCCGTGTATTTCCCTCTCCACTACTTTCAGCCTCACAACATACCCCAAATGGAAGATACTCTCAGTATCGCCCCGGTGAAAGACCACCATTCAGAGTAGAAACATTGCTTGAAATGGCTTTAGCCGTGTTTCATGATCAGATCTGAATAGCCAGGTACTTTGCAACCTTTCTCTTTCCCGTGTATTTCCCCTCTCCACTACTTTCAGCCTCACAACATACCCCAAATGGAAGATACTCTCAGTATCGCCCCGGTGAAAGATCACCATTCAGAGTAGAAACATTGCTTGAAATGGCTTTAGCCGTGTTTCATGATCAGATCTGAATAGCCAGGTACTTTGCAACCTTTCTCTTTCCCGTGTATTTCCCCTCTCCACTACTTTCAGCCTCACAACATACCCCAAATGGAAGATACTCTCAGTATCGCCCCGGTGAAAGACCACCATTCAGAGTAGAAACATTGCTTGAAATGGCTTTAGCCGTGTTTCATGATCAGATCTGAATAGCCAGGTACTTTGCAACCTTTCTCTTTCCCGTGTATTTCCCCTCTCCACTACTTTCAGCCTCACAACATACCCCAAACGGGGATGGCTCCAGACTGTTTGGATAAAAAAATATTTCTGCTTTATTCTGTATCGATGGCATAATAGTTGCTTTATTTATTGTATATTATTAACGCCGAAGTAAAATTTTAAATGGTTTTGTTACATCTATTAAACGAATCTAATTTTATTGATGTCGCTCTTATTTTTCTCCCGTGAATTATTTTTGGTATATACGGGTAGGCAGAGAGCAAACTAACAATCTCACAGGATGTTGACAATAAAAAATTATAATAGACCATTTTTAAATTTTCTTTCTATCTCACCGGGGTGATACTGACAGTACCTTGCATTCTGGAACAAGTTGCGAATATGCTGTTTTAAAAAATTAAAAAAATTGTTTCCGAATTTGGATTTCTTTGGTGTTTTATGCCTCATTTATTTAAACCATCAAATGGATATTTCAAAGTTTCATAGCTCGTGATGGAAACGACATAGCACCCAGAACTAGAAAATTTCATTTAGCCAGAGTTCACTGATGAGAGTTTTTTTAACTTGATATTTCAAAGCTCCACAGGTCATGATGGAAACGACACGGCACCCTAAATTCCAGATGGTGAAATCATTGAAAATTTCATGATGCCAGAGCTCACTCATGAGAGTTTTTACTAGATATTTCCAAGCACCATAACTTGACATTTTATCCAGAAATTCCAGACAGAAATCATTTCAACTTCCATGATGTCAAAGCTCACTGACGATAGTTTTTACTGGAAATTTCCAAGCACCACGGCTCATGATGGAAACGACATTGCACCTAGAATTCCTAACAGAAAAATCTTTGCAAATTCCGTGATGAGGGTGTTTTACTGGAAATCATTAGCTCGATAGCTCGTGATGGAAATGATATTTCATATAGAAATTCAAGACGATGAAATCATTGCAAATTTCACGGTGCAAAAGATCACCAACGAGAGTTCTTACTGAATTTTTTAAACCACATTGCACCTAGAAATTCTGGCCAGATTTTTTTGCAAATTTCATGATGTCGTTCTCACTGATATTATTTTTTTTTTTATGTTACATTCGAAAAGATTTGCTGCCGTTAATGTACAAATATATATATATAAATATATATTTTATTTCAGTGGAATACAGAGGGCACTGCTTGCTGGAGGCGTGCAGCGCGTCCGACGTGGCCCGGGTTAAAAAATTGCTGTCCGGACATTCGTGCGGGATGCTGCTGACGCCCGCCCCCCCCCAGGTAACTGAAATACAAATCGATTCTCGCTCGCTGGATTAACGCGTGCATACGTCGGTAAAAATTTTGGAAACGTCAAATAAAAAAATTGTTTAATTTTCTTTTCAGTCGTCAGAAGTGCGTCCCGGATCCCCCGCTGGCGGCGGTCCGTCCCCTCCTCCCCCGTCCCCTCCCCCACATCCGAACAACACCAATAACAACATCGGCGTCGGCAGCAACAACGCTTCGCAACAACACCAGCAGCAATCTCAGCAACAGCCGCAATCCCAGCAACAGCTGTCGCAGTCGGCCCTGCACCACCAGCAGCAGAATTCTTCTTCTTCCTCGTCTGCGTCCCTGCTCGTCCAGCCGCTGACCAATCAGGGCAACGGCTCGGGGGTGGGCGGGGCCGCCTCGGTGGTGGTGAATTTCAAGCACCCCTACAGCGGGGAGACGCCCCTGCACTGCGTGGCGGCCAGCCAGCACGCCAAGAGGAAACAGGTAGCCAAATACTTATCGCGCCTGAACTATGCACACTGAAATATACATGGCCTGTTCAAAAGAAAAGGTTAATTTTGAATTTTAGCGGGCTGTGTACATTCGATTATCGATTTTTTTGGTTGTTGTTATGTTGGTACACATATGTTTATCATATGTTAGCATTATCAGCCATTTTGGATTAGTGGTTTGTTTTTGACAACTGGAAAGGTTAGTCACTTTTTTGTGTGTTCTTTGATTTTTTACTTTTGAAAAAAATGGATCAAAGAATAAAATCCATGATTTGTTTTTCCACGGCTCCAGGACGCTCATCGTCATCAACATCTTCTAGGCCTTCTGTAGAGCGCTTGTACCACTTATAAACACTTTATTGAGACAAAGTAGACTCGCCGAATGCCACAGTCAACATTTTAAGTGCGTTGGAGCACTTTATTCCATTTTTAACGCAAAATTTAATACATATTCTTTGATCCATTTTTTTCAAAAGTAAAACAACGAAACATAACAAAACAAAAAAAAAACGATAATCAAATGTACACAGCCCGCGAAAATTCAAAATTCACCTTTTCTTTTGAACAGGCCTCGTATCTATAGAAACAAAATGGCATTGTGAAAATTATTTTTTTCAACATAGAATACGAGAACCTCTTGGAATTAACATTGCCTTGCCATCCAAATTGCTATACATTTATGATTCAAAGTATTGTCCGCCGCTGGCCACTACTTTCTCCCATCTTTCGCGCAGCGTACGAATCCCGCGTCGAAAAAACTGGACGTCTTTTGAAGCGATTTACGAATCGATCCAATTTTTTACTTCTTCATGAGACCGGAAGTGCTGGTCAGCCAGGTCGCGTGCCATTGGTCGCAGCCAGTGATACACCTGATAAATCTACTGTCCTGAACGCTTTGCCGATGCAAATTTGCTCTCCGGAAGAGATTTGACATTCATAGGGCATTTGTCATTATCTTTTCAGGAGTTTTTATCCTTTAAAACCTGTTGTTCGCATAGTAAAAATACTGGAATATAAAGAGGCGTATAAGGATGAAGTTGGCGTTACATATTTATGTAAAAAATGGCAAATTTTGCGTTATTCGTGCGAAATTCGCATGTGAATTCAAACACGAAAGTGACGGCTTCCATGATCGAGTGGTAAGACGCTCGACTACGAATCCAAAGGTGGCAAGTTCAAATCCGGCGTGTGCAAACAACTTTTATTTAATCAATATGTGTCATAACATATTTAATTAATATAAAATAATATATAGTATATTTTCGGCACATTCCAGAGCGGTAGATACTCCTAGTATCGCCCTGGTGAAAGACCACCATTCAGAAACGAAACGTTGCTTAAAAATGGCTTTAGCCGTGTTTGATGACCAGATCTGAATAGCCAGGTACTTTCAACCTTCCTCTTACCCATCTCCTTCCCCTACGCCTCACAACATTCTCCAATTTGGGGATGCCATAGTCCCACTGGCTCTAGACGCTTGGGAGCAGTTGGGACTCTTGTGCGGTATTCACTATGAAAAAAAAAGTAGCAGATCTCTAGTGGCAATACATCTTAATTAGTCTCTTTAAAATAATGATTGATGTTTTTCAATGCGATTAATTTTTGTTTTTCACACTTCCCTATGTTCATTATTTAGTTTGATGCCACCACGGAAACAGGTTCGCAGATCTCCTAACGCACTACGCGTCGTGTTTCAGGTGATGGAAATCCTGATTAGAAAGGGCGCCCGCCTGAACGAGAAGAATAAAGACTTTTTGACGCCCCTTCACGTGGCCGCGGATCATTCGCATCTGGACGTTATGGACCTGCTGCTAAGAAATGGTAAACTGTCTTACTTTCATATTATTTCTTCTGCGGACACCAACGACTTGATCACTTCAACGCGTCGGTGATCTTCCTCTTCGTCTCCTGCCTTTCACTTTGCCTGTGACCATGAGCTACGCAAGGTTGGAGTTTCCGTCTTGGCAAGCGACGTGTCTAAAATATCTTAATATACGCTGCAGGCAGACTTGCGATAGCCTATTGTGGATGGCACGTATATATTGTACAGTCGTCCTAAGAAAAATTAATGTACGTTTGATTAGATCACTGTTAACAATGATATTTATTTATAAACTAACGTACTATTGTCCAATTACCAAAAAAAAAACACGAAATGGGAAAAAAGAGCAACAGAGAAAGAAAAGCACATACATCATATTAAATGTAGCAATGACATAAATAGGACAAGATATACATTAGAAAGAACATTCGAATCAAAGCCAAGGTCAAGTCAAAGTTTTGGTAGAGTCGTAAAGAATGACAAAAATCATTTAGACTGCTATTAAAAATGTCAAGACCATGGCTTGAGTCAACAAGTCTCGAAATTCTGTACAGTAGAGAATGATACCCTTAATTAGTATTGTGATGATTGAGGAACAGCAATTCATTGTTTCTGAGTCTACGGCAAGGAATGTTGAACTGGATGAGTTGCAACAAAGAAGGTGAGTCAATTATATAATATATATTTATTTTTTTTGTCTGTAGGTGCCAAAGTCAATGTGCTGGACGGTCTGGGCCAGACGGCGCTCCATCGTTGTGGCAGACGAGACGCGGCCGCGGCGTGCCGACTTCTCCTCGCCCACCGCGCCGACCCCGCCCAGCAGGGCTACAGCAGCGGAGACGGCTCTTCCATGGTCGTGCTGCAAGGTCTGTCACACCGCAGCGGTGCATTTGCTGACCCATTTGCATGATATTTAAATAATATTAATATATGAAACGGAAAAAGCCAGAAAATAAAAAGACAATGGTCACAACGGAGACTCGAACTCAGATCCTCTACTCTATCCGGGAGTAATGCCTTAACCAATTGGGCCATTGGACCTTATTAGAAAGTGGCATTTTAATCGATCTCATATTTTCGTTGAAAATTATTAATATTATTTTAATTTTATTTTTCATATGTGTGATATTCATTGATAATACATGGCCTGTTCAAAAGAAGAGGTGAATTTTGAATTTTCGCGGGCTGTGTACATTCGATTATCGATTTTTTTGTTGTTGTTATGTTGGTATACATATGTTTATCATATGTTAGCATTATCAGCCATTTTGGATTAGTGGTTTGTTTTTGACAACTGGAAAGGTTAGTCACGTTTTCGTGTGCTCTTTGATTTTTTACTTTTGAAAAAAATGGATCAAAGAATATGTATTGAATTTTGCGTTGAAAATGGAATAAAGTGCTCCAACACACTTAAAATGTTGACTGTGGCATTCGGCGAGTCTACTTTGTCTCAAAAAAGTGTTTATAAGTGGTACAAGCGCTTTACAGAAGGCCGAGAAGATGTTAATGACGATGAGCGTCCTGGAGTTGTGGAAAAACAAATCATGGATTTTATTCTTCGATCCATTTTTTTCAAAAGTAAAAAATCGAAGAACACACAAAAACGTGACTAACCTTTCCAGTTGTCAAAAACAAACCACTAATCCGAAATGGCTGATAATGCTAACATATGTGTACCAACATAACAAAAAAAAAAAATACGATAATCGAATGTACACAGCCTGCGAAAATTCACCTTTTCTTTTGAACAGGCCTCGTATGTAAAAAAAACATAAGCATTAATGGTTTAAAGTTATTTCTAATTTGAATATCTTTATTTCTCTCGCAGAGCTCGTGGCGGACGATCCGCCCTCCTCCCCCAACGGGGACGCGGAGCGCCGCCTGCTGGAGGCGGCGCGATGCGGCGACGCGGAGGCGGCTCGCGCGCTGCTCAGGGCGCGGCCCGCGCTGGTGAACTGCCGCGACCTGGACGGCCGGCACAGCACGCCGCTGCACTTTGCGGCGGGGTACAACCGCCTGAGGCTGGTGGAGGCGCTGCTGCAGCACGGGGCCGACGTTCACGCCAAGGATAAGGGGTAACGCGCGCGCTGTTTTGCGTCTTGTTTGTGTTTTGTGTGAATATCGGGAGGCGTTCGATATGGGCAACGTTGTGAGGCTGAAGGAAGTCGGGATGAAGAAGGGGAAGGTTGGGAACTGCTTAGTTAGTGCTTATAATGGAAACATACGGATTATTGTCGCAAATCAAACATGACAAACGTTATAATTTTATTGATGGTCGGTCTGTCATCCACTTGCTTACCGCTTATAGGTGTCGCAGTCAGAGTGGACACAAACACAGTACTCACACAGATGCATTTCGTGCGTACAGCATGTTTCTAAATTATTTTACTTTTCAAATATTCAAATTCAAACAACGTATTTGACTGCCTGCATGGTCGAGTGGTAAGACGCTCGACTACGAATCCAGAGGTCGCGGGTTCGAACCCGGCGTGCGTAAATAAATTCTATTTGATTAATATGTGTTATAACACATTTCATTGATATAAAATAAAATATAGTATGTTTGCGGCACGTTCCAGAGTGGTAGATACTCTAAGTATCGCCCTGGTGAAAGACCACCATACAGAATTGAAATGTTGCTTGAAATGGCTTTAGCCGTGTTTGGTGACCAGATCTGAATAGCCAGGTACTTCCCAACCTTCCTCTCCCCATTACCTTCAGCCTTACAACATGCCCCTATCGGGGATGCCATACCCTTACTGGCTCTAGTCGATTGGGAGCAGTTGAGACTCTTGTGCGGTATTTACGTAAAAAAAATAATAAAAAATTGTTTGTTTTTCTCTAAAAACAATAAGTAGGAGCAAACATTAAAAGGCTGTTTCTCAGTGACGTTTGGCAATCACACTACTGTGGCAAGTGTATAAATATGCACCGATACACGCAATTCTAAGATTGGGTCAACTCTAACTGGACGACTTGGAACTCATTCATATAGAGTTACATAGATGTCACTAGACTGCAGCCTAGACGCTCTTTCCAACATATATATATAATTTTTAAATGTGCAGCATGTTGGTATTTGCAGCTGTGTTAATTTGTATATTTGCAGCACGCTTCAGAGTGGTAGATTCTCTTAGTATCGCCCTGGCGATAGACCACCATTCAGAATCGAAACGTTGCTTGAAATGACTTTAGCCGCGTGTTTGGTGACCAGATCTGAATAGCCAGATACTTCCCAACCTTCCTCTTCCCGATCTCCTTCCATTCCCACCACCTTCAGCCTCACAGCATATCCTAGTGGAGGGTGCCATAGTCCTACTGGCTCTAGACGGTTGGGAGGAGTTAGGAAAATAAATTATTTGTGTGTTACATCTTCAGGGGTCTGGTGCCGTTGCACAATGCGTGCTCCCACGGCCACTACGAGGTGACGGAGCTGCTGGTGCGCGCCGGCGCCTCGGTCAACGTGGCCGACCTGTGGAAGTTCACCCCGCTGCACGAGGCCGCCGCCAAGGGCAAGGCGGACATCGTTCGGCTGCTGCTCAAGGTGAGTACGCACTATTCATCGACAACTGGTCCTTTTGCAGACACGTGCTTTTAAGTCGAGTCTTCCGGACGATTTCACGGGAGGCCGACAACACAGATTTCTGATACTTCCTAGGTGCAGAATGAATGAATGCTAATGTTGACGCCTCTGGGAAGACATACCAGGTTAGTTGAATGGTGGAGGAAATCGGGAACAAAAAGACACGGCACGATCAAGTGAATCAAATACTTGACCAAAGTGTCGCTTGAGCCGCCCTCTTGCCTTTCCAGCGACGATGTTACGTGCGGTGAAACCATGTATGACCGTGTTAAAAATTTGGATATCCGTAAAGAACGCAAGGCTGATGTAAGCGTAATGAATAGGATCAAGAAATGGACGCTTACATGGTTTAGGTATATAAAGTGAATGAAGAAGAAAGGAGTGTGAAAAGAATATGTGATGCGAGGAAGGATGAAAGTAGATTGAATGCTGTAGAAATGAGATCCCTGAGGCGTATGTGCGGTAAAACCATGTATGGCCGCGTTAAAAATGTGGATATCCGTAAAGAACGCAAGGCTGATCTAAGCGTAATGAATACAATCAAGAAAGGGACGCTTAGATGGTTAGGGCATGTAGAGCGAATGAAGAAAAAAAAAGTGTGAAATGAAGACGCGAAAGAGAATGGAAGAAGTCGGGGATACCTGAAGAAGACATGGCACGATCAAGTGTATCAAATACTTGAGTCGGGCCATGTCAAGAGTTCGGATAGTAGAGGAGTATGTATGAATGTGAATAAAGCAAAGAGTGTGTGCCGAGACAGAGTTGTATGGTAAGCGTAATGAATAGGATCAAGAAAAGGACGCTTAGATGGTTTGACCACGTAGAGCGAATGAACGAAGAAAGGAGTGTGAAAAGAATATATGATGGTAAAGTGAATAGAAGAAGAAGTCGGGGACGCCCGAGGAAGACATGGCACGATCAAGTGAATCAAATACGTATGAATGTGAATGAAGCGAGGAGTGTGTATCGAGACAGAGTTGTGTGGTATTCCGTCCTCTCTGCCTACCCCTGCGGAGAAACAGCGTGACGGTTAGTTAGTTATCGTAAGATGAATTGGCGTAAAGTAAATTTTTTTAATACCGATCAAACTTGACCATCAAATAATACAATTTTTTGACGTGTTCTTCTCCAGCACGGCGCGGACCCGTCTCGCCGCAACCGCGACGGCCTGACCGCGCTGCAGCTGACGCGCGAGGGCGACGCGGAGACGGCCGACCTGCTGCGCGGCGACGCGGCGCTGCTGGAGGCGGCCAAGCGGGGCGACCTGCCGCGCCTGCGCCAGCGTGCTGACTCCGCACAACATCAACTGCCGAGACGCGCACGGCAGGAACAGCACTCCGCTGCACTTGGCCGGTGAGTAACTCACGCCGCTGTGTGTGTATCGGTGTCATGGCATGACATGGCCCGACTCGAGTATTTGATTCACTTGATCGCGCCACGTCTTCCTCGGGCGTCTCCGACTTCTTCCATTCACTTTCGCATCATATATTCTTTTCACACGCCTTTCTTTGTTCATTTGCTCTACGTGCCCAAACCATTTAAGCTTCCCTTTCTTGATCCCATTGATTACGCTTACATCAGCCTTGCATTCTCTCTGGATATCCACATTTTTAACACGGTCATACATAGTCTTACCGCACATACGCCTCAGGGATCTCATTTCTACAGCATTCAGTCTACTTTCATCCTTCCTCGCATCCTATATTCTTTTCACACTCCTTTCTTTGTTCATTCGCTCTACGTGCCCAAACCATCTAAGCGTCCCTTTCTCGATCCTATTCATAACGCTTACATCAGCCTCGCACCTTTTTCGGATATCCGCATTTTACAATAATCTGTCGTTTTCTCTTTTATTTCCAGCGGGCTACAACAACCTAGAGGTGGCCGAGTGGCTCGTGGAGCGCGGCGCCGAGGTGGACGCGCGCGACAAGGGCGGGCTCATCCCCCTCCACAACGCCTCGTCGTACGGGCATGCCGACGTGGCGGCGCTGCTCATCCGCTGCGGCACCAGCGTCAACGCCACCGACAAGTGGGGCTTCACCCCCCTGCACGAGGCCGCCCAGAAAGGACGCACGCAACTGTGCGCGTTATTGGTAAGTCGAGATTGCCGACTCGATTATATTTCAACGTTGGAAAATTCGCAACGTTTCTGGGGGTGATGTATTTACTAACTAACTAACGGACTATTGTCTAATTACAAAAAAAATACATAACACGAAATGGGAAAAGAGAGCAACAGAGAAAAAACAACACCACATATAATATTATAATAAGCCAAGGTCAAGTCTAGGTTTTGGTAGAGTCGTAAAGAATGACAAAAATCATTTAGACTGCTACCAAAAATTTGAAGACCATGGCTTGAGTCAACAAGTCTCGACATTCTAGACAGTGGAAAATGATACCCATAATTAGTAGTGATGATTGAGGAACAGCAATTCACTGTTCACGGCAAAATTTTCATAGAATAATCACCCCCAGAAATTGTATTACCCACCTCACTAAACGTTATCTGTTCTGATTAAAGTTTAGCTGATTAATCGTCAGCCTCCGTGGTTGAGTGGTAAGAGAGGTCGCAGGTTCAAACCCGGCGTGCGCAAATAAATTTTGTTTTGTTAATATGTGTCATAACAAATTTCATTCATATGAAATAATAACAAGTATATTTGCGGCACGTTCCAGAGTGGTAGATACTCTAAGTATCGTCCCGGTGAAAGATCACCATTCAGAAAGGAAACGTTGCTTAAAATGCCTTTAGCCGTGTTTGGTGGCCAGATCTGAATAGCCAGGTACTTTATAACCTTCCACTTTCCCATCTACTTCCCCTCCCCACTACCTTCAGAATACCTTCGTCATGTATAAGAAAATTAATAAAAAAATATTATTATTATTATTATTCAGCCTCACAACATACCCCAATTGGGGATGCCATAGTCTCACTGGCTCTAGACGGTTGGAAGCAGTTAAGACTCTACCAAACCTAACCTTTCTCTTCCCCATCTCATTCCCCTCCTCACTAACTTCAGCCTCACATCATACCCCAATTGGAGATGCCATAGTCTCACTGGCTCCAGACAGTTAGGAGCAGTTAAAGAATCGTTTAAATTGTAATATTCCACTGTCTTCCAGCTCGCTCACGGTGCCGACCCCTTCCTGAAAAACCAAGAAGGCCAGACGGCCCTGGACCTGTCGCTCGCCGAGGACGTGCGGTGCCTGCTGAAGGACGCCATGGTGGGCGGCGCCACGTCCGCGCTGGGCGGCCAGGCGCCCGCACAGGGGGCCGCGGTGGCCGGGCGCCAGCGCAGGCCAACACGGCCGTGGCCATGGCGGGGTCGGCGGGCGTCAGGGCGCCGCAGGAGACGGTCACGATGCCCAGCGGCAGCACCATAACGCTGTCCTTACCGGTAAGCAATAAAATTGTTAAGTTTGTAATTATTACAAATACAATTTTGCTTCTACGTTTTTTTTTCAAAACTGGCTTTACATTTATGATTCTAAGTATTGTCCATCGCTGGCCACTACTTTCTCCCATCTTTCAGGCAGCGTGCGAATCCCGCGTTGAAAAAACTGGCTATCTTTTGAAGCGATCCACGAATCGATTAAAATTTTTACTTCTTCGTGAGACCGGAAGTGCTGGTCAGCCAGGTCGCGTGCCATTGGTCCAAACAAGTGATAGTCAGAGGGAGTAACATCTGGAAAATGCGGCGGGTGGGGTAGGACTTCCCATTCCAACGTTTCCAAGTATGTCTTGACCACTCTCGCAACATGGGGTCGAGCATTGTCAATTTAAGCCTCCTGCAAATGACGAGAATTTGGCTCGTAAACTGACATTTCCAATGGAGAATAACTTTATGACGCAGACACAAATGGACTAATGTTTCTACGGGGTTATGTTGACAGGTGCCTAAGTTTATTATTCAACCTATACAAATTTATAATAAATCACTTTCTCCGGGATTTCACGTCGTAAACCGTGAGAGAGAAAGAGACAAGACAGTTTATCACATAATATAGCACCACTATTTGGTATGTAAGCATGTTCTCCGTCTCCTGCGTCTCCGGCGACTCCGCCCACTACGTTTTGATATGCGACTTAACTGGACATAACTCAACGGTTTTTGAGGTTATATGCTATATTTTTGTTCATAATAATACTGTGAAAAAGTGGTTATACAAATAAACAAAAACATTATGTCTACATGTGCTATGAATGGATGTATAAATACCCTAGCCCTAGTTCTAGCCACACCCGAGTCAGGCAAAAATCATCAATACTGATTACAGCAGCGCTCCCTCCTGTATATAATTGCTCCGAGACTAACAATTAATTAATTTTGTCGTATTCGTTTTCCAGCTGTCATCAAATTCCCACCGCAGCGCGCCCTCTGTCTGCTATTCGCTGGGGCCGCGGTCGGAATGCGGCCAAGCGGCCGGCGCGGCTTCCGCTAGCGACGAAGACGGCCTCAGACCATTCCTGCAAGGGTAAAAATTCCTCATTGTCGATAATCCAATAGAAATACAAACCTACGATCAACACCGTGGATTTTTTACATTTGAACAGTTCCCGTTAACCGACGATTCTCGGCCCGAACTTTTGATCAAAATGTGATCAGCCGTCAAGCATGATGGCACGACCGTTGTGCTGTCGGTTGAACAAATTGTGAACAAACGCTGAAACGGGCCAGAATCGGCAAATGCAAAAAAAACCGGTGGCGCTAATCATCGATCATATGTGAACGAGGATTCAAACAACTGGGGCTTAATTGCATTGCTGAGATTGTGCAATGAATTGCATTCTAACTTGGTGATAATTTTCGCGTCTGTAATGGAGACTTGAAATACCTTAAAGGCTGAACTTTGAACATCTGTTAATTTTGACATCGCGACAAATAGAAGATCAACGCCATTTAGAATTTTTTTCACATTTGTACTTATAAATAAATTATAGTGAATACCGCACGAGAGTCCCAACTCCTCGCTACTCTCTAGAGCCAGTGAGACTATGGCATCCCCAATTGGGGTATGTTGTGGGGAAGGAGATGGGGACGAGGAAGGTTGGAAAGTACTAAAGAATGGTAGATACTCTAAATATCGCCCCGGTGAATGATCACCATTCAGAATCGAAACGTTGCTTTAAATGACTTTAGCCGTGTTTGGTGACCAGATCTGAATAGCCAGGTACTTCCCGACCTTCCTCTTCCCCATCTCCTACCTTCAGCCTCGCAACATACTTCTGGGACTCTTGTGCGGTAATCGCTGTGAAAAAATATATAAAATACCTGCCCATTCAGATTTGGTCACCAAACACGGCTTAATCCATTTCAAGCAGCGTTTCGATTCTGAATGGTGGTCTTTCACCGGGGCGATACTCGAAGTATCAACCACTCTGGAACGTGCCGCAAATATACTTAAAATTATTTTACATGAATTAAATGTGTTGTTATGACACATGTTAACTAGATAAAAGTTATTTGCGCACGCAGGGTTTGAACCCACGACCTTTGGATTCGTAGTCGAGTGTCTCACCACTCGACCACGGAGGCCGTCAACAGTTTCCGTTAACCGGTTTGTCAAATTTTATGTTGGATTGTTTGATAACTTTCTTCATATGTTAATTAAACACTGGCAGGTCGAAAATCGGCAGTCAACAGAGAATCGTCAAATGTCAAAAACGATGATCTGTCCAATAACTGACCAGTTGTTGGCCAGTTAGTCAGTTAGTTAGCAGCGTCGGCATCACTCGGTGCGGACAGACCAAATCCCTCAATGTTTCTGACGATCCTCTCTTTTCAGTCTGGGCCTGGAGCTGCTGGGCGAACTCCTGGAGCGGGAGCAGATCACCCTGGACATCCTGTCGGAGATGAGCCACGAGGACCTGAAGCAGGTGGGGGTGGCGGCCTACGGACACCGCCACCGCCTCCTGCGGGGCCTGCAGCAGCGCTCCAACACGCCAGGTACCTAACTAACCTAACCGACCATATTTAACCTAACCTAACTCTGCAAAACTTTGATTCTTTTTATCACCGACGCCTGCTTTCAATTAATTTATTTATAAACTAACTATTGTCGAAATATTAAAAAAAAAACATAACACGAAATGGGATAAAAAAAGCAACAGAGAAATAACTGCAAATACGTAGTATTTTAATGAAGCAATGACAAAAATATACATAAGAAAAACCATTCAAGTCATATCCAAGGTCAAGTCAAAGTTTTGGTAGAGTCGTAAAGAATGACAAAAATCACGTAGAGTGGTATCAAAAATTTCAAGACCACGGCTTGAGTTAACAAGTCTCCGACAGTGGAGAATGATACCCATAATTAGTAGAGTGATGATTGAGAAACAGCAATTTTTTTAGCAACTTTTGCTTTCTGCATGTCCTAGTTTGCAGCCTTGAGGAACACCCGAGTTTATGGAAAAGTGCCTTGAATTAAGAAAACCATTCTGAAATTTAATCTTGACATATCTTTTTGTAACTCTCTACGTACCTTTGAGGTTTTGGGCTTTTAATCACCATTGTCTGCTGTACCAACACCTCGCTACGTTCATTCTTTGAAACCTTTTTTAAGTCATGCCCACATTTAGCAATAGTAGAGGTCCAAGTTTGGAGCCCTGAGGGACACCTTAGTGTTGGATTTCAATGAGATAATTTGTTAGGTTCTTACCTTCTTGTTTTGCATACAGTTCCTACCTTGTCCAACCATTTCACTATATTCGATTTCCGTATTCAACCCCACCGAGTTTGAAAACAAGTGGCGATCAAGAAACGGAAGAGAGTTATGTGAAAAAACGTGTTCCTTCGTTGGTGTCTCGCTTGGTCGTTCGGTTTTTTTGTTGTTCTTCGAATGATATTAAATCGAGTGTGTTTTTTGTTGTGGTGTTTGTTAATAATACAATGTGTAAGAATAATCAAGAAGTTGAACTTCAACTTCATCGGTGAGTGAATTGGTTTTCTTAATTCCTTCACTCCATAATCTCTCCACATCCATAATTAGACACTTCCAGCAAGTAGTATAGTTTATCGTTTTACAGTCCACTATTTTCAAAATTCATCTGAAAACACATTCGGCATTTTATCGCAGCTTTTTGAAATAACTTACTATAATCCAAACCTAACCCTACTTCCTGTAGCGCAATAATTAATTCCCAACGTCTTCAACATCAACACATATTCTTTTAAATAATTAATTTATGTTTTCCCCAAATTAACAATACAAAGAACAGTAGAGGTCAAAGTTTAGATCCTTGAGGGACACCTGGTTTTTTGGGAACGTGTACTAAAGATATACAGGGGGGAGGGGGGGGGGTGGCCTCAAAGGTAATAGGGAGACATTGAAAGGTCGTAATGGAGCGGCGAGGTCAATAGGAAGGCACTTAATTACCAAAATATTTTTCAACATTTTTGCACTCGCAGATACAGACTTTGTTGATAAAATCGTACCTATGAATCGTTCATGTATATTTCAACGTGGTATAATGAACTACCCACAAGGCTCTCCTTTGGGACCTATGTTATTTTTGAAGATGCTGTGTTGAGTGTTTTTTTTAGAGTGGGAAGGAGCAAACCTTCAAAACCTCTTGCAAAATGCACTTCAAACGTTAGCAAGTCATTACACAACCAAAATGCTCAATGATGCTAGTTCTTCAGAGCATCTTCCATTGAAATACCGGTAAAACAAACAGGAAATTTCCGCCTGACGTCTACGCTCTAAAGATTGCGATCTATTTGTTCGAATGCAGAGCCTATCGAGCAGATCTAAGTATTAAATTATGTTTTATTTTTTTTTTTTGCAAAAAACTGTGAAACTGTTTGATCGAAAAGGTTCCACTTGGCACTTAATAAAGCTTTCTTTCGGAATGTCAACAATTTTTTTTTTTTTTGTTCCAGATTGGTACGCGGGCACCATGGTGGCGGAGCTGAGCCGCGACGACCCGGAATTTGTGGCCGTGGAGGCGGAAATGCAGGCGTCCGTCAGGAATCATCGGGATTCCGGACACGCGGGAGGAATCTTCTCGCACTACAGCGTTATAAGGGTGAGTTTGCATTTTCAAATTTTATGTGCACTGTGCAAGTGCGCCGCTGGCTCTAGCCGGTAGATCTAACTCATCCCCGATACGGGGAGTATTGGAAAGGTTGGAATATTGTCGAGGTTTCTGCTGCGAGATCAGATCTGAATAGTCAGGTACTTCCAAATTTTCCTCTTTCCCATCATCTTCTCCCGTCCACATCATTCTAATAATATTCTTCAATACTGAAACACATAACTTTGCAAGTTTGCAAATCCAAAGAACGCTGAGGATCTCCAGAGTGGTAGATACTCTCAGTATCGCCCTGGTTATAGATGATCTGTCGGCCTCCATGGTCGAGTGGTAAGACGCTCGATTACGAATCCAAAGGTCGCGGGTTCAAACCCGGCGTGCGTCAATAACTTTTATTTCATTAATATGTGTCATAACACATTTAATTCATATAAAAATAATAACAAGTATATTTGCGGCACGTTCCAGAGTGGTAGATACTCTGAGTATCGCCCTGGTGAAAGACCATCATTCAGAATCGAAACGTTGCTTGAAATGGCTTTAGCCGTGTTTGGTGACCAGATCTGAATAGCCAGGTACTTCCCAACCTTCCTCTTCCCAATCTCCTTTCCCTCTTCACTACCTTCAGCCTTATAAAATACCCTATTTGGGGATGCCATAGTCTCACTGGCTCTAGACGGTTGGGAGCAGTTGAGATTCTTGTGCGGTATTCATATAAAATAAAATCATTTAAAATCGAAACATTGCTTGAAATGACTTTAGCCGTGCTTGGTGACCAGATCTGAATAGCCAGGTACTTTCCAACCATCCTCTTTCCCATCTCTTTCCCTCCCTCTCACTTCAACTTCACAACATACCCCATTCGGGAACGCCTTAGTCCCACTGGCTCTGGGCAGTTGGACTCTTGCGAAGAATCGCCATTTGATTTCAATTTTCCGCTTTCAGATACAAAAAGTTCAAAACCGTCGCTTGTGGGAGCGCTACCGTCACCGCCGTCGCGAGATCGCCGAGGAGGCCATCGCCTCCGCCCACCAAGAGTCTGCGGCCGCGTCCGCCGCCAGCCCCCTCGGCGGCGGCCCGGTCGCCGCCGGCAGCCCCGGCGGCACGCTGTCCGCCATCGGTGGCAACGGCGCGGCTGCCGCCAACGGACAGCAGGACCTGGCCGCGGCGCACGAGCGCATGCTGTTTCACGGTTCGCCGTTTATCAACGCCATCGTGCAGAAGGGATTCGATGAACGGCACGCTTATTTAGGTGAGAAAGATGATATTGACGTAAATATTTATCTTTGGAATTTCTTCTGTGTTTGTTATTTGGAGAAGAAAAGCAACAAAAAAATTTCAAAGAAAGAAAATACTTTGTTGTATACGAGGCCTGTTCAAAAGAAAAGGTGAATTTTGAATTTTCGCGGGCTGTGTACATTCGATTATGGATTTATTTTTTTTGTTATGTTGGTACACATATGTTTATCATATGTTAGCATTATCAGCCATTTTGGATTAGTGGTTTGTTTTCGACAACTGGAAAGGTTAGTCACGTTTTAGAATATGGATTAAATACACACTTAAAATATTGACTGTGGTATTCGGCGAGTCTACTTTGTCTCAAAAGAGTGTTTATAACTGGTACAAGCGCTTTACAGAAGGCCGAGAAGATGTTAATGACGATGAGCGTCCTGGAGTTGTAGAAAAACAAATCATGGATTTTATTTTTTGATCATCTTTTTATTCAAAAGTAAAAAATCGAAGAACACACAAAAACGTGACTAACCTTTCCAGTTGTCAAAAACAAACCACTAATCCAAAATGGCTGATAATGCTAACATATGATAAACATACGTGTACCAACATAACAACAACAGAAAAATCGATAATCAAATGTACACAGCCCGCAAAAATTCAAAATTCACCTTTTCTTTTGAACAGGCCATGTACGTACTATGTCAAATAGTTTTGGTTGCAGTAATTCTCAATGAGAACAAGGTCAACTATGGTCCTCTTTTCTTGTCAATCTTGCAACCAGCCAGTGATGTATTTTTTTGTAATTTCTTTTCCTTTATAGCCATTTAAGTCATCCTCTGCCATTTTTGTTATTTTTAAGTCTCCCTTGTCTTCCTTTGTCAACTTTGTTCCCTTTTTGGCCACTCTCGTCCTTTGTCATTCTGATTCCTCTTTAGCCATTCCTGCTCCCCTTTGTTATTCTGCTTCCACATTAGTAATTCCTGTTCCTCTTTGTCAATCTGGTTCCTCTCCAGCCATTCTGCCTCGATCGACTTTTTGACTATTCTTTCTTTATCTTGTTACGATTTGTTCTTCTTATGCTACATTAACAATATTCCCCTCTTTGTTATAATCTCGTACCCTGTGTCCGTGTTTGCTAGACTAAGTTCTCATGTGTTGCACCTTGCAGGCGGCATGTTCGGCGCGGGCATCTACTTTGCGGAGCACTCCTCCAAGAGCAACCAGTACGTGTACGGCATCGGGGGCGGCACGGGGTGCCCGGCCCACAAGGACCGCAGCTGCTACGCGTGCCACCGCCAGCTGCTGCTCTGCCGCGTCTGCCTCGGCCGCTCCTTCGTGCTGCTAAGCGCCATGAAGATGGCGCACGCCCCGCCCGGGCACCACTCGGTGGCGGGGCGACCGTCGCAGGGCGGACTCTCCTTCCCGGAGTACGTCGTCTACAGGGGTGAACAGGTAACACCCACATTTGTCCGCCATACTCGTAGGATGGGTTGATTCTAGATCAGCGTTTAGTAATTAGTAACTTTCTAAACTGCTTTTCTTTTCTAGGCGTATCCGGAGTATCTCCTCACCTACCAGATAGTCCGCCCTGAAGACGGTCAGATCACGGAGCTGCCCGCTTGAGACCGGCCTCCGCCCCTGCCGGCGCGCCCTCTTCACCCCCTCCCCAATCCATCCAATCAATCCAATCAATCAAATCAATCGAATCAATTGAATCCACCAAACTCTTCGAAAGCAGCCAAACAATCCAACTCGAGCCAGTCCAAAACAGCCAAACATCACAATCAATCGAATCCATCCAAATCGCCGAAGCCATCGAAATCAGCTCCATCCACTCCGAAAACATCCGATTCCTTATCGGTATCGCCACGTAAGCCCTCTTTCCTCGCCAAATCGGCCCCGAGCACTCCGATATTTTCGCACCAATCTCAAAACCTATCGCACTCTTCCACGCCTTCGACGTCCAACCACCACTTTATTCCGGTGCAATTCGGTGTCAATAACGTGTTTCTGGCACCGCCTCTCCACCTCGCACATCGACCGCATTCCGCACCAGCGAACCCGCAACTAATCAATCAGAATAACAATTCGTTCACGGTACCGTCGCGATCACACCCCACGATTATTAAACCGATCGCGCTCGTGCCCAAAACAGGTACAAGCGCGGCGAGCCACAATCGAGAGCTGTGCAGATCGATGCCAAACACGCCAACGTCACTATCCACGTGTCCGTACTCGCTGTTTGCGCCGCAGGACCGCAATACCAACGCAAATTCGCATTTGAGCGCCCGATTGAATCTCGAAACTCGTACGCCTCTACCGCGTTCATACGTAATCGTGCCAAATACTGGACACACGCACCAGTTGCGGTCGAATTCAATGTCGTCGCAAAATAAACCCAACCGTTCTGTGTCAGTTATGCCGCACTCTATTTCGTACACGCCGCATTCGATATCCTATCCGAACCAATCAAATATGCAACTTGCGATTAACAATCTGAACGACGCTTACGCGATTTCGCAGAGTATTTCTTTGCCGTCTCATTCGAGGCACGGCCATGCGAATGCGCCTCACTCTACGTCGAATGTGCCTCACTCCACAGCGAACGCGCCCCATTCGGGTTCGAATCTGTATCATTCCGTAGCGAATATGCCGCATTCTATGGGCAATTTGCCGCATTGCATAGCGAACGTGCACTATTCGAGCGGGAATTTCTCGCATTCGATGGCGAACATGCCCCATTCGATGGCGAACGTGCCCCACTCTGTTTCGGTCGCTTCTCGAACGCTCCCCACCCAGTCCTTCTCCGTGACATCGCTTTCCTTGCCGGAAAATTCCAATCTCCACCGGGTGAACGACTTGCGAAAACACAGAGCCGTGCAGATGGCCAAAAGGCTATTTCTCTGCAAAACTAAACGTAAATTGGTCGATTGAATCTGTCTCTTCCCATCGGAATTGCATTTGTACTAGTTGGAAAGGTACCCGAGCCTCGAGGTGCGGTGTCTTCCGCGCAGACCACGTCTTCCGTTGATCTTTCACTTTACCGTCAGTCGGATAATCGTCTCGCAATGTTTTTAAGATGTTGGCGTTTTGACTGATGTACTGCGATTCGGCAATTTTTGTCCATTTGTTGGAGAACGTCTAAATTTGATATTCTTCTCACTGTCCCGGAATATTTTGAGGGTGTGCCTGTACGAAAGGCTAATGAATGGTGCAAAGCACCACCGGCTATTCAGATCTCATCAAGCAACGTTCCATCATTCTGAATACTGGTAGAATCTGGATTGGTGTAAATATGCATACAAATTTTGACCTACTGTTTAGTAATATATTTTATTTGCGACTAGTTGGTAAGACCAAGTCAAACAAGCGTACTTTTGAAGACGGTAACACTATAAAATCCCGTTCAGTTTGACTTGTGACGCTCAAAGCAAACCGAGTGATGATTTTTCAAACGTGTAATATTAGGTGTACAACTTTGCTTCCGCCTTTTTCCTATAGATGGCTCTAGCGGCAAGTAGTGGTCACAGACGTCATGCAATACACTTAGGCACCTGTCAACATAACCCCATAGAAACATTAGTCCATTTGTGTCTGCGTCATAAAGTTATTCTCCATTGGAAATGACAGTTTACGAGCCAAATTCTCGTCGTTCGCGGGAGGTGTAGCGTGACAATGCTCGACCCCACGTTCCGAGAGTGGTCAAGACATACTTGGACACGTTGGAGCGGGAAGTCCTTCCCCGCCTGCCGTATTCTCCAGACGTTGCTCCCTCTGACTATCGAAGAAGTAAAAAATTGGATCGATTCGTGGATCGCTTCAAAAGATGACCGGTTTTTTCGACGCGGGGTTCGTACACTGCCCGAAAGACGGGAGAAAGTAGTGGCCGGCGATGGACAATACTTTGAATCATAAATGTATAATCAGTTTTTTAGAATGAAGCCTCGAATTTTGGAAAAAACGGCGTAAACAAAGTTGTACACCTAATAATTTGATAATTTGTAATTTTTTGATCTCTGTGAAAGACAAACTTTTACATAAAAAACAACCATTTTGAATTTTTTTATGAAATTTGAAAACAATTTTTTTTATTTGAAGGAATTTATCTCAATTATTGTGAAATTTTATTAAATACTCAACTATAGGTTGAACAATAATTTAAGTTGAGGTGACCGACACACATTACATACTGTGTGTATCGGTGCATTTGTATACCCGACGGTGATGTCCTTGCCAAACGTCACTGAGAAACAGTATTTTGTCTAGCTTACGCCTACTTTTTGTACTTGGCGAAAAAGGGACAGCAATAGTGTGTGACGTTGATTAAATTTGAATATTATAAAAGCTGTTTGACAGTTTTTTTAATTTTTTATATGAATACCGCACAAGAGTCTCAACTGCTCCCAACCGTCTAGAGCCAGTCAGACTATGGCATCCCCAAATAGGGTATGTTGTGAGGCTGAAGGTAGTGGGGAGGGGAAGGAGATTGGGAAGAGGAAGGTTGGGAAGTACCTGGCTATTCAGATCTGGTCACCAAACACGGCTAAAGCCATTTCAAGCAACGTTTCGATTCTGAATGGTGGTCTTTCACCAGAGCGATACTTGGAGTATCTACCACTCTGGAACGTGCCGCAAATATACTTGTTATTATTTTTATAGGAATTAAATGTGTTATGACACATATTAATTAAATAAAAGGTATTGGCGCACGCCGGGCTTGAAAACGCGACCTTTGGATTCGTAGTCGAGCGTCATACCACTCGACCATGGAGGCCACCAAAAGGAAAAAGGTCGAAAAGTTATACAGGGTGTTATTTTTACTATAAAATTTATAGGTATTACAACCAGAGCTGACTGGAACGCAGTACGCACACATATGCATTGTTTGCGTACAGCATGTTTCAAACTTCGTCGTTTGACTTTGGAAAATAATATTCCAGTAAAAATGAAAAAAACTTCATTTTTAATGTATTGAAAAGAGCACCCTGTAAAACTGTTCTGATAACGTGTTTTGTCCCTTTCTCGCTGAAAACAATAAGCATGCGAAAGCAAGTCAAATACTGTTTCTCAGTGACGTATGGCGAGGTCATCTCTGTCGGAAGTGCATATTTAAATATGCACCGATACACACAATCCTTAGTTTTCGTTGTTTGGGTCGACTCCAATTGCGCAACCCGTACGGTGTTTGCGTCAACTCTCGCCGCGATAGCTGCGGTAAAAAAAAAATTACAATAATAATGTGTCAAAAATTAAACTAACTAAATTTGTGAGTACGTAACAGCGTGAACATTTCAAATCCACACCTACCTAATGCAGTACCTACCTATAAGGTATTTCAGCAGACATTATTATTCTATATATTTGCAATGGGTGGATCGAAGCGATTAATATTTTATCTCGGCAATTCACGTTACATTCGGGATTTGCGACGGGTAACAATAAATTTCAACAAAAATGTTCGCTATTTAATATTTAATTAGCACAAAAATATATTTTTATTTTCCACCGCACATTTAAGCATGAAATTATTTTTAACGCATTTAATTAATACTTTATTTAAACAATATATATATTTTTTTAATAAAAATAATATTGTCTCTTCACCGAGTGACATTTAAAAACATGGTTGTATATTAGTAAATAAAAATTACATGCGTTTATACTTGACAGCCACTGAAGGGAAAAGGTCTAGAAGTGTGATTTGTACAAGACCTTTCAGGGACTCCTGGGTCCCAGACGGGTCAGCGAAATTGTTAAAAATTACGGAAAAATTGAACCTGCTTTGGGCTCACCGATATGCCTACAATGCACTTCTATCAATTCATCTGTTCAGTGTTGACGGATATTGAAGCAAAGAATTAGAGCTTTTGTGTCATCATTATTCCTATCGGAGGTTGGGTACCGTAAGGGGAACCGCAGTTCCGAAACCGCGACGACTTGCGCAGTCTTCCTCTATTATGTACTCCATCAATCGTCAACCTCAATTCAGATCTGGTCGCCAAACACGACTAAAGCCATTTCAAGCAGCTTTTAAATTTTGAACAGTGGTCTGTCGCCAGGGCGATACTGAGATTAATTACCGTTCTGAACTCGTTGGATTGCCGCGTTTGTTTCATATCCCGTCATTTGAGAAACGCTGGTTTGTTTAAATAATTATTCAGGGTTATATTTAGTTTCTGTTCAATTAAGAATCGAATAGTTTCTGTTTGTTGTTTTTGACAAATTTTGACTAAAAATATTTTTTTGTTGTAAATTCTTTTTCAAAAATAATTTTTCATCAAAACAAAATTTTTCAGAAGGGTGTAAAAATGGGGCTTCACTAATGCTACATATTAAGTTGAGTTAATGAATGTAAATGAAGCAAAGGTTAGGTGTCTCGACGGCAACGTGTGGCGCTCATTCTTCTCTGCCCATCCTTTTGGAGGCACGTTGCGTCGGTATGTGTGTGACGCGTATATATAACGTGATATATAGTAATAATAATATTTGTATTATTTTTAGTCAAATATAATAGTACGTATGTATTTAAAATTGTGCAATTCAATCTGCATGCGCTGGTCGTCTGGTAAATCGCGCGCCGCTTCATTGAATTTGCGCGTCGAATGCCAAACGACTCGCACATTATGCAATATTCAATATCTCATTAAGTATAAGGTTAAGTTAAAAAATATGTATTTAATGTAATTTCGGGGTTACGTACTTTTTACGTCAACTCAAAATATTAATTATCGAGTCCTGGCGAAGATGGCGCCTGGTCTGCACCGCGTTTCAGGCTGTTACCGCCCGCAGTGGTCGGTATAATGTTTACTATAAAGGATTGGTTACACGTTTCCGTACTCAAATACAAAATATATTTTTATTTTTGACCTTGACGACATTTGTTCTCGGTATCACCCTGAAACGCGGCGAATATCAGCAATATTGTGATTCTTTTATCCGGGGTTCAATTCCCGGCGAAGCTCAAACAAAACTGTTAATACTTGTGTGTTTTCTGTTCAAATTCATGTCATTGGTGGAACTTACAAAACTGGCTTCACAGCTTTCGTAACAAACATTGACAATTGAATACAGTGAAACCCTCTTATAAGGTTTTTCAAGTACTGAAAAAAACTTTTTAAAAACAAAACTTTGTTTGGATTTAATGTTAAAACACCCAATCAAACTGAACAATCTTTTTCTTTTAATCGAAAGGTATATATATATATACTAATTAATTAAATTACGCTCTAATGAGATTTTAGAATAGAGTTTTTTTAAATTTTTATTATTGTAAAATGTACAACATAAAAGATAACGAATTTTGGAGCAATTTTGGCAATTATTTGTGACTAAATTATTATTAAATAAATCTTCTATTAGGAAGAAATTTGAGAAAAAAAGACAGATTTGTGTTCTAACGACTTGTCGTTTGCTTCTAAAATCATAATATATCGAAATCTTATATTATTTTGAGTCCTAACTGCTCCCAACCGCCTGGAGCCAGTGGATCTACGGCAGCCCCAATCGGGGTATGTTGTGAGATTGAATGTAGTGGAGAAGTAAAGAGGAAGGTTGGGAAGTATCCGGCTATTCGTGTTTGGTCCCCAAACATGGCTAAAGTCAAGCAACGCTTAGATTTTGAATGGCGGTCTTTTACCAGGGCGATACTTAGAGTATCTACCACTCGGGAACGTGCCGCAAACATACTATAATTTAATACATATGAATTAAATGTGTTATGACACATATTAACAAAATAAAAATTATTTGCGCACGTCAGGTTTAAACCTGCGACCTCTCTTAACGCTCGACCACGGAGGCCATCGATTAATCAGCTACTTTATCAGAACAGATAACGTTTAGTGAGGTGGGTAACACAATTTCTGGGGTGATTATTCCATGAAAATCTTGCCGTGAACAATGAATTGCTGTTCCTCAATCATCACTCTACTAATTATGGGTATCATTTTCCACTGTCTAGAATACTACATATTATTGTGTAAAAATTAAATGTGTTATGACAAGGAGATAGCCGTGTAGTTCTCACACGGTTGTGCAAACTTTTTAACCAGTGTTTAGAGAAGATTTAGATTGCAGATGGAATGTGAACATGCCTATTTTATAATTAAAACAAAATAATAACCCAATATAATATATATATATATATATCTGTTGATTTAAAGAAAGATAATTTAGTTTGTTTGGGAATTTTAGTCGTAAATCCAAAAAATAAAATTGTATATAACTTCTGAGTGCGTTCCAGGAAAACGATGATTATACGAGGGTTTCACTGTGAACCGATTTTCGTCCATATCGAAGATGTTCTCCCAGCAACTAGTGTATCTGCATCAATTTTTTTTGTATTATTATTTTTAAATCAAAAACTTTTCTCCTTTACCCGATACAAAATTATTTCAGCGATACTTTTTTCACGGGCTTTGCACCAAAAAATTTGTTAAATTCATTTTTAAATATTCCTTTTTATTTTAATTGCATCATGTAGCCTGTGAACGATGCAGTGCTACCTCGGATTGCGAGAAGCTTGGATTACGAGTGCTGCAAGACGAACAATTTAAAAAATTTACTCGATAAACGAGCGATGTCTGTGAAATTTTGAAGAGTTGTAACGAATAATTCTAATTTTTCATTTTTTCTTACGGAGGACATTGCTTCGATTGAAACGAAGTTTTTTGTTTTGATTACGAACATGTTTACGGAAGTAATTACGCTCGTTAACCGTGGTTCGCTGTAGGCGTTGGAACTTTTTTGTATCGGTATGTATTAAGGAACACTTTAATGTAAAATATTTGGCTAGTATTAGAAAAATGTGATTTTTAGCTTTTAAGGAATGCTTTTGTTCAATTGTAAGAGAAAATGAATCAAATAATATACTTACATAATTTAATGTAGCCATGAATTTGTTTTATTTATTTTTTACGACCAGCACTGAACGGAAAAACTACAGAAGTGAGATCCGAACCGGTTCGTAGGAAAACTGACGAAGACCTCACACTCCTAGGCCCCAGGCAGGATAGTAAAATTGATTTTCTGTTCAGGAAAGAATTTAGATAGTTGAAAATTCAAACTTTCTTTTAAATTTATTAGTGAATACCGCACAAGCTACTGACCATCTGGAGCCAGTGGGACTATGGCATCCCTAATTGGGGTATGTTAGGGGAGGGGAAGGAGATAGGAAGAGGAGGGTCGGAAAGTATCTGGCAATTTCAAGCAACGTTTTGATTCTAAACGGCGGTCTTTCGCCGGGGCGATACTTGGAGTATCTACCGCTTTGGGCACGCGGACACACACGCAACACACTGATGAGGTGGAAGAACGATTTATTTTTGCATGAACGCCGCACAAGAGTACCAACTGTCTGGAGCCAGTGAGACTATGGCATTTTTTTATATGAATACCGCACAAGAGTCTCAACTGCTCTCAACCGCCTAGAGCCAGTGAGGCTATGGCATCCCCAAATAGGGTATGTTGTGAGGCTGGAGGTAGTGGGGAGGGGAAGGAGATTGGGAAGAGGAAGGTTGGGAAGTACCTGGCTATTGAGATCTGGTCACCAAACACGGCTAAAGCCATTTCAAGCAACGTTTCGATTCTGAATGGTGGTCTTTCACCAGGGCGATACTTGGAGTATCTACCACTCTGGAACGGGCCGCAAATATACTTTTTATTATTTTTATAAGAATTGAATGTGTTACGACACATATTAATTAAATAAAGGTTATTGGCGCACGCCGGGTTTGAACCCGCGATCTTTGGATTCGCAGTCGAACGTCTTACCACTCGACCATGGAGGCCGTCGATCGTCGATTGGGGTAAGTTGCGCGGCTGAAAGGGGTGGAAAGAGGAAGGGAATGGGAAGAGGAAGGTTGGGTGACAACATGGCTATTCCCATCTGGTCACCAAACACAGCTGGAGAATGGCTTCAAGCAACGCTGCGATTCTGAATGGTGGTCTTTCACCAGGGCCATACCGACAGTATCTTCCGATCTGGAACGTGCTGCAAATATACTATATATTATTATAAATTGATCAATTTTGAAGTGACAAATCAATTGGATACATTTTATTTTATTTGCTCACGCCGGGATTTGAACCTCTAGATTCGTAGTCGAGGATCTCAGCCACTCCACCGTGGATACCGTCAAAGTTGAGATGTAATCTCGGAGCAATAATATACAGGAGGGATAACTTTGCGAAACTGCGTAGTCAGGATTGTTGATTTTTTCCTGACTCGAGCGTGGCTACGATTTTCATGGACACACCTTTTTACATTTACTCATAGCACATCTTTTACATCTTGCACAGCCTTTCTCGGGCGTCCTCGACATCTTCTTCTTCTTGTTATATTGACGAACTGAATATATCAACAAAATCGAAGTATTTTTGATTCCCAAATGTTGAATTCGCCGCATAGTATAATATTGCGAGGTCGAAATAGAATTGTTACAATAGTATGGTAGGTACTGTCTTGTAACTGTCCTGCCAGGAACATGAAATGCAATTAAATATAATAGTTCAGGGCTGTCAATCATTGAATCTAAAATTGTACATTGCATGTATTAGAATGATACGAAGTGACGTTTAATGCCATTTTGGGTGCCGAGGCTTATTGAAATATAAAACATTGGGAAATTGGCATCCCTAATTTTGTTGTTGTCTATGGCATACCAGTTCAACACCGAGTTGTAATAATCTTGTTCGAATAACGTCGATTAATCACGCTAAATTAATTGTTTATGACCGTCTGACGATAACATGACATAATGTAGCGTTTATTTGTGTAACCACCTTTTCACAGTATTGAAATCAACAAAAATATAGGATATAACCTCAAAAACCGGGAGTTATGTCGCATAACGAAACGTAGTGGGCGGGGTCGCCGTAGACAACGGAAAACATGCTTACATACCTAAAAGTGGTGCAATATTATGTGACAACTTGTCTTGTCTCTTTCTCTCTCATGGTATACTACATAAAAACCCGGAACAGGTGATTTATCGTAAATTTGTATAGGTTGGGTAAAAATATTTAGCTCTCTCTCCATATAAACATGGCCTGTTCAAAAGAAAAGGTGAATTTTGAATTTTCGCGGGCTGTGTACATTCGATTATCGTTTTTTTTTGTTTTGTTATGTTGGTACACATATGTTTATCATATGTTAGCATTATCAGCCATTTTGGATTAGTGGTTTGTTTTTGACAACTGGAAAGGTTGGTCACGTTTTTGTGTGTTCTTCGATTTTTTACTTTTGAAAAAATGGATCAAAGAATAAAATCCATGATTTATTTTTCCACAACTCCAGGACGCTCATCGTCATTAACATCTTCTCGGCCTTCTGTAAAGCGCTTGTACCACTTATAAACACTTTTTTGAGACAGAGTAGACTCACCGAATGCCAGTCAACATTTTAAGTGCGTTGGAGCACTTTATTCCATTTTTAACTCAAAATTTAATACATATTCTTTGATCCACTTTTTTCAAAAGTAAAAAATCGAACAACGCACAAAAACGTGACCAACCTTTCCAGTTGTCAAAAACAAACCACTAATCCAAAATGGCTGATAATGCTAATAATATGTATACCAACATAACAAAAGAAAAACGATAATCGAATGTACACAGCCCGCGAAAATTCAAAATTCACCTTTTCTTTTGAACAGGCCTCGTATATTCTTGCTCTGAGGATTTAATTTATTATTATTTAAAATTTAGAAAAATTAAACTCTTTTAACTTCACGAAAACAATTTATTAGTTTTTAAAGAACTATACATTTGTGTCAACAACATATCTTTGAGTTTTATCAATAAATTATTATAATGTTTTCCTCTATAGTATGACTAATTAATTTGATCGAGTTAAATTGGCCTCGCAAAGAACATGAAGTGTGGGAAAAGTGTCTTCCTCCACTTAATCTTCCACAAATCTTCCCTTGGATTATCAATTGAGGATTCCTCAAAAATACAATGTATCGGAGTTTTTTCATTTTATAGCTTTGCAATAATTCGGCCAAGAATTAGTTACCCAACCCGTCCAGGACGTTTTGAAGATGTGCGTACGCGAGGTGTTGCAGGAAGCGCCCGACAGACTTTGACAGACAGCGATTCGGAGTGAAAAACGTAGATGGCATTGTGTCTCTGGTGATATTTAAATAATATCAATAATCCAATACAAAAATGTGAAATAGAAAATGAAAAGACGACGGTCACAACCGAGACTAGATTTTATTTAATAAACAAATTAATATTTCTGTCACACGTCGCCCACTGTCAACAAGTTTTATTTGTATCACGTGGTACGCACGTCATTGTGAAAAGACCAAAACGCCATAAATATATATATATTTTTTTAAATTGAATAACGCACAATATGGCATCCCTAATAAGGGTGTGCTGTGAGGTTGAATGTATTGGGGAGGGAAAGGAGATGGGGAAGAGGAAGGTTGGGAAGTACCTGGCTATTCAAATCTGGTCACCAAACACTGCTAAATCCATTTCAAGCGACGTTTCGATTCTGAATGGTGGTCTTTCATCGGGGCGATACTCGGAGTATCTACCACTCTGGAACGTGCCGCAAATATACTAAATATTATTTTAAATGAATTAAATGTGTTTGAACCCGCTGACCTCTGGATTCGTAGTCGAGCGTCTTACCATTCGACCACGCAGGCTGTCAAGTCGAGGTAAGGAAGGACGTGGGGAAGACGAAGGTAGGGTAGTATCTGGTTATCCAGATCTGGTCACCAAACACGGCTAAAGCCATTTCAAGCGACTTTTTGATTCTGAATGGTGGTCTTTCACCAGGGCGATACTACCACTCTGGAACGCGCCATAAATATACTATATATTATTTTAAACTAATTAAATAAAATTTATTTGCACACGCGATCGCTGGATTCCACTCGACCACGAAGGCCGTCGAAATATGTTCAGGATCGCCGGTAAAGTCTGTCGATACGACCCGAAACACCCTGTATATTCACATTTCAAATTCTTACACTTCCGTTTCCGCGTTATAGTTGCGCAATCAGAGTTGACCCAAACGAAACGAACACAGGAATGTGTGTATCGGTGCATTTTTATACACTTCCCACAGTGATGTCTGTGCAAAAAGTCACTGAGAAACAGCCCGTGCGCCTAATTAATGGTTTTAGCGAAAAAGGAACAGCAAGTGAATATTTCGAATATTCACATTCAAGTTCGAATTTGAATATTCGAAAATTTGACACGTGCTATATGCAAGCAATGCATCTGTGTTGGTACTGTGTTTGTGTCAACTCTGGCTGCGGTGAAATGATATTTAAAATAGAATGACTAAATATTAAACAATAATTTAATAACTATTTAAAATTATATAAAAAAGATAACAGGCAATATATTAATTTCTATGAATAACAGTAAAATAACCTTAACCCTAATTATTTGTACCGCCAATTAGATTCCCAACTGTCCGGAGCCAGTGGAACTATGGCATCCTCATCAGGGTATGTTGTGAGGCTGAAGGAAGCGTGCGAGGCTAACGGTTCACAATGGAGTGCTGATACCAACCCTGACGTGTGCCAGTGAGGCGTGGAACTGGCAGAGGAAGGATGAAAGTAGACTGAATGCTGTAGAAGTGAGATCCCTGTGTAGCTAGCAGTCCACAGTGGAGTGCTGATACCAACCCTGACGTGTGGCAGTGAGGCATGGAACTAGCAGAGGAAGGATGAAAGTAGACTGAACGCTGTAGAAGTGAGATCCCTGTGTAGCCAGCAGTCCACAGTGGAGTGCTGATACCAACCCTGACATGTGCCAGTGAGGCGTGGAACTGGCAGAGGAAGGATGAAAGTAGACTGAATGCTGTGGAAATGAGATCCCTGTGTGGCTAGCAGTCCACAGTGGAGTACTGATACCAACCCTGACGTGTGGCAGTGAGGCATGGAACTGGCAGAGGAAGGATGAAAGTGTAGACATGAATGGCTGAAAGTGACTGAAATGAGATCCCTGTGTGGCTAGCAGTCTACGATAGAGTACTGATACCAACCCTGATGTGTGGCAGTGAGGCATGGAACTGGCAGAGGAAGGATGAAAGTAGACTGAATGCTGTGGAAATGAGATCCCTGTGTGGCTAGCAGTCTACTATAGAGTACTGATACCAACCCTGATGGCAGAGGAAGGATGAAAGTAGACTGAATGCTGTCGAAATGAGATCCCTGTGTGGCTAGCAGTCCACAATGGAGTACTGATACCAACCCTGATGTGTGGCAGTGAGGCATGGAACTGGCAGAGGAAGGATGAAAGTAGACTGAATGCTGTGGAAATGAGATCCCTGTTGGCTAGCAGTCCGATAGAGTACAATGGAGTGGTAAAATCATAACCTGACAGATGAGATCCCTGAAATGTGGAGATGACCGCTAGAAAATATATATATATATATATTTTTTTTTTGATCCATATTTCTTATAAATATGTTAAATTAAAACCAAACAAAAAAAACTTAACGCACATGTGAAAAAAATAGTAATTAAAGATCTACAAACTTATTTGTGCAGTCTGGGGCTTCGTTTCCGTAGACGGTGGAAGCTCGCTAGGCGTAAATATATATAAATAAAAAAACATTCATAAATAATAAAAATAAATCAGCCAAAAAATTATAATTTGTTAGTTTCTCTTTTGGCCGCCTGCACAAATAGCTTTGTAGATCTGTACACAGTATTGTGTCAATTTGTTCTGTCATTCGCATGACGTGTAAAGAAGAAAAAATCATGTGTATGTAAATATGATTGCAGAAAATCTCAAGCCGTGAGCTCCGGCATCATGAAATTTGTATAGTATTACAAAACGTCGACTGTCGGTCCACTTCAGCTTTCTAACAAATGTGATCGGCTATAAAGCGTGATATTTTATCGGCGCGATTTGTTCAAAAGCTCATACGGGCCCAGAATCAACGCCAAACGGGGACCATCAAATTGATAAAAAAAAAACAAAATGGCGCTAACCGTTGAATTGCCATGGAGAAAAATGTGACGAAAATTTTAAACGCACTCGTTTTGTCATCGAAAACTCTCAAACGTTGAGCTGTGGCGCCGTGAAATTTGCGTCAGGTGAATCAGGTTTGATGAATTCGACGCAATTATTTTCAATCTAGATGTGATGAATCGTATAAAATGGATTACACAGCGAGCATGGCGGACACTGCCGTTTGGAGGAGTACGACGGACTATGGACAACGCTGCATGGAATCCGGGAGATCTTTCTATCTTCAACCCCTTAAGAGATAATAAAAAATAATTAAAAAAACATTCTGTACGATCATCATGATCGCAGGCGTGCAATACTTAAGTACGCTTTAAAACATTTACAAAGTAACACCGAAAACAATCGCGTTAATCAGCGTGACACGGCTAACTTTGCAGGCGATTAAAAAAAGAACCAACAATTTTTTGTTTTTTAAGTGCGTGCGTTTTTTGTCTCAACAAAGTCAACACCAGCTGCAAAGTCAAGCGTGTCAAGCTGTAGTACAGTTATTCCTAAAGTTAGCGAAAAAATAAATACACCTATATCTGGTAAGGAGGGCGACGAGGGCAATAAGACGGCGTCGAAAAAAATATTAAAAATTCAAGAATTATGCATACGAATCGAGAAAAAATAAAATCTAAAACGCCTGGTAAGGGGGCGGCGAGGGCAATAAGAAGGCGTTGAAAATGTCAGGTGAGTTGAAATATAAAAACTATGCCAACGAGCCGCGCACGTGTCTTTCAAAATGTTCACGTTGTATACGACGCAGTGTGAAGGCTCGTTTGGATACGGCTACTCTGTGTCCGTGGCTACAAATAATTACTTCGACGTATCGCGTTCCAGCCATTAGCGCCTACGCAGACCTTGATTTTATCTCTCGTTACGCACGTTCACGTCGTCTCTAATTCTAATCTTTATCGTTTTTATGCGCCAACCTGTGTTTGGCGAAGAACGCCCAAGACTTGTAGCTCGCCGAGCAGATGCCGCAGATGAACTTATTCTGAAGGATGTCCACCTTGGTCTTGATGTCCGCGTTAGTATGCGACAGCTTGTGTATATTCAGCATCTGTATAATTTTGCAACGAAAGCCGCAAACGTCGCACTCGAACCTCGGGGCACTGTCGGATTTGACTCTATTGGCTTTGTGCACCTTTGAGTGCGCGCCGAGAGCGTACTTCGAACTCACGACGAGCCCGCAGATCTTGCACGAGAGCGGCTTGGTAAACGCGAAGTGCGTTCGAACGTGACCGACGAGTTCGTACTTGACGTTCGTGGTGTATTCGCATTTCGAGCACTTGAACAGCGTCGCGACGTTGTGTCTCCGAATGTGCTCCATGAGCTTTTGCTTGATCTTCGCGCTGTACCCGCAGATGTCGCACGCGTAAGGTCTCGCTTCCGAGTGCGACGCCCTGTGCGCGCAGCGCCCCGACGGGTATTGCGAGCTGTAGTCGCACTTGTCGCACTTGAGGTGCTTCTTTCCCGTGTGCCGCATTTTGTGGTAGCGCAGCGAGGTTATCTGCCTCGTGGAGAAGTCGCACAGGTTGCATTTGAACGGACGCTCGTCGTCGTGTATCATCTGGTGTTGTTTCATGTTTCCGACGTGGATCGTGGTGAAGCCGCACTGATCGCAGGTGTACCTCTGCGTCGCCATGTGTATGATTCTGTGTCGGTTTAGTTTACCGTGGGATTTGAAGGCGGCCGAGCAAATCTCGCATTTTATTTTGAGGCCGGAGTGCTTGACCATGTGGTGCTTGAAGAGGTAGTCCAGGTTGGTGCCGTAGCCGCAAGTGTCGCAGTTGAACAGCTTGTGTTTGACTTGCACGTGCTTCAGCAGCCGCCGCCTGATGGGCGTTACGAAGGCGCACTGTGTGCATTCGTGCGGTTTTCTCTTTAATTTTGGAGGACCTCTCTTTTCTATCCTTTTGATGTCTTCGGGCGCGATTATACTACTTCTCAAAGCTTTAAACGCTGTATTAGCAAATAGCGATTCTTGTGATTTTGTATTACTAACTCCTGAGTCCTTAGATTCCGTATTGGCAACTTTTGAATCCTTAGATTCCATATAAGGAACTCCTGAATCTTTAAATTCCATATTAGCAACTCTGGAATCTTTAGATTCCATCTCAGATACTTTGGATTCCATAGACGCCGTATTGGTAACTCTTGAACCCACAGACGCCGTAATAGTGGCTCCTGAATCCATAGACGCCGTATTAGTAACTCCTGAATACATAGACGCCGTTTTAGTAACTCCTGAATACATAGAAGTGGTATTATTAACTCCTGAATCCACAGACGTCGTATTAGTAACTCCTGAATTCACAGATGCCGTATTTGTAACGTCTGAATCCATAAACGCCAAATTGGTAACTCCTGAATCCATAGACGCCGTGTTGGTAACTCCTGAATACATAGACGCCGTATTGGCAACTCTTGAATCCGATAGACGTTGTATTAGTAACACAGGAAGCCATAGATGTTGTATTGGTTACTCCTGGTTCCGCAGATAGCACATTGGCATCTTCCAACTTAGACAGCGCATCAACATCAAAATAGACCTTTTCTTTCTTGCACCTTCGCGACCTCACGCCTCTCGTTTTCTTCCTCTTGGGCCGCTCCGCCTCCCGGACGCCCGGCACCCTCTCCACCACGATGAAGCCGTCCAAATCTCCCGACCCGACGAAGAGGATGAATTTCTGCTTCTTGTTTTTAGGATACGTTTCTACTTTTTTGGACGACTGCCCGTCTCTTTTTCGCTTTTTCTTTCCGACCACGACGAACCCCTGCAAATTTTCCGACGTCAGGTGCGTCATAACTTCTTCCTTCAGGTCTATCTCGGAATATTCAATTTCCTCCAAATTCGCATTTTCGCTTTTATTGCTGATGTCGTCATCGGGTTCAGTTTTGATGATGGCGTCGCAAGGAATGGATTTAGGGAGTGTAAGATCGACGACTTCGCATATTTTTTGGCAGGAAGGAGCGGTTTTTCCATTGCCCTTGAGTGCCGAACTCTCCGCTACCACTTTGGCGATAAGGGCAGCTTGCTTTCGTGTACGCATTTTGAAGAGTTCTTAACCTAAGAACACAAAAAAAAATTATTATTTTTTTTTTACAAATTTACAATAATACTTGGAATCTTGGAGGATATAGAGAGGTACCTTTGCGAAACAGTGTAGTCAGGACGGTTGACTTGATACTGACTCGATAGAAAGAGACAAAGATATGTTACAGGATGTCGGATAGCCTATTAGTTACCGCCCACATGGAATTCGGACATTTTTAATAAACGTATTTGAACACATTAAACAAAACAATATCAATACACCATTCAAATGATTTATAAAGTCAAAATATCACACAAACACTAATAACAGAGATTTGCCTAAATAATGATGGAAGCTTTTTGTTGATTTTATGTCTTTATATCATTAAAAGTGTAAAAATTCTAAAGTTCGGTCAAAAATATTTGAAACCGTTGAAATACCTCTGAAAAGTGATGTTTTATAATCTTTATTTGGTCTTATTTGAACATTTACGCATAGCACATATCACCGTCATGTTTGATTTATTTGTATAACCACTGCGAGTATTTTAACCAACACAAATATAGGAAATAACCTCAAAATCCGTTGGCGTAAGTAGTGCGACTCGATGATGCGAAGTTAGCGCGGACTGAGAACAATATCCTTACATACTTAGAAGTGCTGCGATATTATGTGACGACTTTTCTTGTATCTTTCTCTCTCACGGTATACGACTTAAAAACCCGGAGAAAGTGATTTATCGCTAATTTGTACAGGTTGGGTAAAAATATTAGCTATACCGAATATCGCCGCGCAATCGACTGGTTGGTCACCCTTGGTTTAAATTAAATAAATGTTTAAAAAACAATAAAAATATATTAGCTTGTTATAGGAACTATGTAGTTACGTTAGTAGTTAGTTTAACTACGGTGAACATGCAAGAATAATATTGTATACATTTTGAGGGTGGAATTATAAATCACTAATGTAAGCCTCCAACATTTAATAACAATTTAAAACCACCTACTTAAATACAACACAGAATAAAAGGCTTCATCGGGCATCTTTTATTCACGAAATTCAATTATTCTTCATTAAAAAAATACATAAAAAATATTGCGTCAAAATCGTACCTCAAAAACAGAGCTTATTTCAAACAAAATCTTGGAATTTTGAGAGTGCTCACTGGGCAGCTGAGAAGTTTCTTCATCAGTGGACTATTCAATTAATTATATTTGCCGATGGTGGTCGAATGGTGTTGTTGTTTCGGCGAAATATTATGCGAAACCTAAATAATCCGATGGTGGGTTACTTTAATCTGTGGCATTTCGTTTATCTATGACCTGTCAACTGTCAGATTGTAATGTTGCCACTGTCTTGTTGTTTTGTTATTATTTTTTAATTTACGACAGTTCTTACTTGGTGTGGAAAAGTTATTGGCCTTTATGGGACCTAGGAGTCGACAGGTTTTATGTAAATTTGTGAAATATCCTAAGAGTAACAATATAGAGAGACCGTCCTAATATGAGTCAAATAGTTGACATACTCGCAAAATACAGCTCTCTCTTTATGCTCGGTTTTATAAAACGTATGAGAAAAAGAGACAAACAATTGTTGTTAAAAAGATACGATTTGGGGCGGGCTAAACGCCGTGTAGGCAGTTTTTTTTGTGGACAAACTTCACACTGATTACTTCTGTCAGTCTAGCCAACAATAAAATGTGCGTAAAAATATTATAACCTAAGTAAATTTAGTGCAATCTAAAAAAAAACGGATTGGCTATATGTGCAGTTGATAGATGCTTCAACCGAAGTACAAAAGGACAAAAAAAAACAGTTTTCACAGGTATGTATCAAAGAATTCGTCTTTTTTAATTTAATCTCAAATATTTAACATCCTAACCTACAAAACAACTGATAACCTACACCAATATTTGATCAATCTTTGCACTATTTGTTTAAATTCAATAAACTTCCGTTTAAGATGATTTTTAATGCACTTTTAATATGTTTAAAAAATGATAAACGAGAATCTTGCAAAAAAAATTAAGAACGAGAAACCTTCTTTTCGTACGGTTTCTGAATGTATTCCGGTCTCTTTCTTTTTCATGGTACCAACGCTAAATTGTTGGCGAGCAGATAAAGACGGAATAATGTTTAGTTTTACGGTTTTCTTCGCCTTCTATTGGGGCAGTTAATAGGCCACACCTCCTTGGTCAAGCTTGGTCAAAAAGTTGCTTCAAAATTTCGCCAAGTTAAGTCTCTTTAAATTGTTACTCTAGGGAAATATCACATTTCTAGAGATTCTTTGTTAAGTGGATTCGATAGGCATTAAAATGGTGTGATTTTGTTACTTAAAAAAAAATTCATTTACTAAATTTACTACCCAATATTTTTTCATATTGAATAATTGACAGTTTAGTATTTAGCAGTGGACAAACGCGTCGAATTCCCATCCGGGCATCGTGTCCTCAATTTCTCTGCTAGCTGAGTCCTCCATCTTTGCAAAAGCAACATTTTTCGCTTATTATGATGGCACTTGGAGTAACAATATATAGAGAGAGAGCTAATTATTTTTACCCAACCTATACAAATTTGGGATAAATCGCTTTTTCCGGGTTTTTACGTCATACACCATGAGAAAGAAAGAGACAGCAAAATTTCCCAAACTATCACACCGCTTTAAAGTATTGTATGGATGTTCGTCGTGTCTCGCGTCTCCGTTGACTCCGCTCGCACGTTTTGATATGCGACATACATGGACGCAAGTCAACGGTTTTTTAGGTTATATGCTATATTTTTTTTTTTAACAATACTGTGAAAAAGTGGTTATACTAATATACGCTACATTATGTCGACATGTGCTATGAATGGATGTATAAATACCCGAGCCCTAGTCCTAGCCACGCCCAGGTCTAGACGAGTCCGGCAAAACTCACGAAAACTGACACTCTCTTGTATATTATTGCTCTAGGAGTTTATGGCGTAGGAGTTTTTCAAATATTTTCAGGTTATTCGTAACCCGAGAATGTTTGTCTTTCTTTAAAAAACGTAAATATATATATATATATTTTTGAAATAGACTTTTTTTTAAATAATCTGTCTTTCAGAATTCACTATTGAATTTGGCAGCCACCTCTGGTCTGGAGCCCCTAAATACTTGAAAAAACCCTTGACTCTGTGCAGAAACGGCCGGATAGATTCTCCTATCTTAACAAACGGATTACAATCTTCGAAGCGCAGACGTCAGGTGGGAATGCTGTCCTTGTTCTACCACTATTTCAATGGAAGATGCTCCGAGGAGCTTGCGTCATTGATCCCTTCGGCACCGGTGCATAGTCGTGAAATCCAACATTTGTACACGGTTGACGTTCGATACGTGAGAACGGGTCGCTTTTACGACTCGTCCTCATGGTCAACAACTCGGCTGTGGAACGATTTGCCGGCCTCTGTGTTTCCTCCCTCCTTCAACATGGGCCTCTTCAAGACCCAAGTTCACTCCTTCCTTTCCTCAAAAAGACCCTCCGCACAGCATCCCCAAAAGATGACATAGGCCCTGAGGGAAATTATTTCCCACAAGGCCTCCAGTGTGGAGTTATTGTAAAAAAAAACAAAAATAAAAAAAGTTTTCTAATTTCCAATGACAGAAATATTTTTCTTGGTAAAAAAATTAATTCTTTTTGTGGTTTGAAAACCGTTATTTAAATAAAACTAGAAGTTTTTTTGATGCTTGGACACTGACACGTGTCCTCCTGACCTCTAACTATTTTAACTTCGTAATTATTTCCAAATTATATTCGTTTATTTTAACAAACATTTTCATATTTAACTAGTTTAGTGCATTAGGATGTCAATTACAAAGTAGGTGGTATGGTATTTAACGATCCAAAAATATACTTAATAATTAATTAATCACTTACTTAGTTTTGGGGAAGATAAAGGTTGAGAAACACCTGATTATTCAAATCTGGTAGCAAAACACAGCTAAAGCCATTTCGAGCAAAGTTTCGATTCTGAATAGTGGTATTTCATCAGGGCGATACTTAGAGTATCTACCCCCCTAGAGTGATAGAGGTAAGAGATGGGAAAGGTTAAGAAGTACCCGGCTATTCAGATCTGGTCACAAAACACCAGTGAAGCCGTTTCAAGCAGTTTCGATTCTGAATGGTGGTCTTTCACCAGGGTGATACTTAGAGTATCTACCTCTTGGAAAGTTTTACAAATGTATCATATAATTAACCTTTATGTGACTGAAAGGGTACCCGGGTACCCTTTTCGGTTTTCAAAGAAGATTTTTTTCAATGTTCCAGTAAGTCTAATCGGCTGAAACTTCCCGACTTCTCCATAATAGTGAAAATTAACAATTAAACATAACAGTTGGATATTTGGAGGGTGGTATGTTAGCGGAAAACGCTTTAGTTATACTTACACCTTCTGATGACTGAAAGGGTACCCGAGTACCCTCGTGTGTTTTGTATGGAATTTGAAACATGTCCATATTTTTTGATCATTTTATCTTATTTTAAATGATAAATGTGATGTATTTTTGTGTTCAAAGTACATCCTTAATACTATTTTTAATCACCTACTGAATTAAAAACCCCAAGAAAAGATGGTACTGGGTGAAATTTCCACCCACTTCCCCAAGTCTCGAACTGAGTCGAAATGTATTCCGTCATTTTTTTAAATATATATATATGTATATTTTTTAAGTAAGACAAACATTCCCGGGTTACGAATAACCTGACAATATTTGAAAAACTCCTACTGCTATCATAAAAAGCGGAAGATGTTGCTTGTGCAATGATGGAGGACTTAGCCAGCAGAGGAATTGAACGCACGACGCCCGGGTGGGAATCCGACGCGTTCTCCACTCAGCTACCGGTCATATAAGTGGTCCAGCAAACTTCAGCAAATTTGCTGTAAAAGAAACCTTCAGATCAGTTTTTAAAAGGTGTAATTTTCTTCAGTCACATAAGGGTTAATGAATATGATATGAATTATTGTTTTTTTTTTAAATCTTGCAGTAACAATGTATGGAGAGGGAGCTAATTATTTTTACCCACCCTATACAAACTTGCGATAAATCACTTTCTCCGGGTTTTTACGTCATGCACCATGAGAGAGAAAGAGACAACAAATATAATACACCGCTTCTATGTACTGTCACGATGATCTTGGGCTCCTGGGTCACCGCGGGACTCCGCCTACATTTTTTACTATGCCACTAAACTTGACACAACCAAGCGGTTTTTTAGGTTATATTCTATATTTTGCTGGTAACAATACTGTGAAAAAGTGGTTATACGAATAAACAAAAACATTATGTCGACATGTGCTATGAATGGATGTATAAATACCCTATCCTTAGTGTTAGCCACGCCCAGGTCCGCCGAGTCTGGTAAAAATCATCAAAAACTGACTACACTGCCTTGGATAGATACCACTGTATGCACTCTAAGGTTTTTATAATATTTTTAACCTAGAAACTTCAACAATAAAATTGAAATTGTACCAATTGAACTAAGTTTAAAACCTAGCGGAACTTTTCGAAAGCTCTCCTAACAAAAGCACTACCACAAGCGTGAAAACTTTTCAGAACTTTTCTTTGACGCATTTTCTATTCAGTAGCGCACGAACCTTGGCCGGTGCGGCCGTCAGAAACGTTGATTTATACAAACATTTTCACATTTTCATTATTATAAACAAACATTTTGTTTTATAGTCGAATTGAACCAATATTTATACAACTGTTGAACTGATAAATCAATTGATATTTTATGGTGTTACTAAGCAATGTTAAATTGTCATTCGAATAACGGAATGGTGTTGATTATATAAATTAATAAAAATATCGTGGTGACAGGAGTCGAGAATGTAATCAATTAATTAAGTAACAAATTAATGCATTTTTAAATTTTGTTTTTGTCTTTTTGTCGGTGTCAAAATGTGGTCAAAATACGGTGATTTTTGGAAAATCAAAATAAATATTTTATTATTTATACGAGCTTCGTGAGTAAGTACTTTGTTATATTTTGTTTATTTGTGAAATTAATATAATATTATAATTTCCACTGTGAATACGTAATCCCGTTCGAGCGTGAACTTTTAAAATTTGTAACTAGACTCAATTGAAATTATCAAATTTAAAAAATAATGTTTCCAAATCCCTACCTGCCTAATAAAGTACCTACCAACAATGTGTTTCAGCCTTGAAGTAACAATATATGGAGGGATAGCTAATTTGTTTTACCCAACCCATCCGAAATTGTAATAAATCACTTACTCCGAGTTTTTACGTCGTACACCATGAGAGAGAAAGAGACAACAAATTTCTTGGACGGCTTCTATATACTGTCGTAATGATCTTAAGCTGGTTATTTTCGCTGGTTAACGGCGGGACTCCGCCCACATTTTTTATTTTGCCACTAAACTTGACACAACTAAACGGTTTTTTAGGTTAGATGCTATATTTTTGTTGATAAAAATACTGTGAAAAAGTGGCTATACGAATACACAAAAACATTATGTCGATATGTGATATGAATGGATGTATAAATACCGTAGCCTTAGTCTTAGCCACGCCCATTTGCGCCGAGTCATGTTAAAATCATCAAAAACAAGTCCAAAACTGACTTCACTGCCTTGGCTTGGGCTACCTCTTGTAAACTCTAAGGTTTCAGCAGACATTATTGTATATTTAACTAATATGTTTTATTGGCAAGTCAAGTTACATACTTTGAAGTTTTACAAAATATTAACAGTGATTTGATGCACAAAAATAATATTTAATGAAAATCAAATAATAACGTATTTTAATAACATTTTTGATTTTTATTTTTAATGACCGACCGGTTTCGCCTAGCCTAAGCATCATTAGGATTCAAAATTAAACTAAACAAAAAATACATAGTGTGTGGTTATATATACATACAGAGGGAGAACACAATATAAAATAAAATTAGAGAACAGTGAGAAAACAAAAGAATAACATTTAAATTACAACAAAGAAACAGAGAGAAAGAGACAGATAATACGAAATGAAAGAGGCAAAACGTCAACTGAGAAGGTGATAAAAGAATGATGAGAAAATTTATGAGTTTACGGGAAATATATCTAATATCGGACTGCACATACTATGTATTTTTTGTTTGGTTTAATTTTGTACCCTGATGACGCTTAGGCTAAGCGAAACCGGTCGGTCACAATAAAATAAAATATGTGGTCTTATACAAAGTTATTATTTGATTTTCATTAAATGTGTCAAACCACAAAGTAATTTCTTTCTACGAAAATATTATGATTGAGCTCTAAAAGTAAACTTTAAATAATTTTCTATGTTTATAATATAGTTAAATTATCATTTAATATTAATAATATTCTACTAGCAATAAATTAGCAACAGTATAATTGTTTTTTTTTTACATTATTTATTAGATTAAATTGTATGAAATAAAAATGACAAGCCAACCTAACCTAACCAAACATATTAATTTAAAGCTTGTTAATACAATTAGTGTTCAGAAAGTAGTATTTTTTTTAATTACAAATTATCTAGTTCTGGTGCTAATTTACTAATTTTTATCCAAATATTATTTAAGTGACCGTTTTCGTGAAAATTCGTGCAACTTGGAATGGCTTTAGTCGTGTTTGGTGACCAGATCTGAATATCCAGGTACTTCCCAACCTTGGAGTAAGAATATACATGGAGAGATAGCTAAATATTTTTACCCAACCAATACGAATTTGCGATAAATCACTTTCTCCGGGTTTTCACGTCGTACACCATGAGAGAGAAAGAGACAAGAAATGTCGTCACATAATATCGCAGCACTTCTAAGTGTGTAAGGATTTTCTCCGTCCGCGCTAACTTCACAAAATCGAGTCGCATAACTTACGTCAACGGATTTTGAGGTTATTTCCTATATTTATGTTGATTAAAATACTTGCAGTGGTTGTACAAATAAATAAAAAATGGCGGTGATATGTGCTATGCGTGAATGTTCAAATAAGACCAAACAAAGATTATAAAACATCACTTTTCAGAGGTATTTCAACAGCTTTAAATATTTTTGACCGTACTTTAGAATTTTCATATTTTGAATGATATAAAGACATAAAATCAACAAAAAGAAACCTTCTGTTATTAGTGTTTGTGTGATATTTTGACTTTATAAATCATTTTAATGGTGTATTGATATTGTTTTGTTTAATGTGTTCAAATATGTTTATTAAAAAAAGTTCGAATTCCATGTGGGCGGTAAGTAATATGCTATCCAACATCCTTTAATACATCTTTGTCTCTTTCTATCGAGTCAGTATAAAGTCAACAATACTGACTACAATGTTTCGCACAGGTACCTCTCCGTGTATATTCTTACTCCAAGAACAAGACAGAATTGTGTGGCGCTCCATTCACTCTGCCTACACCTGCGGGGAGACGGCGTAATGGTTGGTTAGTTGTTAGCATTTCCCGGCTATCTCGGTGGGCCGACCGAATTGCGATATTCCATTTTTTTCGATTTGTAGGTTAGGTCTTCGATGGAATCATACATTTCGTCAGTATTTTGGGTTTGAATGGGTAAATTTTGTGGCAAATATCAGCTTCCGACCCTCGCGTACAATTATAGGTCACGACCCTGTGACCTGTGACCCGCTATCGCCTGTGACCTCTCCATACTATAATGCATATACCTACTTGGTATTTAACCCAATAAAATAAAAAGGCATGCTCATTTTTGTATGGGTATCGCGGCGAATATTGAGTCGTACGCGGTACTCACACAGATGCACTGCTTGCATACAGCATGATTCAAACTTGTTATTGTCAAGAAAGGTAAATCCAAGGAAATAAACTTTTTTTTTTTTTTTACTTTTTGACTTTTCAAAATCTATCTTATGGTCCCTTTTTTGTTAATAACAATAAGTAGGTGTAAGCAAGATAAAAGGCTGTTTCTGTCTGTATACTATATTTGTATGCACCAATACACACAAGTGTTTTTTTATAAACTCTAATTTATTGCTAAGCACGGTGTTTGATATAAAATCAATGTTTTGTATTTTAATATGTTTTTATTATAGATTATTTTTTTATATATTAAGAAGCAGTATAAAGGATTGGCTACACGTTTCCATAAGAAAAATCAAAATATAACAAAACATTTTATTTAAGCCTTAATTAAAAATAAATAAATTACAGTAAATATAGCACAAGAGTCCCAACTGCTCCTAACCGTCTGGAGCGCATCCCTAATCGGGAATGTTGTGAGACTGAAGGTAATGGGAAGGGGAAGGAGATGGGAAAGAGGAAGGTCTGGAATTACCTAGATTTTCAAATCTGGTCACCAATACGGCTAAAGCCATTTCAAGCACCGTTTCGATTCTGAATGGTGGTCTTTCACCAGGGCGATACTTGGAGTATCTACCACTCTGGAACGTGCCGCAAATATACTATATGAATTGAATGTGTCACGGCACATTTTAATTGAATAAAATTTATTTGCGCGCCCCGTGTTTGAACCCGCGACCTTTGGATTCGCAGTCGAGCGTCTTACCACTCGACCGCGGAGGCCGTCAAAATATCCGTGAAAATAAATATCATTTTTTCTTTTTATTTTCATACACAAATTGACAACGCGGAAACGCTACAAACGGTTGGTCGGTTGGAGAAAATTGCCACTTAATACTAAACTTGTATGTCATAAAACAGATAAATAAAATGTTAATAATTTCCTTTGTAAATACGTATGAGTATAAACTTTTCAAAAGTGAAACTGTAGATGAAAACTATCAAATTTAAAAATATCGATTACGTAGGCCCATAATGTATTATCAAAAAACAATTGTGTGACATTAAACTGTCAGATCCTTGGAGTGAGAATATACATGAAGAAGTAGCTTTGCGAAACAGTGTAGTCAGGACGGTTGACTTTATACTGACTCGGATAGAAAGAGACAAAGATATATAAAAGGATGTTGGATAGCCTATTAGTTATCGCCCACATGGAATTCGGACATTTTTAACAAACATATTTGAACACATTAAACAAAACAATATCAATACACCATTAAAATGATTTATAAAGTCAAAATATCACACAAACACTAATAACAGAAGGTTTGCCTAAATAATGATGGAAGCTTTTTGTTGATTTTACGTCTTTATATCATTCAAAATATGAAAATTCTAAAGTTCGATCAAAAATATTTAAAACTGTTGAAATACCTCTAAAAAGTGATGTCTTATAATCTTTGTTTGGTCTTATTTGAACATTCACGCATAGCACATGTCACCATCATGTTTGATTTTTTGTATAACCACTGCAAGTATTTTAATCAACACAAATAAAGGAAATAACCTCAAAATCCGTTGACGTAAGTTATGCGACTCGATTATGTGAAGTTAGCGCGGACGGAGAAAATCCTTACACACTCAAAAGTGCTGCGATATTATGTGACGACTTTTCTTGTCTCTTTCTCTCTCATGGTATATGACGTAAAAACCCGGAGAAAGTGATTTATCACAAAATTCATAAAGATATTAAGCTCTCTCTCCCCATATATATGTTTGCTTCAAGAGTAGGTACCTACCCATAATGTGTTTAAAAAAATACAATTGTGTGTCATTAAACTGTCAGAACCTTAGATTTTGATCGCTGCGTCAGATTACATTCCAAGTCAAGTTAATAACTAGTAAATAAATAAAATATAGATCATTAAACAGAGTCAGATGGTATAGAAGAGTACCTTCTACCATGCACCAGATAAAATGTGTGTTACCAATAATTGGGTCACCATTCACAGTACAAGTGAAATAACAAATCGATTTTAGTCTGACGGAAGTAAAAATTACGTAGGTTACAAGTTACAATCACTAAAAATGTTATGTAGGTACTTTTAAATTATTTTGTATAGTGAATACCGCAAAAGAGTCCCAACTGCTCCCAACCGTCTGGAGACTACGACATCCCCAATCGGGGTATGTTGTGAGGTTGAACGTAGTGGGGAGGGGAAGGAAATGAGGAAAAGGAAGGTTTTGAATTACCTGTATATTCAGACCTGGTCACCAAACACGGCTAAAGCCGTTTCAAGTAAGGTTTCTCAAGGATACTTGGAGTATCTACCAATGTGGAAATGTTACTGAAAAATCAAAACCTTCGTAAAATAAATCTTTAGACGTTACAGCCGTGTTGTTGTTATAAGCGGGCTCATTATAACCGAGTTTCACTGAATTCTCCTTTAAACAATGAATTACCGTTCCTCAATCATCACTCTACTAATTATGGGTATCATTTTCCACCGTCCAGAGTGTCGAGACTTGTTGGCGCAAGCTGTGGTCATGAAATTTTTGGTAGCAGTCTAAATGATTTTTGTCATTCTTTAGGACTCTACCAAAACTTTGACTTGAATGTTCTTTCTAATGTATATTTTGTCCTATTTTTGTCATTGCTTTATTTAATTATGATGTATGTGCTGTTCTTTCTTTGTTGCTCTCTTTCCCATTTCGTGTTATGTTTTTTTTTGTAATTGGACAATAGTCCGTTAGTTGGTTAGTAAATAGATAGTCCTTTAGTTTATAAATAGAAAGATATTTTTTTACAGATATAAAAGAAACTTCTATTATATAATCCTACGAAGAATGCATAATGGCATCTTCACAGTGTGGGGGGAACACAGCTAGACTTTTGCTGGTCGTTGTCAACATTTTCTTTGTAGTAAGTACCAACCTATCTAATATTCACTTTTATCTTTAACACCTTGACACATACCCAGACCCGGCCGTGAGCCGAACGGCGTCTGCCGCTGGTGCAAAAAATGTATACTGCTTTAAATACGTTTCAAATTCGTGTGCTCATTTTATATAGAGTTGTCTTATTTTTTCATTAAATTAAATCCGCACTAGTTTTTCTCTCATTTGCACCGTTTGTTTCTCAGAACTTTGTCTCTTTTTATCGACGGCCTGCATGGTCGAGTGGTAAGACGCTCGACTACGAATGCAGAGGTCGCGGGTTCGAACCCGGCGTGCGCAAATAAATTTTATTCAATTAATATGTGTCATAACACATATTGTTTGTAGAAAATAATATATAGTATATTTGCGGCACGTTCCAGAGTGGTATCTACTCTAAGTATCGCCCTGATAAAAGGCCACCATTCAGAATCGAAACGTTGCTTGAAACAGCTTTAGCCGGTTTGGTGACCAGATCTGAATAGCTAGGTACTTCCTAACCTTCCCCTTCCTCATCTCCTTCCCCTCCCAACTACCTTAAGCCTCACAACATACCCCAATTGGGGATACCATGGTCCCACTAGCACTAGACCGTTGGGTGTAGTTAATACTCTTGTGCGGTATTCACTGTAAAAAAAAAAAATTAAAAACACCCGTGCATTTTTTGTTTGAACAGAAGATTGTAATCAACTCGTATCAAGTATCAGACGAGAGGTGCAGGTTTTTATTTTGCACTTCCTACCAGGAGCACACGGGTTTGATTGCCGTCCTTGAACAGAATAGTTTGAAAAAATAAAAATAATATATAGGTGCATAGAGTACTGTAATTAGGTACTCTTGAAGCCTTGACAATCCACTGCCTGGAATAGCCAAGTACTTCCTCTTCCACATCTCACTCCTCTTCTCACCTCCTTTAACCTCACAACATACCCAAATCGGGGACACCATAGTCCCACTGGCTCCGTACAGTTGGAACTCTTGTGCGCCATTAAAAAAAAAAAAAAAAAAAATTTATAATGTGACGTGGTGCATTTTTTTTCAGATTGCTGGACTCTGTCTTATTTGCTTTTCGGTCTGGACGGCGTGCCATCCCTCCAGCGTGCTCGTCACCCTCAGACTGCTGGACCCTGCGTTTGCCAATGTGAGTCGATCGCCCGCGCGTGATGGGCTCTCTCTTCGCTCAAGTTGTGAGAGAACCCCTAAATTACCCACCCACCGCTTTCACGGCATTCTCTCACAGTTCCGGCATCGCGCTGCTGGAACAAGGTGCCATCTGTGTTAGCAATCATAAAATAATAAAACCAGTTTTTTAAAGATACTCCAACTAAATAAAAAAATTATAGTGAACAGCGCACAATAGTCCCAACTGCTCCCAATCGTCTGGAGCCAGTGAGACTATGGCGTCCCCAATCGGGGTATGTTGTGAGGCTGAAGGTATTAGGTAAGGGAAGGAGATGGGAAAGAGGAAGCTTAGAAAGTACCTGGCTATTCAGATCTGGTCACAAACATGGCTAAAGCCGTTTCAAGCAACGTTTCGATTCTGAATGGGGTCTTTCACCAGGGCGATACTTGGAGTAGGCAGTGGGGAGGAGAAAGAGATGGGGAAGAGAAAGGTCGGAAAGTACTAGGCTGTTCAGATCTAGTCACAAACAGGGCTAAAGCCGTTTCAAGCAACGTCACGATTCTGAATGGTGGTCTTTCACCAGGGCGATACTTAGAGTAGCTACCGCTCTGGGAATGCTGTTCCTGTTCTACCGGTATTTCAACGGAAGACGCTCCGAGGAAGTGGCGTCATTGATCTTTTCGGCGCCGGTGCGCAACTGGAAAACGCGCCAAACGCGCGCCCAACATTTGCACACGGTTGATTTTTTAAAATGATTTGTCAGCCTATGTGTTTGATCTCTTCAAGACCAAGGTTTTTTCTACGTTGAAAAAGCCCTCCACACAGCATCCCTAAAGTTGGCATACACCTCGAGGAGGTACTACACGGAGTTCAAATGATAATAATATATATAATTAAAAATAATAATCAACGGCCTTCGTAGTCGAGTGGTAAGGTGCTCGACTACCAATCCAGAGGTCGCGGGTTTAAACCCGGCGTGCGCCAATAACTTTTATTTAATTAATATGTGTCATTTGCGGCACGTCCCAGAGTGGTAGATACTCCAAGTATCGCCCTGGTGAAAGACCACCATTCGCAATTGAAACGTTGCTTGAAACGGCTTTAGCCGTGTTTGGTGACCAGATCTGAATAGCCAGGTACTTTCCGACCTTCCCCTTCCCGTCTCCTTCCCCTCCCCACTGTCTAATCCAAGTATCGCCCTGGTGAAAGGCCACCATTCGCATTCGAAACGTTGCTTGAAACGGCTTTAGCCGTGTTTGGTGACCAGATCTGAATAGCCAGGTACTTTCCGACCTTCCCCTTCGCGTCTCCTTCCCCTTCCCACTGTCTAATCCAAGTATCGCCCTGGTGAAAGGCCACCATTCGCATTCGAAACGTTGCTTGAAACGGCTTTAGCCGTGTTTGGTGACCAGATCTGAATAGCCAGGTACTTTCCGACCTTCCCCTTCCCGTCTCCTTCCCCTTCCCACTGTCTAATCCAAGTATCGCCCTGGTGAAAGGCCACCATTCGCATTCGAAACGTTGCTTGAAACGGCTTTAGCCGTGTTTGGTGACCAGATCTGAATAGCCAGGTACTTTCCGACCTTCCCCTTCCCGTCTCCTTCCCTCCCCACTGTCTAATCCAAGTATCGCCCTGGTGAAAGGCCACCATTCGCATTCGAAACGTTGCTTGAAACGGCTTTAGCCGTGTTTGGTGACCAGATCTGAATAGCCAGGTACTTTCCGACCTTCCCCTTCCCGTCTCCTTCCCTTCCCACTGTCTAATCCAAGTATCGCCCTGGTGAAAGGCCACCATTCGCATTCGAAACGTTGCTTGAAACGGCTTTAGCCGTGTTTGGTGACCAGATCTGAATAGCCAGGTACTTTCCGACCTTCCTCTTCCCGTCTCCTTCCCCTCCCCACTGTCTAATCCAAGTATCGCCCTGGTGAAAGGCTACCATTCGCATTCGAAACGTTGCTTGAAACGGCTTTAGCCGTGTTTGGTGACCAGATCTGAATGGCCAGGTACTTCCCGACCTTTCTCTTTCTCGTCTATTTTCCCACCCCACTACCTTCAGCCTCACAACATACCCCCATTGGGGATGCCAAAGTCTCACTGGCTCTAGACGGTTGGGAGCAGTTGAGACTCTTGTGCGGTATTCAATATAATAAAAAAAAAATTTTTTAAAAATTTTTTGAATTCTTCCAAAAATATTCAATACAGAAAATAGTAATCTACAGCAAGAAACCATATTAGGTTCACGAGTACCACCGCCAACCCAACCCCCCTTAATCTTAGTCCTTCGTGTCTGGAGTGGTCGGTAGTTGGCCCTACTCCAGAACACATCATAATATACAGGGTGCTGCAAAAAATACTCGAAAGGCTGTACTGAGCGATTCTTGTGCTTCTTTGAAGTAAAAAATATAGTGCATATCTTTCTGTCACAAGACAAAAAAACTTCTCCTCAGTGACGTCTGAAAAAGACATCAATAAAAGAAGTGTGCAAAAATGCACCGATACACACAATTCAAAATTGTGCTGTTTGGGCCAACCTTGGAGTAGCAATGTATGGAGAGAGAGCTAATTATTTTTACCCAACCTATACAAACTTGCGATAAATCACTTTCTCCGGGTTTTTACGTCGTTCACCATGAGAGAGAAAGAGACAGCAAATTTAATACACCGCTTTTATGTACTGTCGCGATGATCTTGGGCTCCTGGGTCACCGCGGGACTCCGCCCGCATTTTTTATTATGCCACTAAACTTGACACAACTAAACGGTTTTTTAGGTTATATGGTATATTTTTGTTGATAACAATACTGTGAAAAAGTGGTTATACGAATAAACAAAAACCTTATAACGATATGTGAGCCACGCCCAGGTCCGCCGAGTCAGGTAAAAATCACCAAAAACTGACTACACTGCCTTGAATGGATACCACTCTATATACTCTAAGGGGCCAACTCCTATAACACGGAAAATGGAAGTTTTAAAATTTTAAATGTGGATATACAGGGTGTAGTATGTTGTAGGACGTGGCCGATAGACTTTATCCAGCGCAAAAGTGTACAAAAATGCACCAATACATACAATTCTAAGTTCGTGTTGTTTGGGTCAACTCCAATAGCACGAAAAATAAAATTTTGAACATTTGAAATGTGCATATACAGGGTGTTGTAGGGCGTAACCGACAGACTTTATCCAGCGAGGAAGTGTAAAAAAATGCACCAATACACACAATCATAAGTTTGTATTGTTAGGGTCAACTCTAATAGCACGGAAAATAGAAGTTTGCAAATTTTAAATGTGGGTATACAGGATGTTGTAATAATTACACGACAGACTTTTTCCAGCGATTCTTGAACCCCCTAGCACTAAACGTCGAAAAATGTTTTATCGACAGTGCCGGTAATTTGAAATCTGTCCCGAGCACGACTGCAGATCACCAACGGATGAACAGCGGCTGACAGCGACTAAACGTGCTTAATTTAGTCGATGTGAACTGCTATCTGTTCGTTGGCGATCTGCAGTCGATAAAACTTTTGTGACTGCAGATCGCCAACGAAGAATCCCTCAACTTGTTTGGAGTAAAAACATGTAGATGGCATTTTAGTCTCAGGTGACATTTGTTATCAAATGAAAAAAAAACATATATTTTTCTATCACATTTAACCATTAGAAAAACAGAAAAAGAAAAAGAAAAAATACAGAAAAAATAAAGAAGCAGAAAAACCGATCTCACCCCGCCCCGAACCTTACTGTTCAATGCATTTTTAGTGTGAAAAAATTAGTAAAAGTACCATAGACCAAAATGCCATCTACATTTACGCCCTGCAACACCCTGTATAAGGTGATTTAAATGCCACGTCAGAGTCTCGAGGGGTTTCTTGTGTAAATTATAAATGGTAACAATACGTCCAGCTCTTTTACTGGGTAGGTACTGCATAATGCATTCATTCGTATTTATAGGAAATTATATTTCGTGGACTTTTACATTTAAAATTACATTTGAACCTGAAGTAAAAATATACATGGAGAGAGAGCTAAATATTTTTACCCAACCTATACAATTTAGCGATAGATCACTTTCTCCGGGTTTTACGTCGTAAACCGTGAGAGAGAAAGAGACAAGAAAAGTCGTCACGCAATATGGCAGCACTTTTAAGTATGTTCTCCGTCCGCGCTAACTTCACATCATCGAGTCGCACAACTTACGTCAGCGGATTTAGAGGTTATTTCCCATATTTGTGTTGATTAAAATACTTGCAGTGGTTATACAAATAAATCGAACAATCAGTGACATGTGCTATGCGTGAATGTTCAAATAAGACCAAACAAAGATTATAAAATATCACTTTTCAGAGGTATTTCGACAGCTTTACATTTAAAAGCTGCATATCTCACGATGGAAACTGCGTCAAGTGCTGAAATAAGTTGCGATTGCCTATAAACTTTACTCAGAAAAGGCTGTGCAAATTTCGTATCGCCAGAACTCACCGCTCGAGAGATGTTGCGATTTTTAGTTAGTAGGTTATTATTGTTAGATGGATATTTAAAAGCTGCATATCTCACGATGGAAATGACGTCAAGTGCTGAAACTACTTGCGCTCGCCTATAAATTCTACTCGGAAAAGGCTGTGCAAATTTCATATCACCAGAACTCACAGTTCGAGAGATATTGCGATTTTTAGTTATGTTAGGTTATAGGTGTTAGATGGACATTTAAAAGCTGCATATCTCACGATGGAAATGTCGTCAAGTGCTGAAACTAGTTGCGCTCGCCTAGAAATTCTACTCTGAAATGGCTGTGCAAATTTCATATCGCCAGAACTCACCGCTCGAGAGATATTGCGATTTTTAGTTAGGTTAGCCAGCCAAAATTACAAAAAAAATCAGTTCGCTTATTTGTTCACGGAAAGTTATTTCTGAAGGAAAAAACCTATCGGCTAAGTTGAATTTCTTATTGTTAATTCAGTACAGTAGTGGCGTGTCGGCGCTTGGGCACCCCCTAGCGGGCCCGGGGGCTGGCGGGAATGTCCCTTATTATATCAAAGTTATTCAGGGGGGAATGACCTCACGGGAACAGGGGGGAACTGGCAATTAAGGGAGAAAAGAATTATTTAAAAACCCTGTTTAAAAGTGGTTACTATTTTGGCCGTATAAAATATATTTTGTACTAAGATAATATATCAATACTTCGCAATGATAAAAATGTCGATAATTATCAAATTGTACTTAAGGATCAGCACCCAAAAATAGACACTTTTTGGCTTTCTAGTACAAGCAATACTACAAATGATTCATCTGTCAATTCTATATGGGTGGTTAGAAAAATGACTGAGGTTTCCAGTGAATAAAATCATTAAACAGTTATCTTTTAAATTATTTATGAAAAGCATACTTGAATTTTAGGTAAAATGTTAAAAAATGTCTTTTTTGGTTTCAAAAATGCACCTTTTACTGACATTTTAGTATGTTTTTCACAGAATTTAAAGGATAACAGTTGTAAAACTGTGTTTACTGGAAACCTTAGACATTTTTCTAACCACTCATATAAAATTTACAGATAAATTATTTGTGGTTTTGCTTGTATTGGAACGCTACAAAATGACGTTTGCCGTCATTTTGGGTGCTGAGGCTTAAAGCAATGACGTTACTTATATATATATATATATATATATATATATATATATATACAACGTGTCTATATATATATATATATATATATAGACACGTTGTAGCGCTCTCAAAGTGGCAAGCAATAATCACGCTAGTTGGTGTGATCGGTGTTTAAGCCGATTTAGTACTAAACGGTCACGCGTCGCTTGAGGTCGTCTCAAGCAAGTATGGAACGCGGTCCGAACTTCGGATCTGTTTCTTTCATACACATATATTCTATGAATGTGTATCTTTGTCATACATGACCGATATTTGAATGATGAATTTACTGGTAACGTGTGTTTTGCTTGCCACATTTTGTGTTAATATTCTAAGGCTATGTGTCTATATATTTTGACGGCCTCCATGGTCGAGTGGTAAGACGCTCGACTACGAATCCAAAGGTCGCGGGTTCAAACCCGGCGTGCGCCAATAACTTTTATTTATTTAATATGTGTCATAACACATTTAATTAATTTAAAAATAATAAAAAGTATATTTGCGGCACGTTCCAGAGTGGTAGATACTCCAAGTATCGCCCTGGTGAAAGACCACCATTCAGAATTGAAACGTTGCTTGAAATGGCTTTAGCCGTGTATGGTGACCAGATCTAAATAGCCAGATACTTCGCAACCTTCCTCTTCCCAATCTCATTCCCATCCCCAGTCCCTTCAGCCTCACAACATACCTACTATGCTATTCCTTCTCTGTTGCTCTTTTTTTCCATTTCGTTTTATGTCTTTTTGTAATTGGACTTTGGTCCGTTAATTTATAAATAAATTATGTCGACATGTGCTGTGAATGAATGTAAAAAAGTGTCCTTGAAACCCTAGCCACGCCCGAGTCAGGAAAAATCAACAATCCTGACAACACTGTTTCGCAAAGCTATCCCTAATGCTCTGAGCTTAAAACCGTTTTAATGTGCTTATTGCAGTTTGTAATGTGTTGCGTCAATCCACCCCTGTTGCCAAGGCATTCCCCCAGGAAGTAAGAAAATGTAAGGAAACAGGAAGTTAGCTAAACAGTGGTGCATTTTTTATATAGGTAGGCAGTAGCCTTTCTCAAGTCGCACGCGAGATTTTAAGTATAGGGTGATTAGAGAAATTAAATAATAAGTTTTACTATTTTTTTTTAAAGTTTATTCGGATAAAGAAGTCAGAGTACTAATTAATTTAGTTTGAATAATTTCAGAATGAACCCTTGACCTATCTTAATTTTTGATTAATTCCTAAGTTTTTAAGTGAGTACCCTTTCAGTGATATTTCATAAATATTAACAGCTAGCATTTCTAGTTCGTCAAACACCTATTTGGAAATATTTACTTCTCGCAAGCTTTGCATCAATGACCGGTTAGTAGCTGAGTGGACAAACGCGACGGATTCCCACCCGGGCGTCGTGGGTTCAATTCTTCTGCTGGATAAGTCCTCCATCATTGCAGGAGCAACATCTTCCGCTTCTTACGATGGCAACAGGAGTTTTTCAAATATTGTCAGGTTATTCGTAACTCGGGAATGTTTGTCTTTCTTTTAAAAAAATCTTAGATGGTTTGGGCATGTAGAGCGAATGAACAAAGAAAGGAGTGTGAAAAGAATATATGATGCGAAAGTGAATGGAAGAAGAAGTCGAGGACGCCCGAAAAAGACATGGCACGATCGAGTAAATCAAATACTTGAAACGGGTCATGTGAAGAGTCAGAATAACAGAAGAGTATGTATGAGACAATGTATGAAGCAAGGAGTGTGTGCCAAGACAGAGTTATATGGCGGTCGATCCTCTCTGCCTACCCCTGTGGAGAAACGGCGTGATGGTTAGTTAGTTAACTCTAATTTAATGCGAAACACGGTGTATGATTTAATATCATTTTTTGTATTTTAATATGTTCTTAAAATAGATTGTACTTTTTGTATATTCAGGAGTAGTATAAAGGGTTGGCTACACGTTACCATAAGCAAAATCAAAATATAAGAAATTTTTTTTTTTTTTAGGCCTTATTTTTGTTCATGGTGCATACCGCACAAGAGTCCCAACTGCTCCCAAATGTCTAGAGCCAGTGAGACTATGGCATCCCCAATCGGGGTATGTTGTGAGGCTTAAGGTAGTGGGGAGGGGAAGGAAATGGGAAAGAGAAAGGTTGGGAATTACCTGTTTCTTTGAAAAAACAACAAAAAAAAACTAAATTCTTGTATCCAATATCGTCTTAGTTGGCGGTTGAACGAACCAAGTACGGCAGACGGAGTTAACGTATTAATACCATATACAGTTTTTATTAACCATAACAAAGTAATTTTTGTTATGTTTATGTTTTTTGAATGATAATTCTGTTTCAATAATAAATTAAATACGATTTGCAGATAATAAAAGGCGCATTGGACTATTTTGTTCTGGCAGTAGCTGGCTGCCTCCTGTTCATCCCGGGCGTCGCCGGGTGCTGCGGGGCCTTGCTGGAGCGCTCCTCCCTGCTCTACCTGGTCAGTTCATCACTTCCCACCCGGTTTGCCAACTCCATTCCCGGCCTGCCCCTTTTCCCGCCAACAGAGTTGAATTTTATTGAAGATTTTATCATAATATATGAAGCATTTTTCAATCATTGTTATTGATTTTGTTTTTCAGTATGCCCTGATTGTATCGGCAAGTCTTCTGCTTCAGCTGGCGTTCGGTCTGGGCCTCGCTGTGTATAGAACAGAGGTACGTGTAGCCACAAACCAACCTTCCCCTTCCCCTTCCCCTTCCCCTTCCCCTTCCCCTTCCCTTCCCCTTCCCCCCTTCCCCTTCCCCTTCCCCTTCCCCTTCCCCTTCCCCTTCCCCTTCCCTTCCCCTTCCCCTTCCCCTTCCCCTTCCCCCCTTCCCCTTCCCCTTCCCCCTTCCCCTTCCCCTTCCCCTTCCCCTTCCCTTCCCCCTTCCCCTTCCCTTCCCCTTCCCCTTCCCCTTCCCCTTCCCCTTCCCCTTCCTGATAGATAGTCCTACTAGATATTAAACTAATCTTTAGTACGAGTATTCGCCATCCAGATAGAGACGAAAGGCCGCAGCTGGCTGCAGAGTCACGTCATCAGGGAGTACTCCAACTCCTCGGGCCCGAGTTCCACCAGGGTCCTGTGGAACCAGCTGTTCGCCAGCCTCAAGTGCTGCGGAGTCAACAACTACAGGTAACTCTATGGCGTTCAATAAATCTCTATCTTACTAATAAACTAACTCGTACTCGTATATTTCACTTTATTCAGTCTCATAGAGCCTGAAAAAACAGCATCTAATTGCCGACCCCAAGTCTTGCATTTTGCCCGTAAAGTGGTATTTTTTTTAACAAATGTTATTTTTGCGGGATTTTTTCATGAAATCGTCTCTACTTTATCATTTACAACATAATTCCTAAGATTTCCGTTACCCGGTTCCATAGAGCCTGCAAAAACGGCATCTTATTTCCGACCCTAAGTCTCGGATTTTGCCCGCAAAGTGGTATTTTTTTTGACAAATGTTACTTTTGCGGGTTTTTTTCATCAAATCGTCTCAAGGTATATCAAAAACGGCATTTTTCCGACCCCAACATAATTGTATTTTTTTTTAAATGTTTTTTGCGGGTTTATCCGTCTCAAGTTCCATTTATAACATAATACCTATGTTTTCCGCTATCCGGTTCCATAGAGCCTTCAAAAACGGCATCTAATTTCCGACCCCAAGTTTCGCATTTTGCCCGCAAAATTGTATTTTTTTTAACAAATGTTACTTTTGCGGGTTTTTTTCATCAAATCGTCTCAAGGTAATCATTTATAACATAATACCTATGTTTTCCGCTATCCGGTTCCATAGAGCCTTCAAAAACGGCATCTAATTTCCGACCCCAAGTTTCGCATTTTGCCCGCAAAATTGTATTTTTTTTAACAAATGTTACTTTTGCGGGTTTTTTTGATCAAATCGTCTTTAGTTCATCATTTATAACATAATTCAGAAGTGTTCCGTTATTCGGTTCCATAGAGCCTGCAAAAACGGCATCTTTTTTCCGACCCCAAGTCTCGCATTTTGCCCGCAAAATAATATATTTTTTAACAATTGTTACTTTTGCGGGATTTTTTCATCAAATCGTCTCTAGTTTATCATTTATAACATAATTCCTGAGTTTTCTTGTTATTCGGTTCCATAAAGCCTGAATAAATGGCATCTTTTTTCCGACCCCAAGTCTCGCATTTTGCCCACAAAATAATATATTTTTTAACAAATGTTACTATTGCGAGATTTTTTCATCAAATGGTCTCTTGTTCATCATTTATAACATAATTCCTAAGTTTTCTGTTATTCGGTTCCATAAAGCCTGCAAAAACGGCATCTAATTGCCGACCCCAAGTCTCGCATTTTTCCCGCAAAGTGGTATTTTTTTTAACAAATGTTACTTTTGCGGGATTTTTTCATTTAATCGTCTCTAGTTTATCATTCATAACATAATTTCTTAATTTTTCTTCATTCGGCTTTATTAGGCCTTTATTGGACCTGAGAAAACTGCACTTCTCTCTTCATTCATCCGCTTTACCTCTCCAACCATCTAAGGTTCCATTTCTTAATTATTCATATTATTATTAAGCTACTTCCATTCTTTTCGGATCATTCTCTTCGGTCATACATGGTTTTAGGACACATACGCCTCAGGGAAACAAACAGAAAAGGTAAAACAATATTGGTGTCCTCAGGACCTTTGATTAACAAATTGGTCATGATTTATTTTTTCCGTGGTTAAGGAAAAAAATCTTTTCACCTCTTTACGGAATTGTTGACTACCAGGTTTTATTCAAATATTTGTTCAAATGATTGCTTTCAGATAAGATTTTTATTTTAAAGTGTTCCATTATGATATAATAGATAGGAAAGTTGATGTGATAGATCAGCGGTTAGAGCAGACTAGCGTTGTGACCGCTTTGAAAGAACTGCTTCAAAGAACTACTTCTTTTGGCAACAGTTCGTACTTCATTCATTGTTCATTGAACAAATACTTCAATTGAAGTCGGTAGTTCATTATAGCGTTCATTCATTTTAATAACTTCATTTCATTGAACAAATATTTCAATTGAAGGTGGTAGTTAATTTAAGCCTTCATTCATTTCATTAACTTCATTTCAATACATTTCACTGAACCAACACTTCAGTGGAAGTTGGTAGTTCATTTTAGCCTTTATCCCATTGAAAGAAGTACTTCAATTTGAAGCAGTACCGTTGTGAAGGCATTGACATTTCAAAATGAAGGAACCAGTTCCAGTTCCTTTCGTTTTCAAATCTCTACCGACTAGCCAGTGCTTTTTCGGCGAGGAACCGGTTCCAAAAAGAACTGAACAAATAAGCGGATAAATTCAAATCTCTTTTTTTTGAGTTCGACTTCAATTGAAGTGTTCATTTCGAAGGGTTCTTTTTAAAGAACTAACAATTCGTGAAGCATTCACAAAACATTGAAGTTTTTCCCAACGCTAGAGCAGACGCTATAATAGCAGAGGGTCTAAGCACGAACCCTGGGGAACGCTACAAAAAAAAACAAAAATTAAATAAATCTATTCTCAGCTTTTTTTTTCTTTACATTCCCAAAATTCTATGAAGACGATAAAATGTTTAATGATTGCTTACTGGCTCGCTAAACACGAAATCTGTTTGACTAACCATAAACATGTTGGCTGTGCCTCCTACCTATGGCGGATTTTCTACCAGTGATGACGGAATAAACGATTGTTTTTTTTAAATATGAATACCGCACAAGAGTCTCAACTGCTCCCAACCGTCTAGAGCCAGTGAGACTGAAGCATACCCAAATAGGGTATGTTGTGAGGCTGGAGGCAGTGGGGAGGGGAAGGAGATTGCGAAGAGGAAGGTTTGGAAGTACCTGGCTATTCAGATCTGGTCACCAAATGCGCTAAAGCCATTTCAAGCAACGTTTCGATTCTGAATGGTGGTCTTTCACCAGGGCGATACTTAGAGTATCTTCCACTCTGGAACGTGCCGCAAATATACTTTTTTATTTATTAAATGTGTTATGACACATATTTATTTAATAAAAGTTATTGGCACACGCCGGATTTGAACCCGCGACCTTTGTATTCGCAATCGAGCGTAAATTTTATTGCTAAGCCACGACCACATTACGAGTTCTCGACAACTGTGTATTTAAACAAAATATTTTCTAGGATCGCTCTCTTCTTGAGATGGAAATGGAATTGTTTTTCCAAAATGTTTCGGCTGTTGTACGTAGGTGGATATTTTTGGTATTTGTAACAATACTTTTTCGACGTGAACTTTTTTACATACTTATTCATCCACCAAACCTGATTCCAGCGACTTCGACAGATCCAACTTCCTGAAGAATACGGGAGCCATGTTCCCTGCCGCATGCTGTGAATTAAACAGTAAGTCGGAACTGCATTCCAACGCGGAATGCCATCCTTATAAGAAGGTAGGCATAGAAATCCTATTATTTTAAGTGACCAGATCTGAATAGCCAGAAACATTCCAATCTTTCTCTTTCCATCATTTTCTGCAGCGCGAAAAATTCCGAAATGGAATGTTTATGACTGCCTTTTTCTGGCAATAAAAGAATTTTTTAAACATTTTTTGTATTTGGTTACGGTAAATTAAGTGTTTTTTGTAACCGATCCTTTATAGTAAACACTATACCGATATATCTACCACTCTACCACTGTTTGTTCGCTTTTTTTATTTTTATTTTTTATATGAATACCGCACAAGAGTCTCAACTGTTCCCAACCGTCTAGAGCCAGTCAGACTATGGCATCCCCAAATAGGGTATGTTGTGAGGCTGAAGGTAGTGGGGAGGGAAGGAGATTGGGAAGAGGAAGGTTGGGAAGTACCTGGCTATTCAGATCTGGTCACCAAAACGCTAAATGCGAAAGCGATGACGTGGTTTTATTTATGATTGATTTATTGTAAAGCTGCGATCACATTACACTTTTTCAACGACGTACATACTTGTCTATGCGAATTCGTAGTATCTCCTCTAACCAGATTGTTAGCGACGGTGTCATAAACAATAGATCTATTGTAAAGCTACGATCACATTACACGTTTTCAACGACGTACATACTTGTCTATGCGAATTCGTAGTATCTCCTCTAACCAGATTGTTAGCGACGGTGTCATAAACAATGGATCTATTGTAAAGCTACGATCACATCACACGTTTTCAACAACGTACATACTTGTCTATGCGAATTCGTAGTATCTCCTCTAACCAGATTGTTAGCGACGGTGTCATAAACAATGGATCTATTGTAAAGCTACGATCACATTACACGTTTTCAACAACGTACATACTTGTTTATGCGAATTCGTAGTATCTCCTCTAACCAGATTGTTAGCGACGGTGTCATAAACTATGGAACAATTGTAAAGCTACGATCACATTACACGTTTTCAACAACGTACATTCTTGTCTATGCGAATTCGTAGTATCTCCTCTAACCAGATTGTTAGCGACGGCGTCATAAACAATGGATCTATTGTAAAGCTACGATCACAACGTATCTTTGTTCCAGGGTTGCCTAGAAGTCCTGCTGGAGCAGATACACATGCACCGCCACCCCGTCGGGCTCGGCCTGTTCTTGTTCCTGGCCTGCCAGCTCGTGCTGACCATCCTCTCCGTGTATCTCGCGCGCGCGCAGGCGGCCTACAAGGTCTCCTAGCAGCCCCGCGCGCCCCCGGCCGCCCCGTCCAAGCGCGAAGCGAGGCGGATTAGGGTTAAGCCTCGAATTGGCGACGGTGGTTCAGTTGGTGATGGCAGGTTAAGTGTGGGGGGTCGGGATAGAAGGCCAGGGGATGTATTCACCATCATAGTCGGGAGTGGTAAGATCGAATGGGTGGGAGGTGTCAACAAATCTGAATAATTTTCACTAGATGGACTATTAGTCAATTGGGATATTTTTTACAGATAATGTTTTGACCCAACCTATACAAATTTGCGATAAATCACTTTCTCCTGGTTTTAACCCTGTGTACCATGAGAGAGAAATAGAAAAGAAAAGTCGTCACATAATATCGCAGTATGTAATGATGTTCTCCGTCCGCGCTAACTTCACATCATCAAGTCGCATAACTTGCGTCAACGGATCTTGAGGTTATTTCCTATATTTGTGTTGATTAAAATACTTGCAGTGGTTATACAAATAAATCTAAACATGATGGTGAAATGTGCTATGCGTGAATGTTCAAATAAGACCAAACAAAGATCATAAAACATCACTTTTCAGAGGTATTGCAACAGTTTTAAATATTTTTGACCGAACTTTAGAATTTTCACATTTTGAATGATATAAAGACATCAAATCAACAAAAAGCTTCCATCATTATTTAGGCAAACCTTCTGTTATTAGTGTGTGTGTGATATTTTGACCTTGTAAATCACTTGAATGATTTATAGGGTCAAAATATTATTATTTGACGGCCTCCATGGGGCTCAAACCAATAACTTTTATTAAATTAATGTGTCATAATCCATTTAATTCATACAACAATAATAAAAAAGTATATTTGCGGCACGTTCCGGAGTGGTAGATACTCTAAGTATCGCCTTGGTGAAAGACCACCATTCAGAATCGAAATGTTGCTTGAAATGGCTTTAGCCGTGTTTGGTGACCAGATCTGAATAGCCAGGTACTTCCCAACCTTCCTCTTTCCAATCTCCTTCCTCTCCCCACTACCTTCAGTCTCACTGGCTCTAGACGGTTGGGAGCAGTTGAGACTCTTGTGCGGTATTCATATCAACAGCAAAAAAATTTTATGGTGTATTGATATTGTTTTGTTTGATGTGTTCAAATGTGTTTTTTAAAAGTGTCCGAATCCCATGTGGGCGGTAACTAATAGGCTATCCAACATCCTCTAACATATCTTTGTCTCTTTCTATCGAGTCAGTATAAAGTCAACCGTCCTGACTACACTGTTTCGCAAAGGTACTCACATACTCCAAGCTCTTGGTACATTATTGCTTTGACGTTCGCAGTCATACATTGCTTCACGAACTTCACACTACAAAAAAAGCAGTGTTTTGTAGTGTGAAAAGTGTAGAGTAAAATTGAACTACTTCAATTGAAGCATTCGCACAGAGAGAAACGTGTGAACCGCTGCAAAATGAAGTAGTTCTTTGTATTAGTTCGCACAGAGCGGTCACATTGCTACTCCCGACCGTCTGGAGTCAATGAGTCTCCATGACATCCCCGATCGGGGCATGCCGCGAAGGTAGCGGGTGAGAGGAGAGAGATGGGGAAGAGGAAGGATAGAAAGTACCTGGCTATTCAGATCTAGTCACCAAACACGGCTGAAGCCATTTCAAGTAACCTTTAGTTTCTGAATGGTGGTCGCTTAAAAATGTAAAATATGGCGAATTTCTTCCTTTGAGACCTCCACTAAACGCCCAATAGTTCACGAGTGAATCAACCAAGCGCAATACTGTCAAAAAGGCGTTTGTAGTATACACTCACAGCTTTACAACGCCGTATCGTATGATCCGATGTGATCAATAATGAACGAGATATACTTAGTTGAAAAAAAGGGCGCGAAATACGAAATGACTTTTTCCCCAACCTAATATTATTTAATATGCAGTGATTGTGGAATTACACGAATCAACGCAATTTATTTGGGCAAGCCGGGATTTGAACCCGCGATCTCTGGATTCGAAGTCGTATGATATCATTGGCTTAATTTTTTTTATTTAAATTGTTGGTCCTTTTGGAAACTATTGTTATATGTGCATATATTATCATACGTATGTGTTCACTGATTTGTCGCCAAAATAGTTTAATTTAAACTCATTGTCGTATTGAAAAACAAGGTTTTCTTTGAGAATATGTTGATAGTAATTGTGTAAATGTACAATATACCAATGACGTTACAAATATATAGACACAAAATGTGGCAAGCAAAACACACACGTTACCAGTAAATTCATCATTCAAATATCGGTCATGTGTCATCGTGTATGACAAAGACAGACATTTATAGAATATGTGTGCATGAACGAAACAGATGTAGGACCGGACTGCGTTCCGTATTTGCAAGTAGCGTAGAATGCTCTGGAAAGAAAGATATAGCACTTCACTTACTCGCTTACACGAAGACGTCATTATGTTGGTCAACAATGGAGATAGTTGTGTTGTCTAAAATAATAAGTAATTTTATAGAAGTGAAATGTTATTCCTTGGCACGAGGGCATTTCGGCACTTGTTTTTGTAATTTGATTAGATATAGTAAGCGACATCGAGCGACGCGTGACAGCTTGGTACTAAATCGGCTTGAATACCGAGCACACCAACTAGCGTGGTTTTTGATTGCCACTTTGAGAGCGCTACAACGTGTCTATTTATTTGTAAAGTCATTGCAATTTACAATGTAAATAAACATTTAGTAATAAAATTTTAAAATTTTGTTTTATTTTATATTTAAATATAACTTTTTAAGTTGTTTGCAAGGTTTAAAATAAAACTTATTTGGTTTACTAACTTTTATTTATTTTTTGGTTGCCAACTAGTTTTGTCACTTCTAAGAGGGCAAAATCAAACAAACAAAAAACAACGAAATAATATTAGTCCGAACCAAGATGATATTTCAATTAAATTTGATAAATAGAGCATAAGATTACACATTATGCTTTCCGACCCCAAGTCCCGCATTTTGCCAACAAAAATGAATATTTTTGAAAAATGTTTTTTTCTGAGCATTTTCCCCTTGAATCGTCTTCAGTACATCAATTTAAGTTCAAATGGTCAATGACAGAACTATCAGCACTATAGTGTCTTAGAAAACACATAATGCTTTCCGACCCCAAGTTTCGCATTATTCCCACAAAAATGAATATTTTTAACTAATGTATTTTTCTGAGCATTTTCCCCTTGTATCGTCTTCAGTCCATCAATTACAGCTAAAATTTACAATTACAGTACTATCAGCACTATAGTACTAGACAAAACACGTTATGACCAATTACAGTACTGTCAGCACTATAGTGCCTGAGAAAAGACATTATGCTTTCCAACACCAAATCTCGCATTTTGGCCACAAAAATAAATTTTTGACAAATGTTTTTTTCTGAGAATGTTCCCCTGGAATCGTCTTCAGTACATCAATTTTAGTTCAAATGGTCAATGGCAGGACTATCAGCACTATGGTGTCTTAGAAAAAAACACATAATGCTTTAACACATATTTTGTACAAATTTTATGATCTGAGCATTTTTCTTTGAATCGTATTCAATCCATCAATTAGAGTCAAAATGAACAATGACAGTACTATCAGCACTATAGTGACTGAGAATACAAATTATGCTTTCCGACCCCAAGTCTCGCATTTTGCTCACAAAAATAAATATTTTTCACAAATGTTTTTTTCTGAGCATTTTTCCCTTGAATCGTCTTCAGTCCATCAATTCGAGCTAAAATATACAATTACAGTACTATCAGCAATATAGTGCCTGAGAAAACACATTATGCTTTCCGACCCCAAGTCTCGCATTTTGCCCACAAAAATGAATATTTCCACTAATGTTTTTGGCTGAGCATTTTTCCCTTGAATCGTCTTTAGTCCATCAATTCGAGCTAAAATTTACAATTACAGTACTATCATCACTATAGTGCCTGAGAAAACTCATTTTGCTTTCCGACCCCAAGTCTCGCATTTGGCCACAAAAATGAATATTTTTGACAAATGTTTTTTTCTGAGTATTTTTTTTCAATCGTCTTCTGTCCATCAATTGTACCTTCAATTTACAATTACGCTCTTTTTGGCACACACTCTTTGCTTCATTTACATTCATCTTACTCTTCTGTTATTTTAACTCGTCACATGACCCGATTCAAGTATTTGAGTTACATGATTGTGTCATGTCTTCCTCGGGTATTCCTTAATTCTTCTTCTATGCATTTCGCATCCTTTATTCTTTTCACACTTATTTCTTTGTTCATTCGCTCTTCATGGCCAAACCACATAAGTTTCCCTTTTTCGATTCTATTCATTGCGCTTACATCAGCCTTGCATTCATACATGTTTTTACCGCACATATTATAACGGCGCAGGAAAGGCAAAAGGACTAAAGCGACACATTGGTAAAAATATTGTTATATGCAGTTTAGATTAGTTATTTTTTTGCATCAATTGCTTTGACTCTCGTTTGATTCTGGAGACTCTGTTGGCCTTTCAGCCATCTTAAATATATCTACCGTTTGGGAGAAGTTTTGACTCAAGCGACACAAGTTTGAGACTTTTTTTAGCTTCAAGTAATTCAGTGAGAGACAACGCGCGTGACTGCGCGAAACTAAGCCAACGTGGCATACCTGAGATTCACTTAGTTTAGTCTCGCACAAACATTCGTTTGACAAACAAGCTGTCACCAGCTGCCACAAACGCATCGCTGTAAGCTCTTTTCTGAGATAAAATGTCTTCCTGTGCTTTTGACAAGTGTAAAAATCATTCGGGAACAAAAAACAAATCTCATGGAGTTTCTTTTCATGCGAAGTACACACAAATCACTTATTATTTCAATTAAAACAATTATTCACAAACCAAATGGTATAAGTGAGATAGCGAATGCAGAAATACATAAGTGTGTGGAAGACAACCTAGCGACAGTACACTGAGTACGTCGCATGCTACTTTGCTCGCAAGTCCGTTAGGGAAGAGGGGGCTTGTAACGCGGAGAATGTAACGCGGGACGTTCATATAACTATCTCATTCATACACACATATTCTGCTTGGTATGGCTATCCTTTTCATGCATTACAAGTTTTCAAGCAGATATCAGAGCGTGCCAAATTTATCGTTCAATTTGTATGAATATTACGTGTCTTGTATTTTATTTCTGGCATAGGCCAGATACTGAAGACTTGTGAATTTTATTGTATAAAAAATAAATTAATGTTCTCCGGTGTAAGCTTCCCAAAATGGCGCTTCAGACCTTTTGCCTTTCCAGCGACTATATTAGTATTCCACGTTTTATTATTTATTTTACTGGCATCATAAATTCTTTAGCCATAATGTTATAGTTTTTCTACTAGCAACACCGTTGAAGTAAACAAGTCATAGAAAAAATAGGCAATGTGTCAAATCAAATCTCCATAGATGACTTTAGAATAAAGAAAAACCACATCAAATTAGTAGGGATGGTGATATCCGAAATAGTGTGTCACTGTGAACTCAGTTACCGGTGAATGGCGAGGAACCGGTTATTCAATAATAATAAAGTTTTTATTCCATAATTGATAATAATACATAAAATAAACTTGTAGTAAAAATATACTCAAAATAAAGAAGGGGAAAAAATAAAATAACAATAATTTAAAGAAATAACAAAATCGTAGGAAAGAATAAATGCAAAACATATTAATGGAGGATAGGAGGTATTTTTATCCAGTTATTTTTGGTTCCTGCTGACAGAGAAGTTCCACGAAGAAGATCTTCCATTTTTAATTGCAAAAAATAGGAACCGGTAAATGTGGAAATCCGTAAAGAATGCAAGGCTGATGTAAGCGTAATGAATAGGATCAAGAAAAGGACGCATAGACGGTTTGGGGATGTAAAGCGAATGCACGAAGAAAGGAGTGTGAAAAGAATATATGATGCGATAGTCAATGAAAAAAGAAATTGAAGAGGCCCAAAGAATATATAGTGCGATCAAGTGAATTGAATAGTTAAATCGGGTCATGTGAAGAGTAAGAAAAAAAGAAGAGTATCTCTAATAAAATTGGGAGTGCCTGCGGTTCCAGTTACCGGTGACCGACGAAGAATCGGTTATTTATTCAGTTCTTTTTGGAATCGGTTCCTGATGCCAGAAATGTTTCCCGAAGGAGATTTTTATATTCAGATCGAAAAATACTAGCAAATCGACAAAAGTTTCTCCCCAAAAAAAAGTACTAGTCGGTAGAGATTTGAAATCAAATCAAGAAAAGTTCCTCCCCAAAAAAGTACTAAAAAAATTGACAAAAAAAAACCGGTTCCGCGGACGAATGATATCGATTTTTATTTTCCAAAAAAAGGAACAAAAAAAGGATTCCGCAGAGAAATAATATCGACGGTTCCAGTGACCTGCTTTGAACCGGTTCCTTTTAACCGGGACAGGAATATCGACCATCTCCAATGGTTGGTAAGTTAGCTATGGAACCGGTTCCTCGGAGAAATAATATTGACGGTTTAATAATATTACCGGCGAAGTACCGGTTCCCTTTAACCGGGACAGTGATATCGACCATCTCTAAAAATAAGTACCTGACCAAAGCGAACAGCTGTCACGCTGTCAGAGTATAACCTATTTCCAGTCATAAAATCTTGTATCTTTGTAAACATTGCCGGAGTTCGCCACCTCTATATTAAACCAAAGTTTTACGTGGAATATTGGTGATCAATACAAAATGCCTGAATCTGATTTAGACGAAGACGTGGTGGGATCTGTCGTCAAGTTTATTTCCGACGTCAAAAACAGGTACGACATTTTTACAGATGTTTTGATTTGAACTCTTGATTTGTTTTGATGTTGTATGATGATGTAATGTTCGCTGATGAACTCGACAGAATGCTCCTTGGGTAAGGTGGGCTTTTGTTCGGGGACGTAGAATAAAATATAACCTCTTTAATTGCATAATTTTTATTGGAAGAATTTATAAAGTATAATAATTAAACCTTTAACTAAAGATATTTAAGTACCTGATCTGAAAGTGAATGGGTGAGAATAATAGGTCGAGGGTAGAATGGAGAGTCGTAGTAAATGGTCAACTTAAAGATCATAGTCCAACATGTGGTCTATGGGATAATGCATGTTCAAAAGGATTTTAGAAATCGATCTTTACAATACAACTTAAGAGACAGAAAGACATCAAAGGAAGCAATTAAGAAATACAAAAGGACATTGGTATGAATGGTTCTTGACATGGGGTAAATTGCACATGGGCGCAACTGGGTGGGCCTTTACAATGATTTTTTAATTATTAAACATTCAAAGTGGCACTATGGCATCCCAATTTTGAGGAATGCTGCGAGGCTCAAGGGAGAGTAGAGGGAAATAGTATGGTGGGGTTAATGTGTGAAAGTAAATGGCTATTCAGATCCGGGGCCCTAGCACGAAATGACAATATAAATTTTATCGACAGTGTTGGTCTTAGATGCAACGCGCCTGGTTGCACTAAACCAAGTCAACGAAGCATACCTTCGAAACACGCTTCATATAGCTATCTCTTCCGCACATAATTCTTTGAATGGCTATCCTTTTCATGCGCGGGTGAAACATTTAGTGGTGCAACATTAGTGGTGCTACATTTTTCGTAGGATTTGTATGAATACCACGCGTCTTGTATTTTATGTCTATATGGTGTTGGTAATCTGGAACTGTTCCCGAGGCGGACTGCAGATCGCCAACGAACAAACGACAACTCGCGTTGAACGAGCGTGCTTAATTTAGTCGATCTGTGAACTTTCGTTTGTTCGTTGGCGATCGGCAGTCGGGCTCGAGAACGATTCCAAATTACGGACATTGTCGATAATTTTGATGAAAGTAGACTGAACGCTGTGGAAATGAGATCCCTGAGACGCACGTGCGGTAAAACCGTGTTAAAAATGTGGAAATCCAGAAAGAATGCAAGGCTGATGTAAGCGTAATGAACAGGATCAAGAAAGGGACGCTTAGATGGTTTCGGGCATGTAGAGCGAACGAACGAAGAAAGGAGTGTGAAAAGAATATACGACGCGAAAGTGAATGGAAGAAGAAGTGAGGGACGCACGAGGAAGACACGGCACGATCAAGCGAATCAAACACTTGAATCGGGCCACGTGAAGAGTCGGAATAACAGAAGAGTATGTATGAGACGATGTATGAATGTGAACGAATCAAGGAGTGTGTGCCGAGACAGAGTTATATGGCGGTCCGTCCTCTCTGCCTACCCCTGCGGAGAAACGGCGTGATGGCTAGTTTGTCGATAAAATCTATATCGATGTTTCGAGCTACGGCCTTGGTCACCAAACATTGTTAAAACCGTTTCGATGAACGTTTCTATTTTTAAAGGTAGTCTTTTACAAGGGCTATACTGAAAGTATCTACCACTTTATATATATGTATATATATATATTTTTTTTTTTCAGAAAAATTGATGGATCTTTCAACATAACAGTGGGCACAGTTGCTCTTCTCAAATCTCTGGTTGCCGAAGTCAAATTCAATAATGCCCAGTAAGTTACAGTTTTTTTTGTTTACACCACGCATTAATCCCGACTGCCCGGAGCCAGTGGGACTGTGGCATCCCCGATTGAAGTTTGTTTTGAGGTTGAAGGTCGGGAAGTGCCTGGCTATTCAGATCTGGTCAACAAGCGCGCTGGCTAATGGGCATTTCAACAAACGTTTTGATTCTGAATGACGGCCTTTCAACGGGGTGGTACAGGTGTTGGACGCGCTGGGTATTCGAACCCTTCACTGCTCCAACTCAGTCACTTCTTGACGCCTTTAAAATATATATCTCTATTTATTCTACTATAGTGGGGAGCCGTCGGGAGCCAGTGGGACTATGGTATCCCTGATTTGGGTATGTTGTGAGGCTGAAGGTAGTGGGGAGGGAAAGGAGATGGGGAAGAGGAAGGTTAGGAAGTACCTGGCTATTCAGATCTGGTCACCAAACACGGCTAAATCCATTTCGATTCTGAATGGCGGTCTTTCACCAAGGCGATACTTGGTAGTATTCACCGCTATGTAAAATGGCTTCAGTCATGTTTGATGACCAGATCTGAATAGCCAGGCACTTTCCTGGCCTTCCTCTACCCGATCTTCCTCGAGCCGGTGAGAATATGGCATCCCCAATAGGGGTATGTTGCGAGGCTGAAGTTAGCGAGGAGGGGAAGGCGATGAGGAAGTGAAGGTTGAGAAGTACCCTGCTATTCAGATCTGGTCACCAAACAGGGTTAAAGCCATTTCAAGCAACGTTTCAATTCTGAATGGTGGTCTTTCACCAGGTCGATACTTAGAGTATCTACCACTCTGGAACGTGCCGCAAATATACTTTTTATTATTTTATATGAATTAAATGTGTTATGACGCATATTGATTAAATAAGAGTTATTGGCGCACGCCGGGTTTGAACCCGCGACCTTTGGATTCTTGGTCGAGCGTCTTACCACTCGACCACGGAGGCCGTCAAATGTATATGTAACTGCACACTTTGTATTTTTTGTTTAGTATAACTTTGTACCCTGACGATGCTTAAGCTAAGGAAAGTCGGTTGGTCGTAAAAATTAAAATAATATCCGTGGCCTTGTACAAAGTTTTCATTTCACTTTTATCAGATATTATATTGTCGTGTTTGTTGCAGGGAGCTTTTAGTACAGGTGCGCGCAGCGGGCGCCCTCATCTGCCGAGGGCTGCCGCAGGAGGCCGTCACGGGGAACATGGTGCGAAGGATACTGCGCATCATCAGGGAAGAGTACCACGCCGACGGGAAGGTACGCTAAATCCGCCAGAATAATGCGATCTCCGTTGAATAATTTTTTTTGAGACTTCCGCAATATTTAAATAAGGAGAATCAATTTGAAATGTGTCCCAACTGTCCGAACCCAATGGGACTAGGGCATCTCCAGTCGGGGTGTGTTGTGAGGCTGAAGGAAGTGTAGAGCGAAGCCTTGCGAAAAAGTGTAGTCAGTATTGTTGACTTTATACTGACTCGATAGAAAGAGACGAAGATATGTTAAAGGGTGTTGGATAGCCTATTAGTTACCGCCCACATGGAATTCGGACATTTTTAATTAACATATTTGAACACATTAAACAAAACAATATCAATACACCATTAAAATGATTTATAAAGTCAAAATATCACACAAACACTAATAACAGAAGGTTTGCCTAAATAATGATGGAAGCTTTTTGTTGATTTTACGTCTTTATATCATTAAAAATGTGAAAATCCTAAAGTTCGGTCAAAAATATTTAAAACTGTGGAAATACCTCTAAAAAGTGATGTTTTATAATCTTTGTTGGGTCTTATTTGAACATTCACGCATAACACATAACACCATCATGTTCGATTTAGTTTTTTAATTGACACAAACATAGGAAATAACCTCAAAATCCGTTGACGTAAGTTGTGCGACTCGATGATGCGAAGTTAGCGCGGACGGAGAACATCCTCACATACTTAGAAGTGCTGCGATATTATGAGACGACTTTTCCCATCTCTTTCTCTCTCACGGTATATGACGTAAAAACCTGGAGAAAGTGATTTATCGCAAATTGGGTACAAATATTAGCTATTTCTCTCACATACTTCTCCGACTATTCAAATCTGGTCACTTATTTGTTTGTTGGATGTTGCAGCACAGTGCCGGGGGCACCACCGACAGCCTGCAGGGGCTGCTCAGGCCCTCCGGGGAAGAGGGGCCCTCCTGTCAGCAGGACGCGCTGGCCCTCCGGGCGGCAGTCCTCGACCACATCTCCGAGTTTCAGACCGAACTGGATACCTGGTAGGTGCAGAATTTTTTTAATAACTGATGTCGTAGCTCGACTACGAATCCAAAGGTGGCGGGTTCAAGCCCGACGCGCTAAAGTAACATGTGTCAAAACACATTTAATTCATATAAAATAATATATAGTATATTTGCGGCACGTTCCAGAGTGGTAGATACTGTAAGTATCGTCCTGGTGAAAGACCGCCATTCAGAATCGAAACGTCGCTTGAAAGCTTTAGCCGTGTTTGGTGATCAGATCTGAATAGCCAGGTACTTACCAACCTTTCTCTTCCCCATATCCCTCCCGTCCCTACAACCTTCAGCCTCGCAACATACCCCGATTGGGAATGCCACAGTGTCACTGTCCCTAGACGGTCGGGAGCAGTTGGGACTCTTGTGCGGTATTCACTAGTTTATATTTATCCACGTTCACACAGTCCAGACTCCTTCGGGCCCTGTTTGTACCCCCATCATATACGCACATCGACTGTGACCGCACCAGAGGTGGTTTAGAGGGTCAATGTCTTCCGATGGCAACGAAACACTGAAACTTCAATGGTAAGGTCTAAACCATAGAGTTGGTAGAGTAGTATCTATCCAAGGCAGTGAAGTCAGTTTTGGACTTGTTTTTGATGATTTTAACCTGACTCGGCGCACCTGGGCGTGGCTAAGACTAAGGCTACGGTATTTATACATCCGTTCATAGCACATATCGACATAATGTTTTTGTGTATTCGTATAGCCACTTTTTCACAGTATTTTTATCAACAAAAATATAGCATATAACCTAAAAACCGTTTAGTTGTGTCAAGTTTAGTGGCATAGTAAAAAATGTGAGTGGAGTCCCGCCGTGAACCAGGACCTTAAGATCATTGCGACAGTATATAGAAGCGGTCCAAGAAATTCGTTGTCTCTTTCTCTCTCATGGTGTACGACGTGAAAACCCGGAGAAAGTGATCGTAAGTTTGTGCAGGTTGGGTAAAAATAATTAGCTCTCTCTCCATACATTGTTACTTCAAGGTCTAAACCGATGTGTTTTGTTATAAAAAAAATTATCTACAATTTACAAAGACAGTTAATCCGTCAATGTTTTTTATTCCAGCGGAGACAATATCGTATGGCAAGCCCCCGAGCACATCCACAACAACGAGATGATCCTGACCCTCGGCTCCTCGAGGCTGGTGGAACTGTTCCTGAAGCGCGCAGCCGTGGACCGCAAGTTCCACGTCATCATTGCCGAGGGGGCGCCCGGCATCCAGGTGAGCACAGCGGGGGCGGAAATCAGCACTTTGTGTACTTTGGAGTGCTGGTGGGGAGTGATGCTGACAGAGGAAGGATGGAAGTAGACTGAACGCTGTAGAAATCAGATCCCATCAGATCAGTATCAATCCCTGTGTGGCTATCAGTCCATAATGGAGTGCTGGTACCAACCCTGATGTGTGGCAGTGAGGCGTGGAACTGGCAGAGGAAGAATGGAAGTATACTAAGCACTGTAGAAATGAGATTCCTGTGTGGCTAGCAGTCCACAGTGGAGTACTGATACCAACCCTGATGTGTGGCGGTGAGGCATGGAACTGGCAGAGGAAGGATGAAAGTAGACTGAACGCTTTAGAAATGAGATCCCTGTGTATCCAGCAGTCCACTATGGAGCGCTGATACCAACTCTGACGTGTCATTTGTTTTAGGCTCACAAGATGGCGGCGCGGCTGGCAAAGGCTGCCATCGAGACCACGCTGATTGCTGATAGCGCCATCTTCGCTGTCATGTCCAGAGTCAACAAAGTACGTATTTTATTTTTTTCTTTTATCCTATTACCACGAGAGTCCCTGCCCAGAACTAGTGGGGCTGTGGCATCCTCAATGTCGGTGGGGAGGGAAAGAGGAAGGTTGGATCTCGCACCTGGCTATTCAGATCTGATCGCCGAATTTGGCTAAAGTCATTTTAACACCGGCATCCACAATTGGGGTATGTTGTGAGGCTGAAGGGAATGGGATAGAGATGAAAATGGCAAGAGGAGGGTTGGGAAGTACTTGTCTATTCAGATCTGGTCACTAAACACGGCTAAAATCATTACAAGTAAAGTTTCGATTCTGAATGGTGGTCTTTCACCAGGGCGATACTTTGAGTATCTACCACTCTGGAACGTGCCGCAAATATACTATATATATGGTATAAAACACAAATTCAATAATTCGGTTTGTATTTCAGGTAATGCTGGGAATCCAGACGGTTCTCGCTGGAGGAGGACTGCGGGCAGCCGTGGGGGCGCACACCGTGGCTCTGGCGGCCAAGCACTACAGCGTGCCTGTAAGTATATTCACCTTCACCTTTTCCTTCTTTGTTCAATACCGGTGTTTGTCGATAGTAGTAATCTACTTCACTTGTGAAATTCTGATGCAGCAGTTTTCCGCGCTTAATCGATTGTTGCCGGCACGTGCGTTTCGCCATGCGCAATTGATTATTGCTGATGCAGGGGGTTACCCTGGATCTTATAACTAATCAGTGTCCGTATCGTAGGTGATAATCTTGTACAAACTGTTCCCGGTGCAACTAAGAGACGGGCAGATGTGCAATTGATTATTGCTGACACAGCCATCAACCGATCTGGTGATAATCCTGTGCCTGCTTCACAAGCTGCGCCCAGAGCGCCTGTGTAATTACGTGCAATTGATTATTTCTAACACACGTCTGTAGTGCTCGTAAGTACAAGCGACCGGTTCGCCATGTGCAAGTAAATATTACTCGCTCAGTGAATTAATATTCCGTTACTCGGACCCTGCACTCTGACACCCGTGTGAGCACGAGCGGGCAGTTTTCTATGTGCAACTGATTATTGCTGTCTGTGTCCGTACAGGTGATAATCCTGTGCCCGCTGTACAAGCTGTGCCCGGAGCACCTGTGCAACTACGAGCAGGAGAACTTCAACACGCTGGCCAGCCCGGAGGGGGCGCTGCCCTACGGCATCGGCTCGCTGGCCCACCGCAGCCACGCCTACTGCCCCCTGTACGACTACGTGCCCCCGGACCTCGTGACCCTCTTCATCACCAACCTGTGAGTTATCATCGCCTGTCGAATTATCATTCAAAGTCATTCATTTCAGTGGATTATCAGTGCAGCGAGACGCCGACATTTTTCTCCTCATTGTAGCTAACTAACTAACTAACTAACCATCACGCCGTTTCGCCGCAGGGGTAGGCAGAGAGGACGGACCGCCATACAACTCTGTCTTGGCACACACTTCTTGCTTCATTTACATTCATACATACTCTTCTGTTATTCTGACTGTTCACATGACCCGATTCAAGTATTTGATTTACTTGATCGTGCCATGTCTTTCTCGGGCGTCCTCGACTTCTTCTTCCATTCACTTTCGCATCATATATTCTTTTCACACTCCTTTCTTCATTCATTCGCTCTACATGCCCAAACCATCTAAGCGTCCCTTTCTTGATCCTATCCATTACGCACATATCGGCCTTGCATTCTTTCCGGATATCCACATTTGTAATACGGTCATACATGGTTTTACCGCACATACGTCTCAAAGATCTCATTTCCACAGCATTCAGTCTACTTTCATCCTTCCTCTGCCAGTTCCACGCCTCACTGCCACACATCAGGGTTGGTATAAGCACTCCATTGTGGACTGCTAGCTTCGCTTCTTTGGACAATTTCTTATTTGCCCCAACAGCGTTCAGTCCTCCATCAATGGAGTTTCTCATTGTGAAATTGTTATTTAGATAAGCGCGGTATTTCGATTTGTCTATCTTCTAGTACGCGCGCATCGCGTTTTGGTGGACATTTTTTGTCATTTGTCATTTTTTCAACGAGTCTGATGCAAAGTTATGCGTGTTGCGTAGTACTTTGACCATTTTGAAATGAGTAGGTGGAAAGTGTGCGCGGAAATTGTTTTTTTAATTTTATTGTGTATTCATATATTCGTATTCCGCACAAGAGTCTCGACTGTTACCAAACTGTCGACTAGGGCATCCCCGATTGGGGTAAGTTGTGAGAGGGGAAGAAGATGGGTAAGAGGGAGGTTGGTAAGTACCTGGTTATTCAAATCCGGTCACCAAACATGACTATAGCCATTTCAAACAACGTTTCGATTCTGAATGGTGGTCTTTTGCCGGGGCGATACCAGTTAAAAACTTGCGGCAAACATACTTTATATTATTTTATATGAATCAAATGTGAAATAACGCATATTAATCGAATAAAATTTCTTTACGCCCGCCGGGATTTGAACCCGCGACGTCTAAAAACAATGTTAGATTACTAGCCGCGCTGGCTCACAACATTTCCTTGTACGGTGTCATAGTCTTAATGACTCTTTTCGCAAATTCGCAAACTTATATGTGCGTTTATTTTTGTTTTTAGCGGAGGAAACGCGCCGTCGTATATCTACAGACTACTCTCCGAGCTCTATCACCCCGACGACTACGATCTATAAATTATTTTACATATTTATTATAAAATAAAACAAATAATATAAAATTGATAGTTTTATTTATCTGCTGATAATTTCTTAACTATAAAAAAATGCAAAATTAACAATAGAGAAGAACATAAATATTTTTACAATAATTATTGTTTATGAATACAGTTCCTTGGGAGGGAAACGACTAGTTACCATTGCACTATATCGTCGCTAGAAAGGCAAAAGGGCTTAAGCGACCTTTTGGTCAAAAATGAGTCAAACATGCAATTTTGATCAGTTCCTTTTTCTGCATCGAATGCTCTGACTCTCGTTTGATTCTGAAGACTTTAGTGTCCCTTCAGCCATCTAAAATATATTTACCATTTGGGAGAAGGCCCATCTCAAGCGACACAAGTTTGGGACGTTTTTAGCTTTTTGTCGCTTCAGGTAACTCAGTGAGAGCATTGCGTTACCTGAGTAACAACAAAGCGGAAGCAAAGTTTTACACCTGATACACACATAGCCTGTTCAAAAGAAAAGGTGAATTTTGAATTTTCGCAGGCTGTGTACATTCGATTATATGTTAGCATTACAGCCATTTTGGATTAGTGGTTTGTTTTTGACAACTGGAAAGGTTAGTCACGTTTTTGTGTGTTCTTCGATTTTTTACTTTTGAAAAAAATGGATCAAAGAATATGTATTAAATTTTGCGTTAAAAATGGAATAAAGTGCTCCAACGCACTTAAAATGTTGACTGTGGCATTCGGCGAGTCTACTTTGTCTCAAAAAAGTGTTTATAAGTGGTACAAGCGCTTTACAGAAGGCCGAGAAGATGTTAATGACGATGACGTCCTGGAGTTGTGGAAAAACAAATCATGGATTTTATTCTTTGATCCATTTTTTTCAAAAGTGAAAAATCGAAGAACACATAAAAACGTGACTAACCTTTCCCGTTGTCAAAAACAAACCACTAATCCAAAATGGCTGATAATGCTAACATATGATAAACATACGTGTACCAACATAACAAAAAAAAAAAAACGATAACCGAATGTACACAGCCCGCGAAAATTCAAAATTCATTTTTTCTTTTGAACAGGATGAATTTATAATATATTCAAAAACACTTTTACTGAGAAATCTTTCGGAGGTATTCTGACAACTTGTTGAGTGTCTGGGTGTCCCCGTGGAAGTGGGCAGTGACCTGACGCAGACCGAGGAAGAAGTGGATTGACTGCGTGGAAGATAACTGGAGCAGGACGGGAAGGTCTGAAGACTGGAGGCGAATGACGAGGGTCTGCAACCAGTGGAAAAGACCAAATCCCACCCTCAGATGTACACAGATGATTTTGAACTATGACAGACTCTACCAGTCATTAAGGATCAATTCGTCTCAGTTTAAAACAAAACTTTGATAACTTTTAGAGGTTATCAAAGGCCAAGACGATGTTTTCCATAAGGTTCTTGTCCATGGCCGCTGCGATGGTGTCGGCGGCCTCGTGCGGGGGCAGGTTCTTGGTCTCGGAGACGCGCAGCTGGAAGTGCAGGTTGCGCTCCGAGTCCAGCATGTAGAGGATCTGCTCCAGCGGCAGCAGCACGTTCTGGCTGCTGTCCAGGATGTCCAGGTCGTCGCCGTTCTTGCAGCATTGCCTGGAAACGATTCGAATTCAACGATATTAGGATGAAACGCGTTACTCACGAGCACGCCGAACAGCAAAAGAATTCTCTCCACTCAGCTACCGACCGGTCGGTAGCTGAGTGGAGAACGCGTCGGATTCCCACCCGGACGTCGTGCGTTCAATTCCTCTGCTGGCTAAGTCCTCCATCATTACACAAGCAACATCTTCCGCTTCTTATGATGGCAGTAGGAGTTTTTCAAATATTGTCAGGTTATTCGTAACCCGAGAATGTTTGTCTTACTTTTAGAAAAAAAAAAAATATATATCTACGTATAATTTTTTTCCATCGATAAAAGAACATCTAATAATTACGTAAGTATCTACCCATTTACATGTAACTTGTAACTTATGAATTATAAATAATTCTCCAGAGCCAGTGGGCCTAGGGCATCCCCATACCCCTCAGAGCATGTTCCGAAGCTGAAAGGAGTGGAGGAAAAAAGGAGATGAGAAGAGGAAGGTTAGGAGGTGCCTGACAATTTCAAGCAACGTTTCGATTCTGAATGGTTTACTTCCACCACAGCGATGCTGAGAGTATGTACCACTTTGAAACTTGCGGCAAATATATTTTATATTATTTTACAGGAATCAAATGTAAAGTAACACAAATTAATTAAATAAATTTTATTTGCGAACGCCGGGAATTGAACCCGTGACCTTTATAATTACTTGAGACAGGCGATATTATAACATACCTACCAGCAGTGGCGGCTTGTGACTTTTTGCTGTGTCAGATGTGTAAAGAATTTTCAAAATTATATTCTCAAAAAAAAAATCATAATAAATATCAAACAATGTCGTTTTTTCCAATGCTAGCATTCTAGCGCAATCAAAAATCACAAGGATTTTAGACTCTCATTCTTCCCTCGTGAGTTCGAGTCATCTGGGATGGTAAGTTAGCTATAATATTTTATTTATTTTTAGTTTAAAAATAAAGACAAACATTCCCGGGTTACAAATAACCCGACAATATTTGAAAAACTCCTACTGCCACAACATAAGAAGCGGACGATGTTGCTTGTGCGATGATGGAGGACTTAGCCAGCAGAGGAATCGAACGCACGACGCCCGGGTGGGAATCCGACGCGTTTGTCCACTCAGCTGCCGACCGGTCATATTTTGTAGGTTATACCTGAAGCAGATCCTCCTGGTGAGGTCCTGAGGGTTGTGGATCTCCAGGTCGAAGTAGAACTGCCCCGATTCATTTACCGTCTCCCCGGTCATCACCACTGACCACATCATCTTGCCTAGAACACCAAAGCACGTTCAATGTGTTTCTGATCGTTTAAAGGTCCATAAGAACAAACAAAAACAGTGTACGCTGCTAAAATCTACACTGAATGTTTTTTTTTTTAATATAGCAACACTGGATCGGCCTCTAAAACTAATAGCTGATATTAAAATCGTCAATTTTAGAGGATAGCAAAACTATTTATTTATAAATTAACGGACTAAAGTTCAATTACAAAAAATACATATAAAACACGAAATGGAAAAAAGAGCAACAGAGAAGGAATAGCACATACATAATAATAAATGAAGCGATGAAAAAAATAAGGCAAAATAAACATAAGAGAGAACATTCAAGCCGTGGTCTAGTCAAAGTTTTGGTAGAGTCGTAAATAATGACAAAAATTTTAGACTGGTACCAAAAATTTCAATACCATGGCTTGAGTTAACAAGTCTTGACACTCTGGACATTGGAGAATTATACCCATAATTAGTATTGTGATGATTGAGGAACAGCAATTCATTGTTTCTGAGTCTACGGCAAGGAATGTTGAACTGGATAAGTTGCAACAAAGAAGGTGATCAAACACTAGTTGGTCTTTGAAATTAACATTTGACTTTTAAACTGATATTGAAATTGTCGATTTTAGCGAATAGCAACACTGAGTCAGCCTTTGAAATTAACATTCCACATTTTAAAACTGATATTTAAATTGTCAATTTTAGCAGATAGCAACACTGGTCGGCCTTTAAAATCAATATTTGACAATTTAAAACTGATAATGAAATTGATGATTTTAGCGGATAGCAACACTAAGTCAGCCTTTGAAATTAACATTCCACATTTTAAAACTGATATTTAAATTGACGATTTTAGCGGATAGCAACACTGAGTCAACCTTTGAAATCAACATTCCACATTTTAAAACTGATGTTGAAATCGACAATTTTAGCGGATAGCAACACTGAGTCAGCCTTTGAAATCAACATTCCACATTTTAAAACTGATATAGAAATTGACGATTTTAGCTTAAAGAAAATCATAATGCATTTAGTGTTGAAATTCTCACCCGACTTGGCGTCGTAGATCTGGTAGACATTGAAGACGCGGTCGAAGCACTTGAGGAGGTGGTAGCGCATGACGGGGCTGCGCGCGCGGGGGCTCCAGGGGCCGCTGAAGGCCACGAAGGGCAGCTCCGTCACGTGCTCGGGGTGATCCGCCCCGCAGTGCGCCAGCCAGTCCGCCGCCTGTCCCACCCACGGGCATCCCTCCGCTGGAAGAAGTCGCTGCGTTGTGTTATTCGGCTTCACCGGGCTGTCTCTACGAAATACTCGCACGAGGCCTCCGTGGTCGAGTGGCGAGACGCTCGACTACGAATCTGGAGGTCGCGAGTTCAAAGCGGGCATGCGCAAACACCTTTTATTTGATTAATATGTGGCGTAACACATTTAATTAATATAAAATAATATATAGTATATTTGCGGCACGTTCCAGAGTGGTAGATACTCCGAGTATCGCCCTGGTGAAAGACCACCATTCAGAATCGAAACGTTGCTTGAAATGGCTTTAGTCGTGTTTGGTGACTAGATCTGAATAGCCAGGTACTTCCCAACCTTCCTCTTTCCCATCTCCTTCTCCTCCTCACTACCTTCAGCCTCACAACATCCGCAAATTTGGGATGCCATAGCACGTGCCACATTTAATTCATATAAAATAATATATAGTATATTTGCGGCACGTTCCAGAGTGGTAGATACTCTAAGTTTCGCCCCGGTGAAAGACCACCTTTCAGAATCGAAACTTTGCTTGAAATGGCTTTAACCGTGTTTGGTGACCAGATCTGAATATCCAGGTACTTCAGCCTCGCGATCCCTATTGGGGATGCCATAGTGTCACTGGGCTCCTCAGGCACAAAGGGCAGCTCGGTCGAGTCCTCTAGCCGACCAGATAACTAAATCAAACATATATTTACCGTAGACCTTGGCCATGAAGCAGCTGGTGGGCTGCATGTTGCAGTCGCTGGCGTGCTCGTCCAGCTCCTTCAGGGGGCTCCGCACGGCGCAGCCCTCGTGGGGGCACGGAAACTGCAGCTTGTCCACCAGAGCCTCCAGCGCCACGCTGCGGGTGTCCGTGAACACTTCCTGGAATCACAATACACGATGAGTTCGTAAAGTTTTTGCTTTGCAATACAACAATCAACACTTGCCGAAATCAATAGATTCCCCTGTCTTAAACAACGGGCTGTAGTCTTCGGAGCACTGACATCGGGTGGAAACGCTGCGCTTGTTCTACGGGTATTTCGAAGGAAGATGCTCTAAGAACGAGAAACGCGGCAAACATTTACTTGGGAAACGGGGCACCTTTGACGGCCTCCATGGTCGAGTGGTAAGACGCTCGACTACGAATCCAAAGGTCGCGGGTTCGAACCCGGCGTGCGCCAATAACTTTTATTTGATTAATATGTGTCATAGCACATTTAATTCATATAAAAATAATAAAGAAGTATTTTTGCGGCACGTTCCAGAGTGGTAGATACTCCAAGTATCGCCCTGGTGAAAGACCGCCGTTCAGAATCGAAACGTTGCTTGAAATGGCTTTAGCCGTGTTTGGTGACCAGATCTGAATACCCAGGTACTTCCCAACCTTCCTCTTCCTAATCTCCTTCCCCTCCCCACTGCCTTCAGTCTCACAACATACCCTATTTGGGGATGCCATAGTCTCACTGGCTCTAGACGGTTGGGAGCAGTTGAGACTCTTGTGCGGTATTCATATATAAAAAATTAAAAAACCTCTGGGCGAAGCACCGGCATCCCCAATCGGGGTATGTTGTGAGGCTGAAGGCAGTGGGGGGAGGAAGGAGATGGAAAAAAAAAGGTTGGGAAACGAGCAGTTTAATAGATTCCCCTATTTATACCAACAGGAAACGCTGCGCTTGTCCTACCGGCATTTCGAAGGAAGATGCTCTGAAGAACGGGAGACGCGGCAAATGTTTACCTGGCAAACGGGGCACCTCTGGGCGGAGCGCCGGCACCGCTTGCAGGCCCCGTGCCCCTTGGCGCACAGCCTGATGGGGGGGTGCAGGTAGCCCCCGCAGGCGCACTTCAGCTCGTGGGTCAGGCTCGTGTAGTGCTCCGATATCAGCAGCCCGTCCAGCCCGGCTGAAATGAGTCGGTCAACGTAAGTTCATTTAATAATCTCAACGATTCTTTACTTGAGTCATATTTTGATATTCTGGTCTTTTTTATTTTTTTACAGTGTATTCACAAGAGTCCCAACTGCTCCCAACCGTCTAGAGCCAGTGAGAATATGGCATCCCCAATAGGGGCATGTTGTGAGACTGAAGGTAGTGGGGAGGGGAAGGAGATTGGGAAGAGGAAGGTTAGGAAGTACCTGGCTATTCAGATCTGGTCACCTAACACGGCTATAGCCATTTTAAGCAACTTTTCGATTCTGAATGGTGGTCTTTCACCAGGGCGATACTTGGAGTATCTACCACTCTGGAACGTGCCGCAAATATACTAACTAACTAACCATCAGGCCGTTTCCCTGCAGGGGTAGGCAGAGAGGACGGACCGCCATATAACTCTGTATTGGCACACACTCCTTGCTTCATTCACATTCATACATGGTCTCATACATACTCTTCTGTTATTCTGACTCTTCACATGACCCGATTCAAGGATTTGATTAACTTGATCGTGCTGTGTTTTCCTCGGGCATCCTCGACTTCTTCTTCCATTCACTTTCGCATCATATATTCTTTTCACACTCCTTTCATCTAAGCGTCCCTTCTTGATCCTGTTATTACGCTTGCATCAGTCTTGCATTCTTTCCGGATATCCACATTTTTAACACGGTCATACATGGTTTTACCGCACATCCGTCTCAGGGATCTCGTTTCCACAGCATTCAGTCTACTTTCATCCTTCCTCTGCCAGTTCCACGCCTCACTGCCACACATCAGGGTCGGTATAAGCACTTCATTGTGGACTGCTAGCTTCGGTTGTTTGGACAATTTTTTATTAGCGCCAACAGCGTTCAGTCCTCCATTAATGGAGTTTCCTGCATTCACCCTTCTTTCAATATGTTTATATTATATGTATATGTTTACTTACAGTCACTCATGGTGGTTCGTTTGTAGTCTGTTTATCGCTTCCACAAAAGCGGCCTGCAACAAAATATACAAACTTATTATTCAACTAGTCGTTACCGTGAAAGATTACGCGTGTAACTTGGCTTGCCAAGAAAATACATCAGTTGCTTTAATCCACCCTTTCAAATACACAATAATGCCGGCTAAAATACACTATAGGTAGGTACTTTATAAGGTAGGTACACAAAGAAAATTATTTCTAAATATTTCAATAACTTCAATAATCTCAAACACAAATATGAAACAGAAAAAAGGCAGAAAAAAAAAGACAATGGTCACAACGGAGACTTGAATTTAGTTTTTTTTTTTTTACAGTGAATACCGCATAAGGGCCCCAACTGCTCCCAACCGCCTAGAGCCAGTGAGACTATGGCATCCCCAATCGGAGTATGTGGTGAGGCTGAAGGTAGTAGGGAGTGGAAGGAGATGGTGAAGAGGAAGAGGAAGTTTGGGTAGTACCTGGCTATTCAGCTCTGGTCACCAAACACGGCTGACGCCATTTTAAGCAACGTTTCGATTCCGAATGGTGGTCTTTCACCAGGGCGATACTTGGAGTATCTTTTACTCCGGAACGTGACGCAAATATACTATATATTATTTTATATGAATTAAATGTGTTACGACACGTATTAAATTAACAACATTTATTTGCGCACGCCGGTTTTGAACCCGCGACTTTCGGATTCGTAGTCGGGCGTCTTACCACTTGACCACGGAGAGCGTCATTTTATATATGTTAGATTATTGTAGGAATTTTTTCACTCGTACTAGATATATAAGAAGAATTGTTTTAAGATTATTTAGTTTAATAACTTATTTTATCTTTACATCGAAAACATTTTTTTTACCCATTGCTTATTTAAAGTAGAAGAAAAAAAACATAATAAACACATCTGAGTAGTTAGGTACTTCCCAACCTTCCTCTTTTCCATCTCCTCTCTCCCCCCACTATTTTCAGCCTCACAACATACCCCGATTGGGGATGCCATAGTCTCATTGGATTCCTTCTACCACCATCGTTGGTGTGGGGAAATGTTGCTTGGGCAATGACGGAGGCAATGCGGATATTAAATCCACTAAACAGTTAAGCGTGTCAATCAAACTTGTGGATATTAATAGAAGCTTCAAACGGCCATTTTCAATTTGTCACAATTATTGTATTTGATTCACAAAACAGATTTGTTTGAGAGATAAAATCAATTGAAAGAGATAAAAAGATTTGATAAACCATGTGATTTGTAAAACCCTTCTTTAAACACGATTGTATAATATAAACAGAGTTCACTCATAAAACACAAACTCAGGGTTGTGTGTATTGGTGCATAGTATGTATGTTTGGTGAAAACTGCCTGAATTGCTTACGATAATTGTATAATACAATTAGAGTTAACTAACTAACTAACCACCACGCCGTTTTCCCGCAGGGGTAGGCAGAGAGGACGGACCGCCATACAACTCTATCTCGGCACACACTCTTTGCTTCGTTCACACCGCTTTAAAGTATTATTAGAATGTTCTTCGTGTCCCGCGTCTCTGTTGTCTCCTCCCACACGTTTTGATACGCGAAATAAATGGACGTAACTCAACGGTTTTTTAGGTTATATGCTATATTTTGTTTATAACACTACTGTGAAATGTGGTCATACGAATAAAAAAAAACATTATGTCGACACGTGCTATGAATGAATGTAAAAATACCCTAGCCCTGATTTTATGAGTCTAGCCGAGTCCGGCAAAACTCATAAAAACGGACTACAGCAGCGCGGGACCTGTATATCATTGCTCTGAGGTTCCGGGAGTAATTCTAACCGGTTGAAACTTCCTGACTTCTCCACAATAGTGAAAATGAACATAACCGTTGGATATGTGGAGGGTGGTATATTAGCGGAAAACGAATAAGTATAATTTACAACTTCTGATGACTGAAAGGGTTAAGTATTAATTAATCATTTTATCTTATTTAAAATGATAAATATGGTAAACTGTTGTGTTCAAAGTACATCAGCTGTATCCTTAATACTATTTTTAATCACTTGTTTAATAAAAACCCCAAGAAAAAATGGGACTGGGCGAAATTCCCACCCTCTTCCCCAAGTCTTGAACCGAGTCGAAATGTATTACGTCATAAAAGTGGTCCGGCAAACGATATACTGTAAAAGAAACCTTCGTCTCAATTTTAAAAAGGTGTAGTGTTATTCAGTCACGTAAGGGTTAAAGGCGGACATTTTTAAATCAGTCCGTGGAAGTGATTTAGTTAATTAGTGAGTACACAATACTTACGGCGGCGAAGCACTTGACGATGATGAGAGGCGGGCAATTGGTGGGTTTTCCGCTGACTAGCACAATGTTATCTGCTACACTGTACTAATCTTATCTTCTGACGCACGGACCGAATTATTGAAATTGTATTTAATCTGGCTGGAGGCTTATTCAAATAGTTTGACTATATTACACATCCACGTTCCACTCACGGTACGTTGTCAATTCATTTTACACCGGTACACATCGCTGCGGGTGGGAGAGTATCCAATGTGAGAAAGAGACAAATTTATATCGGTTTATTTTTATTTTTTACGAGTCCCAACTGCCACCAACCGTCTAGAGCCAGTGAGACTATGGCATCCCCGATCGGGGTATGCTGTGGAAGGGAAGGAGATGGGAAAGAGGAAGGTCGGGAAGTACCTGGCTATTCAGATCTGGTTAAAATAAAAAAGAATTAAGATAAAAGTTTTTAAATATACTATATTTAAATTTATATTAATTAAATGTGTTATGACACATGTTGAAAAAATATATGTTTGCGCACGCCGGGCGTGAACCCGCATCCTCTGGATTTGTAGTCGAGCGACTTACCACTCGACTACGGAGGCCGTTTGGAGGCTTTGCGCTAGAAAGTAATGCAAGTACGAACTCTAAGTGCTGAGCCCCATTGTTGGATTTGGCAGCCATTCCACCCATGTGTTTGATGACTAGATTTAAATAGCCGGTGCTTCTCAACCCTCGCCTCCCCTCCCACTCACTTGTACAGTCACAGCGTACAATTGGGGTGTCATTAATTATCAAAAATTGTATTAGGTGTACAACTTTGCTTCCACTGTTTTCCTATAGATGGCTCTAGCGGTAAGTAGCGGCCCAAATAAATACATCATAGACGTCATGCAATACACTTAGGCAACTGTCAACATAACCCCACAGACACATTAGTCCTTTTGTGTCTGTATCATAAAGTTATTCTCCATTGAAAATGTCAGTTTACGAACCAAATTCTCGTCATTTGCGGGAGGGGCAGCGTGACAATGCTCGACCCCATGTTGCGAGGGTGGTCGAGACATACTTGGAAACGTTGAAATGGGGAGTCCTACCCCACCCGCCGTATTCTCCAGACGTTGCTCCCTCTGACTGTTACCTGTTTCGATCAACGGCACGCGACCTGGCTGACCAGCACTTCCGGTCTCATGAAGAAGTAAAAAATTGAATCGATTCGTGGATCGCTTCAAAGATGACCAGCTTTGTTCAACGCGAGATTCGTACGCTGCCCGAAAGATGGTAGAAAGTAGTAGCCAGCGATGGACAATACTTTGAATCATAAATGTATAGCCAGTTTTTTACAATAAAGGCTCGAATTTCAGATATATACGGCAAAAGCAAAGTTGTAATACAGCTAATTACCTTTCAACCGTAGGTTATGAAGCTGCCCTGCACGGGGCCCCTGCGTCACAGCGGCCAGGGCTTCGGCCAGCGCGGGGGCGGACGCTCCGCAAACGCTCCGCCCGGCGCAGCGCGTAGGGCCCAGCTCCCGCGTCGCGTGCTCGCGCAGATGCGACAGAGTGAAACGACGCAGGGTCTTTTCCAGCTCTATGCGCAGTAGATCTTCATAAGTTGGATATCGATTCGTGGATCGCTTCAAACGACGACCAGTGATTTCAACGCGGGATTCGCACGCTGCCCGAAAGATGGGAGAAAGTGGTAAGTAGTGGCCAGCGATGGACGATACTTTGAATCATGAATGACTGATGGCCAGTTTTTTACAATAAGTCTCGAAATTACGCGAAAAACGGCGAAAGCAAAGTTGTACATCTAAAAAAACAACTTACTTTTAGAATGTTCCTCGTTCTTATCCAAGTTACATATTTATATCAACGAGAATTGACATATTTAAAAGTTTAGTAAATACAAGGTTTAATCAGAGTAATCCAGCTAAATCAGGGTTATCACCATTAACAACGTACGTAAGTGAGACTGACACACTTAACTGTGCAGTTGGAACAAAATATTGTTCACATGCGAGAACAATCCAACCGTTGTTTTCGTTTTAACGGCTTCCGGTCGAGTGGTAAAGACAGTCGAATATAAATCTAGGTTATATAGGCACAAGGAAGACAAAATGCTGTTTCTCAGTGACGTTTGGCAAAGTGCACCGATACACACAATCCTAATTGCGGGTTGTTTGTGTCAGCTTTAGCCGTACTGCAGAATGGGCCGCATTTTTAAATATATTTTTTTTACTACACGCTATTTTTTTTTAGGGGCAGTGTCAAGAGTACTGTCCGGAGCCAGTAGAACTATGGCATCCCCGATCGAGGTGTGTCGTCAGGATGAAGGAAGCGGGGAGGGGAAGGAGACGAGAAGGAAGGTTTTTATAAAAATGCAGCGATAAATAAATAATTTAAAAAAACAATATTTTGATTTAATAATGCTGTTTCTCAGTGACGTTTTGCAAAGACATAACTGTCGAAAGCGCATATAAAAATGCATCGATACACACAATCCTAATTGCGCGTTGTTTGAGTCAGCTCTAGCCGTGCGGTAAAGGCCGCATTTTCCAAATATATATATTTTTTTTTTTATGTGACGATGCCAAGAGTACTGTCCGGAGCCAGTGGAACTTTGGCATCCCCGACGAATGAATTGTGGAGGGGAAGAGGAAGGGTACCATAAAAATACAGCGATAAATAAATAATAAGAAAAACAATATTTTAATTTTTAATTTATTACATTTTATAATACAAACGATGGTTCAATAAATTCCTTTCGAGGCATCATTTGCTTCATCCACGTTATGATACAATAATATATATATAAATAATTTTATATATGTATATTAATTAATTTAGTTATTAATATGCGTTTGCGTCCCTTCGGTAAAGGGTTCAACAAAAACACCGACGCGAATTCAACGGAAAACATAAAAACATTTTGCTACGACCGAAACGATATACACGACTGACACATTTTAAAAAGTTGAATAAAACTATTTCAACATCGGGGGAACGACGCAGAATCATTACAGCTCGACACATTCAACTTTGCAGGCAACAAATAAACTAGCAAACTTAAGGAATAATATTTAGTGGCGACATCCCGACTGCAAAGTTGACTGCGTCAAACTGTAAAATGTTTTGATTGGTTTTAGAAATACAAAAAAAAAGCGAATCAAATTCTTACTTTGACGATTGGAGGCGGTCGATGGCTCGGTGGGCAAAGCACTAAGCTAGCACTCTGCGTGATTGACTGACTGACTTGCTTCATTTTTAGAAAACGTCGATTGTGCTTAGCGTCTTGATATATTTTGAATTTGCCTACGGTGCCCAACTTGTAACCGATCCTTTATAGTGAACATCGCACCGCCCACTGCAGGCGGTATTCTACCGGTATTGCCTCGCTAAACGCCAAATCCGTTTGACCTAACGACTGACTGGCACTGAGTGGAGGTCTTCGACCAGGGCGATACTCATAGAACGAGCAGATAAAAATGACCTCACTTGGGGCGCACGGACACGCTCACATTTATTTGACGAGCGTCAAATCGACAATCGGTGCCATTTTGAATTTTTCAAATTCGAACGGTCCCCACTGGACGCCGTTTCTAGGTGCGTTTCGGCATTTGAACAAATGGTGATGGGCCGACAAGCAAAATGATAAAAGCATCAAGAATTATTTAAAACAATCGTCAAAGTAAAAATAGTTTTCGCATTGCTCTTTTAAATGTGGATTTTTTAAATAAAAAAGAATCACTAATATTAAAAATAAAATACTAATATGCATTTTGTAAGACAAAAAATTTCATAATTCGCCAAAAGTATTTTTGAACAAGACTCACCGCTACGACACGATCAAAACATTTCTTAGTCGAGTTCTTAAACAACCACATAAACAGACAGCCTCTGCGGCCCAGTGGTAAGGAGGTTTACTTGCGTCCAATTCAAGTTCGTCGAGAAAAATACGTTGATGTTGATGTTTTCTCAACGCAGTCGGTCCAGGTGTTGTGAGGTTGTTTGTCGAGATATCTAACTTGCCATCGAGAAGCGGGGGTAGGCAGAGAGGATGGACACTCCTTGCTCCATTCGCATTCATACATTCTCTTAGGGGTGTAGTGTCTTCACCATTTACTTTGGCGTCATACATTCGTCTTACACTCATTTCTCCGTTCATCCGCTCTACGCGTCCGGACCATCCAAGCGTCCCATTCTTAATCTCGCTTATTTTCAGCTTTCAGTCAAAAATGATATTAAAATAATTATCAAATTTATGTCCTATCGACAGCGTGTAGTCATTTTTTAATATAAAATTTTATTAATACTGTTTAAAATTAGGAATTTAAAAATTGCTGAGATTATAACGATTATGTCGATCGATACAGCTACTGTCTGAGGGAGAAATATTGCAAAATGTTAAGAAAAATCAATACACCTCGACACGCATATCTTCGCGGGCAGCCAAAGGAGGAACTGACAAACAATTTTGGAAATCCATCAATTTATTGCCTACCGCAAATTTAAGCGTGTCGAGTTTTAGCTAGCTGTATTATGAAAAGATTAGCTGCTACGGAAAGAGAATTTTCTTATTAATGTGATGAATTTACCCAATCGTACACGATTCTGGAGCCAGTGAGACTATGGGTGGGCATCCCCGATCGGGTATTTAGCCAGGCTGAAGGTAACGGAAAAGGGAAGGAGAGATGGGAAGAGGAAGGTCGGGAATTACCTGGCTATTGAGATCTAGTCACCAAACACACAGCTGTAGGTGGCTGTATTATGCACATTATCTTTGATTTATTAATATTTATCAAGAGGCTTTTATCTATCGTCAACTATATCGGAAGATCGTAATCTCTGGCCTTAGCATTCCCTCTATCAGTTTGAAATAAACCGCAGTCACAACGCCTGGACCGAAATGCCATCAAACTTACAAACATTGAATAAAAAAACGTTGAAATAAAAGACCTGCCCCTGATACGTCAATTGTGAACTCTCGTAATGTGAACATCCCAGCAATTCGGACCTAGTCGCTATAAACGCGAACCGCACAAGAGCCTCAACTCCTCCCAACCGTCTGGAGCCAGTGAGACTATGGCGTCCCCGATTGGGGTATGTTGTGAGGCTGAAGGAGATGGGAAAGAAGGTTGTGAAGTACCCGACTATTCAGATCTGGTCACCAAACACGGCTAACGCCATTTCAAGCGACGTTTCTTTACTGCGATGTTTAACCAGGGCGATACTGAAAGTATCTACCACCGTATTTTTATATTAATCAAATGTGTTACGGCGCGTGTTAATCAAATACAAATTATTTGCGCGCGCCGGGCTCGAGCTCATGAGCCTCCGGATTCGCAGTCGAGCGGCCGTCACAGCGAAATGCGGAGAGGTCACAACGGAGCTATCAGAAGCGGGGCGTTGTATAAAATATAAAAGTCTCAAATCTCTTCAATAAAATAATACGTAGTAAAATCATAATTCTATAGTTTTGTCGCACAGTTCGCCCTTACTTATGGAAATTGCAAACTTGTGGAATATTCAATGCGCCGCCGTGCACAAACAGTGGACTTATCTTTTTTTAAAGTACACTAATTACTTATTACCGGGATCCGGATTCTCGTCGCAAAAACGGGGCCACGATATTTCACGCGGGTAGGAATGCGGCGATAATAATAATATATATCTTTCCGAAACATTCAAAGTGTGTTACTTAATTTATGTATTTTTTTTTTATTTATGGTTTTAAAGTTTATTTTGTAGAACTCCATTATAATTTTTTAGGTTTTTACTTTTATTTAAACAATAATTATTATTATTTTAATTTTTAAAAAACAGTTTTTAGTTAAAAGCTCTGCGATGTAATTATTTTTACGCGTGACAGCTGTTTCGCCTTCTGAGGGCATTATCAAACTGTCTATTAAACTGTCTTATCTAACTGTCTTATCAAACTTCTGAGGGCATTATCAGTTTGATAATGCCCTCAGAAGGCGAAACAGCTGTCACGCGTAAAAATAATTACATCGCAGAGCTTTTAACTAAAAACTGTTTTTAAAATTAAAATAATAATAATTATTGTTTAAATAAAAGTAAAAAAACCTAAAAATTGTGTTACTTAATATTCAAAATGTGAACAATTTTTTTTTTTTATTTGAATACCACTACTGGACTATGCCATCCCCGTTTGGGGTATGTTGTGAGGCTGAAGGTAGCAGGGAGAGGAAGGAGATCGGGTAGAGGAAGGTGGACAAAGTACCTCGCTATTCAGATCTGGTAACCAAACATGACTAAAGCCATTTCACATAGCGGTGGATACTCTATTCAGAATCGAAAGGTTGCTTGAAATGCGTTTATCCGTGTTTGGTGACCTGATCTGAGCAGTCGGGAACTTCTCAACCTTTTTATTCCCCTCACCGTATTTATTACCTTCAGCCAAACAACATACCCCGACTGGAGATCACATCCCTAATTAGTACACGGTGTTTGAGAAAGACTTGTCGACTTTTGAACTTGTCACGTTTGAACGGTCACGCTCGTCAGCTGGTCACAATTTGTTTAAAAAGCTGAAACGGGACTAGAATCAACGTTTAACGGGGACCATTAAAATGTCAATTGAAAAACTAAAATTGTGACAATACCAAATGTTACAAAGTTCGAAACAATCCGCACTGGATTTTAAGTAACACTCAAACACGATATACTAATTTAATAAAAGCGTTTTAACTCTTGTTTTTCTCTAAAGGCGAGGCCCCGTTTCTGCGACAAGAATCCGGCTCCTACTTATTACCGTAAAACACTCATTTAAGAAATTCTGTAGGAATTTTTACATTTCCACCTCATTGAAAAATTTTGAAATCCTCAGGTGGTAAGAGTTTAAGAAGTCCAATAAATTCAAGCATAAAATAAAGGCCCATCTGTTTCATTTGCAGTGTATAGCTAAAGCGGTGGTAAAAAATCTATGCGATTGCCGCGCAAGAGTCCCGGCCGCTCGGAGGCCGCGGACGCAAAGAGGAAGGTTATCGAGTACCTATCGGCTGTTCAGATCTGGTCGCTGTCCAAACGCGTCGAAGACCATTTCAAGCGACAAGTCGATGTTTCAGACAGCCTCCCGTCCGCCCTGACGATGGAGACTGCGAGGCCGTTTGAAATGTGGATTCGAGTATCGGGAGAGAGCGCGACACAGCTCTTTATGCTAAAACTCAAACGATGTTAAAAATCATTACAGTTTAACCAGTTTTAGCTATATCACAAATGAAACAATTGGATATAAGGGGGCTCTTGAATGTGAATCAAACAAAGTGAACTATATACAAAACATAGATGATAAAATACAATACTAAATAAATTAATCAATTGCATGGAGAACGTCACTTTGAACTTTTAAAATTTTTAAAGTTTCACGCACGAAATACTAATTCAAGTTCATTTTTATTACTATTTCACACACAAAATACTAATTCAAGATCTTTAAATTTTACTATTCTACGGCCACTGATTCGAGTTGTTCGGCGGGGCTCGCTCGGCGGGCGAGTGCGAAGTGGATTGACTGGCGCTGTTCGTTCGCTGAACATACTGCTGGAACCAGCGCGCCTCGTTCGGGAGATCAAAGTCCACCACCTGCCGCATCTGGCTGCGCATCTGCGCCTGCGCGTACTGGTCGGTGTACTGCTGGTTGTATTCCGCCTTGGTGAAGCTGTTCACCCAGTCCGTCACGCTCTGCGAGTCCGTGCGGTGTTCGCTCGGCGTCTGAGCCGGATGGACCGGCGGATTGACAGCCTGGGAGTAGTAGGCGGGTTCCGCTTGGTTCGAGCGGTAATCGGAGGGCAGGTACTGCTTGTGGAAGTAGTCGAGGGAGTGCGGAGGGAGTCCGGAATACATCGGCTCTCTTATGCCTTGAGGCGTCGCCAAAGGCAACTGGATCCTATTATCGCTCAACCTGAGTGGCGCCGTATTGTGAATGGGTTCCACGATGACCTTCACGTCGTTGTTTTCCAGCAGCGATAGCAGCTTCTTGGGGGTTCGCGCTTTTCTCTGGGACTTCGGCTTCGGCAAACTCGACGGTTCTATGCTGTTTCCGGCGGAGCCTACGGGCTTTTGCGCCATAAACTTGAAGAATTCATCTTGATAGGCCGACTTTGCCGTCTCCGCTGGTTTCTTGACGACTTCTTTGTTGACCGGTTCTATGGGCACATCGACGATGACTTTACCGGGCTTCAGGTCCATGTGGTCCGACGGATATTTGATGGCCCGAATGGGCTTGAAATTCGGCAATGATTCTTTTTTGATGACGGCAGAATATTTCTGTTCTTTTTTGATAACGGTTTCCGGCTTCACATATTGTCTTTTAATGATTATATCACTCTTCTCAGGTACACTTTCCGTCTTGACTTCGATACTTGTCAGCGCTTCAATCGCCGGCTCCGTACTCCTCTTCTTGCTGCACAGCTTTTTCTTGATGGTGACACCTTCGCTAGCCAACCCTTGGATTGTTTTAACTGCTTTTTTCACTAGATTATCGTCGGCAACTTGTTTTTGCGGAGTTTTTTTCTTTGGAGTCTTTTGCGCGGGGGAATCAGTCTGCAATTTGCGTTTCTTCTTGCATTTAACTTTGGCTCCTACCAACTCGTCCGGATCAACCTCTCCTTCTAGCTTGAGCGGTTTAGGCGTCTCGCGGTCCGAGTTATCGGACAACTTGGGTAAGTCGTCCCAAGCGTTCAACACCTCGTCGATCTCTTTGATTTGTGAAGCACTCAATTTCTTACATTTCGCTTTGCCTTTAATTTCGATTTTTTCCGGTTTTTTGGGCTTGACTTCTTTTTTTACTCTCTTCTTAGTACGTCCCTTACTCCTCCGTTCATAATCAGAATCGTCCAGCTGACCAGCGTCTTTGTGGAGCATGTCTTCCGGTCCGATCTCTCCGCCCTTCAGCCAAATGTCTTCCAGGGCTTCCATTTGATCTACGTCGTCACCGTAGTCGTCCGCCATGCTTTTCAAAGAGGTAGGCACCCTCGGCTTGCTGCCCAGTAAGTCCAGATCGCCTTCCTTCATCGCCAGTTCGTCTTGTATGTCATCGTTGCCGAGATGCACGCCGATAGCGCCGCTTGCCATTCCTCGTGCCATCGCTCTTTTCACGTGTAGAGGATGCCTCTTTTTCTCTTTGATTCTTTGCTCCGCCTCGACGAAAGACTGGGGGAGTTCGGGATTGTTTTTGTTGCACAAGATGTCTTGCCCCGTCGGGTGGGGAGCGGCCGCAACCTTTTCCGGCTGCTCCGGGTGGCAGCCCATGTCCTGGCCCTTCAGCCAGAGGTCGTAGCGCTCCGGTTGGAAGCGTTTCACGAACGTGTCCATGGAGATTTTCACCATGTCGGTGCTGCAGGTACATTGCACCGCGCGCTTGCCGTACTCGATCCATCTCGGCGCAGCGAAGTTTGTGGATTCCGCGCAGTTGAACCCGTGGTTGAAACCCGCGTGGTACCCAAACGGGAAGGTGACTATTATCTGTCCGGCGGTTTGCGTCATCTTGCTGAACGGCACGGAGTACTGGCGCAGGATCTGCGGACTTATCAGCGTCATTTTGTGACGCAGGAACGCTTGGCACGTGTTCGCAGACGTTGGGAAGAATCCCGAGGCGATTCTCTCGAAGCGTTTCCCGTGCTCTGGGGGGATAGCGTACCATGTTTTAGGCTCACCGAAATGGAGATAGTTGATGGAGTAAAGATCCATGTCTTCCGTGTGCCAGGCGAAGGTCGTCTTCCACATGCCGAAGTACAGATATGCGGTGTTGACTCCGTCGATTTCGATACCGTAGTCTTGATTGACATAGTCCAAGATAGTACCGAGACGATTTATGTTCCACTCGTTGACGTCGGGGTCTGTGATGCTGCCGTTGACGTCAGCCCCGTAGATGGGGGCCACGTAGGTCACGTTCTTCCAGTATTTCCGTTCCAAGTCGTCCCAGTTGGTGTGTTTCGGAGTGCAGTACTTGGCGGAGTTGGCCATGGTGGCGAACTGCTTGACGGTCATGGCTTTCTTCTGGATGTTTATCTGATGAAACAAGCCCTGCTTGCCCGTGACAACTTGGCAGATCGGGGACGGGATGACTATGTCCAAGTCGTCCAGGTTGTACCCCGACTTCCTGGTGACCCATTCGGGCGGGGGGATGATCTTGGCGAGGCCCGCTTTGTGGGCGCCCTGCGACTCCATGTACTGGATGTATTTGTTGAAGTCTTTGAATTCGTCCCAGGTAGGGCGGAAAGTCTGGATTTTCACGCCGGGGCCGCTGTGGTTGGACTCCCCGTCGATGACTTCGCGAGACATGGCTGCTTCGGCGTGTTATTTACGCGCAAGTGTCAAAATATTACATCACTGGCACAACAAACTCCGACGGACTGCAGCGGACGTCCGCGCGAACAAAACAGGCGAATTGGACGTTTAATCGCCGCCTCACGCACTAGACGTTCAATTTTAAAAGTCCCCCGACCACGGAATCACAACACCGTCAAAACTCCGTCCCGATAACGGCACGTGCAGCTTGAAATATTTCGATTTTTAATAAAATACGTAATGGCCGCCGACTTCTCACTTCTCACGTACGCCAGAACAAGCAGAATGCTGTTTTGAGGGGTTTGCCACATCTAAAATATCTCCCATCTCTCTTTTTCTGATCCTCCATCCCGCCAAAAGAGAGAGACGCACAAGTTTATTCAGCGCTTAAAGCTTCTAATGTGTTCTTACGTCTCGCAGTAAACGCATTAGGGTTTGTTTTTTTTTTACAAAGGTAGTTGAAGAATGAAAAAATATTAATGGATTTAAATTATAATAAATTTTAAATTGCATTTATCAATTCCTTAAATGAGAATATTAAAACTTTGTTTCATGACGAAATCTTTTTCTGTTAATAAAAATGGATTCAAAAATTATTTTAATAAACATAAATAGGGATGGGTTATTTATACACAGGTTTAAAATGGGATCAAATTTTGTTTGAATTTCAACATTATTTTATAACTTGAATTTAGTGAACATATTTATTGATAATTATAAAATTTAAAAAGTAGGTTTGGACATGTAGAGAATATATTTTATTATGAAGCGAAAGTGAATGGAAGAAGAAGCCGAGAACGCCCGAGGAAGACATGGCACGATTGGTGAAATCAAATACTTGAGTCGGGTCATATCAAGAGTCAGAATAACAAAAGTGTGTATGAGACGATGTATGAATGTGAATGAAGCGAGGGACGTGTGTCGAGACAGACTTGTGTGCCTATCTCCCTGCCTATCCCTGAGGTGGAATGGCGTGATGATTAGTTAATTAATTAACACACTTATACACAAGAAAATAAATAAAATGGGTAGCGCATAATATTTGAAAACATGTTTTTTAAAAAAAACAGTCTCTTAGTTTTATAATATAATGTAACAAAATAATTTGATCGCAAAATCAAGCAAACAAAAAACACAAAAATATACCCACCGGTTTCGTTTATACCTAACCTTCCCCTTATCACTTATGCGGTTCTAGTGTGATTGAAATATAAAACTATATTTTTATTTTAGGTTATTTTTTTTCAACCATGATTCATGAGACAGTGTCGGCTGTGAAAACGTATTTTCATTTCGCATTGTTTATAAATTGTATAATTTGTATTGAAAACTGGGTCAAATAGCGGTGTATGTACTGTATATAATTTGTTTTGACATCTGACAGAAACAAAACATAACCTAAACTACATTTTCACTATTTCAAAGATGGCGGCGCCGCATCAGCTGTTTACAAACACAAATATTGTTATTATTGTTAATGTGATCAAAATATCATAAATACGCGATGAAACAAGTTTTTAATTTAATTCTAAAGTAAAAGAAGGCGTGTTTAATTGTTGAGATTGTATAATTTTCTTATTTTTAGTTATATTTTGTCATTTTTTTACAAATGGGGGCGGATTGGTTATTGTAGTCAAAAAAAATAAGACCAAAGATTATTTTTGTAACATCAATCAATTATTAATGTTTTGCTTTTTAGATAATTTATACCAATATTTGTTGTGAGGAAAAAATCATTTGATATAATATTGTAATTATATTATGCGGTACAGTTGACAGCTCCATTATAACCTCTCTTTCTGTTTACATTCGTCATTTGTGAGAAAGGGAGAGAGGTTATAACGCATATATCAGCGGTATGCCTTTATGTATCTATATATATAAATAACTAGTTATTGTTACCAGTGAGCCTTTTGGATGCACGTTTCAAATAATTGTCTGGTAAAGTGTATTTTCTATAAGTAGACATTCGGGATTTGAAAAGATTATTTTTAAAATTTGATCGTTTTCTTAACACGCACAACAGTTACAATTTTTAACATGTCAGTCGTACGTACGAATAAGAAAATATATCGCTTTATTATACTGCGTATTATTTTGTCAATTCATTCATTTTTTATACGTGAACCAATAATGTGATATTGTTTTGTGGGAGCTCCATTGTAACCTTTTTTCTGCTGCAAGTATTCTCCGTAATAAAACGGGAGAGATTACAAAGGAGCTATCGGCGGTATTCCTGATAAACAATTCTCATAATCTCTTCGTATAGTTGAAACGTTATAAAAAATGCGCCACAGGTCGATTTTTCAAGTGTTGAATTCTGCAAAGCATCAAAGTAGAAGATTTTTTTAAAATTACGTCACGGATAAGTTTTGTATTTTTTAATATTTTTAAACAGTAATGGTGTCGACGGTGTTTAGGTGTAAGGTGTTATTCTACATTTTTTGCAAACCAAACATAGGCCCAGTGGTTTGAACCCTTGAAGTAACAATATTTGGAGGAAGAGCTAATTATTTTTACCCAACCTACGCAAACTTGCGATAAATCACTTTCTCCGGGTTTTTACGTCGTACATCATTAGAGAGAAAGAGACAACAAATTTAATAGACCGCTTCTATATACTGTCGCAATGATCTTAAGCTCCTGGGTCACCGCGGGACTCCGCTCACATTTGTTTTATTATGCCACTAAACTTGACACAACTAAACGTTTTTTTAGGTTATATGCCATATTTTTGTTGATAAAAATACTCTGAAAAGTGGCTATAAACAAAAACATTATGTCGATATGTGCAATGAATGGATGTATAAATACCCTAGCCTTAGTCTTAGCCACGCCCGGGTGCGCCGAGTCAGTTAAAAATCATCAAAAACTGACTTCACTGCCTTGGATAGATACCACTCTATGTACTCTAACTTTGAACCACTGTCACATTTTACACTGTCGCAAATCGATGATTTGCGCCATTATTATTTTTTTACTGCTACCACTTTAAATAATCGCCCCCGTTAACCACTGATTCTCGGCCCGTTTCAGCATTTGATCAAATTATGATCAGGCGTCAAGCCTAACAGCATGACCGTTATGTTATCACTACATTTGCTTGGAATGACGCCTTTTACCTAAACACAGTCGCTATGGCCAAATGATTTCACGAACCGGAGCGTCGTTCCGTTTTAACCTTTAACTGGTATACATGGGTCGAAAAAGACTCGGACTAACCTTTGATTCATCATGACTCAATAGCCGTTCACACGCGTCAGGTGTCTATGGAAATTTACACAGTTATTTCCAACATCTACGAATAGTATGAATTGGCCGCGATGACCGTCTCCTATCCGCTACTGCGGTCAGCTGGTCACTTAGAGTACATAGAGTAGTATCTATCCAAGGCAGTGAAGTCAGTTTTTCGACTTGTTTTTGATGATTTTAACCTTACTCAGCGCACCTGGGCGTGGCTAAGACTAAGGCTACGGTATTTATACATCCATTCATAGCACATATCGACATAATGTTTTTGTTTATTCGTATAGCCTCTTTTTTGCAGTATTTTTATCGACAAAAATATAGCATCTAACCTTAAAAATCATTTAGTTGTGTCAAGTTTAGTGGCATAATAAAAAATGTGGGCGGAGTCCCGCGGTGAACCAGGAGCTTAAGATCATTGCGACAGTAAATAGAAGCGGTCTATGAAATTTGTTGCCTCTTTCTCTCTCATGGTGTACGACGTAAAAACCCGGAGAAAGTAATTTATCGCAAGTTTGGGTAAAAATAATTAGCTCTCCCTCCATATATTGTTACTTCAAGGCTGGTCACAATTTCGAGTGCAATCGAGGCAAACATTCAGGAATGATCGATCATTTAATTCATTTAGTACTTTAGAGTAACAATACCTAGAGACCTAACTTTGCGAAATTTTGTCCGCACTTTTTGACCAAGCAATGACCAAAGGGTGTGGCCTAAACTCGGAGTAAAATCACTAACAGGGTTGTCACAAATTAAGTAAATTAGGTATTTTGTTGTGAGTAGGTAGTTGTAAATCATTAAAAAGAATGAATGTTGTATATTTTTTTGTTTATTCAAATATACATTAATCAATAAGATTATTAAAATCTTATTTATAGATAAAAATATAAACGAATTAAATTATTAGTACAGAACATTTTATAATACATATTATAAAATGAACTTCAGTTCCATCAACAAAATAGTTTACAAACAAAAGTAAAATAAAAAAAAAATGTACGGTGATAACAGATGTTAAATCATTTTCTTAACCTTGGAGTAAGAATATATGGAGAGAGATCAATTTTTTTACCTATATAAATTTGCGATAAATCACTTTCTCTGCGTTTTTACGTCGTACACCATGAGAGAGAAAGAGACACAAAAAAATTCACAAAACATGACACCGCTTTTAAGTATTGTAGGGATGTTTTCCGTCCCGCGTTATTTTGTAAGGAAATTTCGAATGCAGATAATAATAACAGTGAACTTATATAGCACAGTTTTGTGATATTTCACGTCAAGTGCGCTTCATACTTAATTAATTAAGCTAATAATTCTAACTAACAAGGAGAAAATAATATATAATATGTATACAAAATTAAAACTATCTAGATGCATATCGTTATCATAAATCATCAGAGAACAGGTTCAGAAATGGGTACAATAGTGCATGTGCACATCAATAGATTTAAAAAAACAATTAACTAGAAGCTAAGGGTATAAAAATCCAGATGAAACGTATGAATTCATATTAACATATTTGTTAAATCAAAGAAAAAGAAATTAGATTTTCTCGTCTTTTTTCATCCTTTGGAAATCTAAAAATAATTAAATAAATAATAATATTCCAATTTTGGCATAGCCCTGAATCTGGGGACGTAACCGAAATTATAAATATAACTAAGAGATAAACACTATTCTGTCTTTATCTGTTTGCCAACAATTTAGCGTTAGTATCATGAGAAAGAAAGAGACCGGGATGCTTTCAGAAGCCGTACAATATGGGGATTCCCCCTTGTAATGGTTTCTTATGTGACAGCTAGTAAATATCTCTAAGTTAAAAATATTACGAATCCACTAAAACTCATTTCAAACGGAAGTTTATTATATTGGAACGAATAGTCCAAGTAAGTTACTAGTTGTTTTGTAGGTTAGAATGTTAAATATTTGAGATCTAACTAAAAAAGACGATTTTTATGGTACATACGTGTGAAAACTGTTTGTTTTTGGTCCTTTTGTACTTCGATTGAAGCAACCAAGTATAGCACATATGGCCATGATGTTTTGCTAGATATCGGACAAAAAATAACTCAAGTTTTTAACTATTTACGCACTTTTGACAGTCCGTTCGCCTGACACTCCAAACGTGAATGAAGTTCGTCCAGATCAAATATCGCGGACATGGTATTTAGCCCGCCCCAAATCGTGTATTGGTTTCAACAATTGTTTGTCTCTTTTTCTCATATGCGTATAGAACCGAGCATAAAGAGAGAGCTATATTTTGCGAGTTTGTCAACGATTTGTCACAAATTAGTACGGTCTCTTTATATTGTTACTCTGAGTTTAGTACAGTCAGAAATGGTTCAGGCAGAGGTCAGGGACAAAGAACTGATTGCAGCTTTTTTCTCTAGACAAGCCCCTGACAGAAGCTATTACTCTCCGCGAAGTTCGAGCGATTAATCGGAACCCCATCGATTTTTCCGATGTTTTCGATTATCAAAATGTTCCGATTATGCCCATCACCAATTATTAGTACAAATGCAGTTTTATGCATAGACATAAAATACAAGACACGTCATATTCATACAAATCTTACGAAAAATGTAACACCACTAATGTTGCACCACTAAATGTTTCAACCCGCGCATGAAAAGAATAGCCATTCAACGAATATGTGTGTATAAGAGATAGCTATATGAAGCGTGTTTCGAAGGTATGTCTCGTTGACTTGCCTTAGTGCAACCAGGCGCGTTGTCTCAGTAACGTATCTACATTATTTAATTCATCTAAGGTTTTGTGTTACATGTATGTTGTAAATGCAGTTGTGTACTTAATTATTTTTTTCTTGGGTAGTCAAACAAAAAAATACTCACTCAAAACTTTGCGTCAGGTAGAGAAATAACTGAACATTGCATGAAATACATGTATTTTTATTCACATTTATGTTTACAGTTTCAAATTTGAAAAAAGGTTTGACTACCGCCTTTCCATGTACTTTATATTTTATAACATGTTTATATTTTGCATAAAATTTATGTCATCATACACAACGTATTATAATAATAAATTCATTTCTAATTATTTTTTGTCTTAAAGAATGCAGATCTTTTGAAATAACATTTATGTCAAATTTACCTAGCAAAGGTGGAGTATGGAAGCAAATATTGCATGTAAAAATTATAAACGCAAACGTTTTTTTCTTTGCAAGCTTATATAGTTATAAACTACATCGCTAGAGGTGCTATTATTTTTAGAATCACAACTGCACCTTTACTTGTCATTAGAATGATGTTGCAATGTTGCAAAATTCTGTTTGTTTTTACAATAATATTTTATGTATAAATTACGAAGATTGTGAGCATTTTTAAATTGAGATATGTTCAGTTATAAAATTCACTAATATTTAATGGATTCCAGTACAAAATTAATTCCAGAACCTAGGCTTTATTTGGACGGATGAATTTAGTTTTGGTTTTAATAACTCATGTATTTTTCTCATTAAGGGTCGGCATCCAAAAATACACCCTTTTTGGCTTTCTAATACAAGCAATACTGCGCATGATTTATCTGTTAATTCAATACGGGTAGTTAAGAAAATGTCTAAGATTTTCAGTGAATACAATTTATAAACAGTAATCTTTTAAATTCTTTATGTAATTCATACAGGAATTTGAGGTAAAAATGTTAAAAATGCTTTCGCTGGTTTTCAAACTGCACATTTTACTGACATTTTAGTGTGTTTTTCATAGAATTAAAAATAACATAGTTAAAAAAAATAATTCTTTGAAAACCTTTCACATTTTTCTAACTACTCATAGAAAATTTACATATAAATCATTTGTAGTATTGCTTGTATTAATATGCTACAAAGTGACGTTTAGTGCCATTTTTGGGTGCTGAGGCTTTACGAGTTTTCAAATTTCATAAATAACAAATTTTGAGAATTGCATAACATGCCACATTTTCAAAATTTAATAATTTACTCGACAAGAACTTTGACGTTTAGAGTACTTGAATGGATAAAGAATCACCGTGAGTGTGGCAACACTGGAAACCGCAGCGACTGTTTTTGAATCAAAATTAACAACTGACAACAGTGACAACTGACACAAGTTTAATGAAAGTCGCGCTATTTTCTTCAATCAACAATCAAATAATAAAACATTTCGTAGTACTCAAATAATAAATTGTTCGCCATGGAAATCGGTAAGTTCTCTGCGCCATTTGGATTGATTTAAAATTGAATTTGCAGTGTGTAAATCCATTGTTGTTGGTTATGAAAGAACATGTATCAAATAAACTTCGTATTTTGTAGGGAGATAGTAAAAAGCTGTACTAAAACCGTGGTAATTAGGTCTAACTGAATGCTGTTCAAATATTGATGATTATGAACACTTAAAATTTGTTATTTACTAATAAGATGTTGGTAATATACCCCTGTAGTCGACCTGAAATCAAGCAGTGAATACTTTCAGCATCGCCCTGGTGAAAGACGACCATTCACAATCGAAACTTTGCGTTTTTTATTAGTCGCCACGGTGTTCAGTCTTGCAAATAGAGTTCTCCGCACTCACCCTTCTTTTAACGTCCTTATCAGCCCTTCCCGTCTCTCATAATAGGCGCAAGATGTTGGTTGAAATGGAGGACTTGGCTAGCAGAGGAATTGAAAGAATTTAAAATCTACATATCGTCGCTGGAAAGGCAAAAGGGCTTATGCGCCACTTTGGTCAAAAGTGAGTTAGACATGCAGTTTCGATCAGTTTTTTTTCTGCGTCGAATGCTCGGACTCTCGTTTGATTCTGAAGACTTTTATGGCCCTTCAGCCATCTCAAATATATTTACCATTTGGGAGAAGGCTCGACTCAAGCCACACAAGTTTGGGAATCTTTTAGCTTTTTGTCGCTTCGGGTAGATCGGTGATATTGAAAGAAGGGTGAATGCAGGAAACTCCATTAATGGAGGACTGAACGCTGTTGGCGCAAATAAGAAATTGTCCAAAGAAGCGAAGCTAGCAGTCCACAGTGGAGTGCTTATACTAACCCTGATGTATGGCAGTGAGGCATGGAAACGGCAGAGGAAGGATGAAAGTAGACTGAATGCTGTGGAAATGAGATCTTTGAGACGTATGTGCGGTAAAACCATGTATGACCGTATTAAGAATGTGGATATCCGGAAAGAATGCAAGGCTGATGTAAGCGTAGTGAATAGGATCAAGAAAGGGACGCTTAGATGGTTTGGGCATGTAGAGCGAATGAACGAAGAAAGGAGTGTGAAAAGAATACATGATGCGAAAGTGAATGGAAGAAGAAGTCGAGGACGCCCGAGGAAGACACGGCACGATCAAGTAAATAAAATACTTGAATCGAGTCAGAATAACAGAAGATTATGTGTGAGACGATGTATGAATGTAAATGAAGCAAGGAGTGTGTGCCAAGACAGAGTTATATGGCGGTCCGTCCTCCACTCGGAACGTGTTGCAATTACACCTTTTATTATTTTATATGAATGAAGTGTGTTATGACACATATTAATTAAATAAAAGTTATTGGCGCACGCCGGGCTTGAACCCGCGACCTTTGGATTCATAGTCGAACGTCTTACCACTCGACTATGGGGGCCGACTATGAGGATGTAATTTGGCCTCCTCTATGAATGGCACTTTTCACTGGCGGCGGCCCCTCTCCATTACCCTCCAGTCCTCAGTCCTTCCCGTCCTGCTGCAGTTCTCTTCTACGCAGTCTATCCGTCTGTCTCTGAACGCTGGTCACTTCCGCTGCGACACCCACGCACTCGTAGTGTCATCTCTTCTGGCTTTCTTTCTACATCCGCGAAGAGCGCATCGCAATCGTCGAAAGCTACACGATCTAACAATGCCGCTGTATTATTTTTTTCCAGACGAAGATCTACTGCGCATCGAGCTGGAAAAGACCCTGCGTCGTTTCACTCTGTCGCATCTGCGCGAGCACGCGACGCGGGAGCTGGGCCCCTACGCCCTGCGCCGGGCGGAGCGTCTGCTGGAAGCTGCGGGGCGCAAGGCCTCCGCCCCCGCGCTTGCCGAAGCCCTGGCCGCAGTGACGCGGGGGCCCCGCGCAGGGCAGCTTCATAACCTACGGTTGAAAGGTGATTAGCTTTATTACAACTTTGCTTTCGCCGTTCTTATCCGAAATTCGAGCCTTTATTGTAAAAAAACTGGTACATTTATGATTCAAAGTGTTGTACATCGCTGGGCACTAGTTTCTCCCATCTTTCGGGCAGCGTACGAATCTCTCGTTGAACAAAACTGGTCTCTTTTTGAAGCGATCCACGAATCGATCCAACTTTTTACTTCTTCGTGAGACCGGAAGTGCTGGTCAGCCAGGTCGCGTGCCGTTGATTGAAACAAGTGACAGTCAGCGGTAGCAGCGTCTGGAGAATGCGGCGGGTGGAGGAGGACTTCCATTTCAACGTTTCCAAGTATGTCTTGACCACCCTCGCAACATGGGGTCGAGCATTGTCGCGCTGCGCCTCCCGCAAATGACGAGAATTTGGCTCGTAAACTGACATTTTCAATGGAGAATAACTTTACGACGCAGACACAAAAGGACTAATGTTGACAGGTGCCTAAGTGTATTGCATGACGTCTATGACCACTACTTGCCGCTAGAGCCATCTATAGGAAAACGGCGGAAGCAAAGTTGTACACCTAATATTTAAGCAAATATATTTTATCGTACTGGCTTTTATTTTTCCTAGGTTTTCATAATATTGCCAAACTACGTATTCACGAGTATTTCTTACCCGTAGTTTCTCGTTTCCAGCGCTCGGCTTCTCGCCCAGCGCGCGCTGGCACGTGTACTTGCTGGCGGACCCCACCGCGGCGGACGCCAGCCCCTCTCTGAAAGAGCTCGGCGACACCATCGGCGCTCGCCTCTCGGCACAGTGCCGCGTCACGCGGGGCCCCCTGGGGGGCGCCCTGCTGGGCCTGGGGGGCGGGCGGCGCCCCTACGTGGCCCTGCTGTACCTGCAGGCCGGCTGTCTGATGGTCGGCGCCAAGAGGCCGCAGTACGTGGAAGGAATTGCAACAGGTATATACAACAACAAAAATTTTACGCACTGAGTCATTGAGGAGAATGTGTGAAGTTAATGGTAGAAGGAGTCAGAGACACCTGGGGGAGACACGGCACAACCAAGTGAATCGGTTCATGTCGAGGTCAGCAGGAATGAAGGAAAGGATTAGCAACTTTGACGGCCTCCATGGTCGAGTGGTAAGACGCTGGACTAAGAATCCAAAGGTCGCTGGTTCAAACCTGGCGTGCGCCAATAACTTTTATTTAATTAACATGTGTCATTACACATTTAATTCATATAAAAATAATAAAAAAGTATATTTGTGGCACGTTCCAGAGCGGTAGATACTCTAAGTATCGCCCTGGTGAAAGACCACCATTCACAATCGAAATGTTGCTCGAAATGGCTTTAGCCGTGTTTGGTGACCAGATCTGAATAGCCAGGTACTTCCCAACCTTCCTCTTCCCAATCTCAATCGCCTCATAACATACCCCGATCGGGGATGTCATAGTCTCACTGACTCCAGACAGTTGGGAGCAGATGGGACCCTTGTGCGGTGTTAGTCGTTTGTGACCAGATCTGAATAGCCAGGTGCTTCCCAACCTAGCTCTTCCCCGTCTCCTTCCCCTCCCCACTACCTTCAGCCTCACAACATTCCCCAATCAGGGATTTCATAGTCTCACTGGCTCCAGACGGTCGGTAGCAGATGGGAGCCTTGTGCGATATTCACTATAAAAAAAAACGTGACATCATCATCATCACTTTCCAGCGCTAGGCTTCAACCAGGTGAAGGACTGCCACCTGTCTGGGCGCCACGTCCCCTCCCTGCTGCGCATGCTGGAGCAGCGCTCGGGGGCGCAGCGCGACGCGGGGGCGGTGCGGGGCGAAGGCGCGGCCCCCGTCGACGCCGCGACTCGTCCGCATCGCACGCGCACGGGGCTGGACTTCGCCAAGAGCAGGGGGAAGGGGGAGAAGGTGGCGAGGAGGCTCGGGGAGGAACCGCCGACGCTGCAGGTGGGTTACGTTATATTTTTTTCAAACGGATTTAAGCTCGGAGCCATAATACACCGGGAGGGATAGCTTTTAGAAGCAGTGTGCTCACGTACTCCGTGGTCGAGTGGTAAGACGCTCGACTGAGAATCCAAAGGTCGCGGGTTCAAACCCGGCGTGCGTCAATAACTTTTATTCAATTATTATCTGTCATAACTCATTTAATTCTTATAAAAATATATTTGCGGCACGTTACAGAGTCATAGATGCTCTCATTCAGAATCGAAACGTCGACCAGATCTGAATAGCCAGGCACTTCCAAACCTTCCTCTTCCCCATCTCCTCAACATTCTACAGTTGGGGATGCCATAGTCCCACTGGCTCCAGACGGTTTGGACCAGTTCTTCGTGCAGTATTCATGCATCAAGTCCAAAGAACTTTTTCAATTTTCACTGAAATCTTCTTTCCTGAAGTTGAATAACTATTTTTTTTTTTTTTTAAAGTAAGACAAACATTCCCGGGTTACGAATAACCGGACAATATTTGAAAAACTCCTACTGCCATCATAAAAAGCGGAAGATGTTGCTTGTGCAATGATGACTTTTTTGAAGCATGTTGTACGCAAGCAAAGCGTCTGTGTGAGCACTGTGTTCGACTCAACTCTGGTTGAGATTTGTAAAAAAATATGCAAAGGTAGATTTGGCAAAAACTCGACCAGTTTCAAAAAATGCATTTTTTTAAATATTTCAGTCTTTGACCTGCACGGCCGAGGTGCCTCGGCAGCGTGACGACGCGTCGCGCGACCGACCGCGACAGCTGCGCACCACGTGCACGCTGCGCTCCTCGCACGTGGCCGGCTCGCTGCAGGACATGGCCGCGCATGGTCTCGTGACCGACGCGAGCATCTTCCTCACCATGCTGGACCGCGGACGCAGCGAGATCACCATCAAGTATAGGAATTAGAGGCTTAAGCGACCTTGGAGTAACGACTTTTGATATTTTTACCCAACCTATACAAACTTGAGATAAATCACTTTCTCCGGGTTTTTACGTCGTATACCACGAGAGAGAAAGAGACGAGAAAAGTCGACACATAGTATCGCAGCGCTTCTAAGTATGTTAGGATGTTCTCCGTCCGCGCTAACTTCGCATCGTCGAGTCGCGTAACTTACGTCGACGGATTTTGATGTTATTTCCTATATTTGTGTTGATTAAAATACTTGCAGTGGTTATACAAATAAATTAAACATGGCGGTGATATGTGCTATGCGTGAATGTTCAAATAAGACCAAACAAAGATTATAAAACATCACTTTTCAGAGGTGTTTCGACAGTTTTAAATATTTTTGACCAAACTTTAGAATTTTCACATTTTGAATGATATAAAGACATAAAATCAACAAAAAGCTTCCATCATTATTTAGGAAAACCTTCTGTCGTTAGTGTTTGTGTGATATTTTGACTTTATAAATCATTTTAATGGTGTATTGATATTGTTTTGTTTAATGTGTCAAATATGTTTATTAAAAATGTCCGAATTCCATGTGGGCGGTAACTAATAGGCTATCCAACATCCTATAACATATCTTTGTCTTTTTCTATGGAGTCAGTATAAAGTCAACCGTCCTGACTGCACTGTTTCGTAAAGATACCTCTCCATGTCCTCCAAGCCACCGACTATAGACTATAGGGAGTGAAGGGGGAAGGGGATGGCAAGAAGAAGGTTGAAAAGTACTTGGCCATTCAGATCTAGTCACCGAAGATGGCTTAAGCAATTTCAAGGAATATTTTTATGTTCCAGGTTAATTTCGCTTCTGCGTGAAATGACAAATGCGGTGCAAATGATTTCGTAAGATTTTGTAATGATCAATTTTTAAAGTAAGTATCGTCCCGTCCAGCATAATCACTGAACATAAAATATATAGAAGTGCGATATGTCGGCGAGTTGGGTACAGTTTGGGCACACTTACAGGCTTGCGTCGGTTCTCAACTCTCCGGCGTTCCCGGTGAGCTGTAGCTATCGACACGCTTATCTTTGCAGTTGGTGGCGTCGCATGTGTAGATTTTGCGGGTAGAAAAAAATTATAAATTTGTCAATTCCTTCTTTGGCCGCCTGCAAATATAAGTGTGTCAAGCTGAACACGTTATATGTAGTTTTGTATTCCTTTGTTGATTTCGTAATTAATTTAATTTGTAACAATAATAATAAATTAATAAAAATATGTTTTTGATAAATTAGCGTTTTTATTTCTAGACTTGAAATTTATTTTTTCAGATCAGTGGTTTCCAAACTTTTTGGAGCACGCAACCCAAAATGGCCGTTTGGATGTTGGCGGAAATCAATCATTTTTTGAGGAAAGAACAGTTTTTTTTTTTTATGTGAATCTGCACCAAAGTCCCATCCGTCTAGAGCCAGTGGGACTATGACGTCCCCGATCGGGATATGTTGTGAGGCTGAAAATAATGGGGAAGAGGAAGGTGCCTGGCTATTCAGATCTGGTCACCGAATATGGCAAAAGCCATTTCAAGCAATGCTTCGATTCTGAACGGTGGTCTTTCACCAGTATCACCTGGTATCTCAGTATACAGTGAACAACAGAAGGATTTCGACTGAATTCTGCAGAATTCAACGTTTCTTTACCTTCTAGAATACCGCACAAGAGTCCCAACTGCTCCCAACCGTCTAGAGCCAGTGAGACTATGACATCCCCAATCGGGGTATGTTGTGAGGCTGAAGGTAGTGGGGAGGGGAAGAAGAGGGTCAAGAGGAAGGTTGGGAAGTACCTGGCCATTCAGATCTGGTCACCAAACATGGCGAAAGCCATTTCAAGCAACGTTTCGATTCTGAACGGCGGTCTTTCACCAGGGCGATACTCAGAGTATCTACCACTCTGGAGAGTGCCGCGAATATATGTACTTTATTTTTTATATGAATACCGCACAAGAGTCTCAACTGCTACTAAAGCCAGTGGGACTATGGCATTCCCAAAATAGGGTATGTTGTGAGGCTGAAGGTTCTGGAGAGGGGAAGGAGATTGGGAAGAGGAAGGTTGGGAAGTACCTGGCTATTCAGATCTGGTCACCAAACACGGCTAAAGCCATTTCAAGCAACGTTTCAATTCTGAATGGTGGTCTTTCACCAGGGCGATACTTGGAGCATCTACCACTCTGGAACGTGCCGCAAATATACTTTTTTAATTATTTTTATATGAATTAAATGTGTTATGACACATATTAATTAAATAAAAGTTATTGGCGCACGCCAGGTGTGAACCCGCGACCTTTGGATTCGTAGTCGAGCGTCTTACCACTCGACCATGGAGGCCGTCAAAATATATTATATTATTAAAAATTATTATATTATTTTACATGAATTAAATGTGTTATGACACATTTTAACAAAATAAAATGTATTTGCGCACGTCGGGTTCAAACCCGCGAGCTCCGCATTCGTAGTCGAGCGTCTTACCACTCGACCATGGAGGCCGTCGTATTTACGGAATGGTTTGCCGGCTTCTGCGTTTCCTCCCCCATACAGCGCGGTTCTCTGTAAAATCCAGGTTGATTCCTTCCTTCCTTTAAAAGACCCTCTACACAGCATCCCCAAAGGTCTTCCGGGTCCTTCTGGAATCTTCTTCCCGTCGAGGCGGCGAGTAGGGATGAACAGTGCGGGACAAAATGCAAAATAAAACACTCAAAACTATATATGTAATAAATTTGTATTGTAATTTTTGAACGTTTGGAGAACATCGAACTGATGCTCCGCTATATTTGAATGGTTGACGTAAAAAATAACGTTTACGTCGCATATCAATTAAATATTTATAAACCAAAATAAAACGTACGAGACGGTCCAATAATTAATTGGACAAAGTCATGCAAAAGCGTCCAACCCCAAAAAATGTAATCTCCGTTGTGACCATTGTCTTTTTATTTTCCGGCCTTTTTCTTTTTTTTTTTTTTTAAAGAAAGACAAACATTTCCGGGTTACGAATAGCCTGACAATATTTGAAAAATTCCTACTGCCGTCGCAATATGCGGAAAATATTGCTTGTGCAATGGTGGAGGACTTGGCCAGCAGGGGAATCGAACCCACGACGCCGGAGTGGGAATCCGACGCGTTTGTCTACTCTGCTACGGACCGGTAATAATTTCTGATTTCAATTTATAATCTAACAATTATATATTTATTAAAAAAATTACTGTATTTCCTACGTTCAATGTTTTTAAACATCAATTTAAGTCAAATATCTGCGATGTGCTCTGGTAAAAAATTGAATTGCCAAAAATCTATTGCATTTGGAGCTTGGCCGCTGTCTGCATAACTACGTCCAATTAAGACTTAATTGGAAACGTCGCTTGGAATGGGCACTAGCCAGCGTGTATGGTGACCGGATCTGAATAGCCAGGTAATATCCCCAACTCTCACAACATTTTCATTTGTCCACAATCTGTCCACATTTTCATCTGACGCAATCAGATATTTACAGTAATCAATGGACAGTTGGCGCCATTTTGAATTTTTGACAATTTGAACGGCCCTCGTCAACTGTCGACTCTCGGCCCGTCGGCGTTTGGTTCAATATTGATGACCGCTAATGCTTGACGGCTGATGAAAAAATCCGACGTTTTTTTTTTTAAAAACGCCGATTGGCCGAGAAATTACGGTTAGCGGGAATTCCACATTTGAAGTTGTCGCGAATCGACGATTAGCGCCATCTAGACTTTTTTACTTCAAGTCAAACAGTTCAACTTAAAATTTGACACAACGCTGACGGGCCGAGAATCAGCGCTTATGGCGCCTGTATATTTAAAAAAAAATATATATATATATACAACTAAAATAGAAAGAATTTGCCCAGTGGCATTTTTTTCATGTGTATATAGTCTCATTGGTCAAAACCAGAGCTTCTATTGCAACCTCAGAGCAATAATATACAGGAGGGATAGCTTTGCGAAACGTGTAGTCAGGATTGTTGATTTTTTTTCCTGACTCGGGCGTGGCTAGGGTTTTCATGGACACACCTTTTTACATCCAAGTCGACATAATGTAGCGTTTATTTGTAAAACCACCTTTTCACAGTGTTGTTATCAACAAAAATATAGGATATAACCTCAAAAACCGTTGAGTTATGTCGCGTAACAAAACGTAGTGGGCCGAGTCGCCGGAGACCGAAAACACTCTTACATACCTAAAAGAAGTGCGATATAACGTGACAACTTGTCTTGTCTCCTTTTCTCTCACGGTTTGCGACGTGAAAACCCGGAGAAAGTGATTCATCGTGAATTTGTAAAATTAAAATATTTAGCTCTCTCTCCATATATATTCTTACTCTGATGCTGTGTAATGTTGTGCGGTTGAAGGAATAATGTTTCGACAAACCTGGCTACCAGATCCGATCACAGTCGTGTAATATTTCATTTTGAATCATCGTACTGACGAAGTCGTTGGAGAATCGCGTCGTACGAAAATTCTCCCATGAAAAACGTTGTACTTTTCGTAAATAGGATAAATGACAAAAATGTGACTTTCATTACTGTTCCATTATTTTTTTTATTTTCGGACTGGACACGCGAGTGGTAACAATAAATAGCAATTTTTTCCAATGCCGCCTTTTTGGGGGTGGAAGATTGTACAATCTCCCGGCCTTTCCCGACGGCACGCCGTCTGACATCGGAGATTTTAACGACGTGAAAATAAATAAACGGTCAATACTTGCGATAATAATATACGTAAAAAAGGGTAGTGTAAAAAAATACTGATAAAAAAATTGAGAAAGATTTTCTCTCAGATTAATTTGAATGAAATATAATACTCAAGGTGGTACTTTACTGTCCAGGAATGACCGCTGTCTATTTAGGTTAGTGTGTTTCAAACGTATATCACAATGCAATGATTAGCGCCATTTTGTTTTAACATTTGACCGGTCTCCGTTAAAAACCAATTCTCGGTCCATTTCAGCTTTTGAACAATTTTTATTTTATTTTTTACAATTCCACACAGAAGGCCTTGAGGGAAATAATTTCCGTCAGGGCCGATGTCATCTTTGGGGATGCTGTGTGGAGGGTCTTTTTGAGGAAAGGAAGGAGTGAACCAGGGTCTTGAAGAGGATGTTGAAGGAGGGATGAAACACAGAGGCCGGTAAATCGTTAGATAGCCGAGCTGTAACATAACGAGTCGTAAAAGCGACCCGTTCTCATGTATCGAATGTCAACCGTGTACAAATGTTGGGCGCGCGTTTGGCGAGTTTCCCGACTATGGTGTCGAAGGGATCAATGAGGCAAGTTCCTCGGAGCATCTTTTATTGAAATACCGGTAGAATAAGGGCAAAATTCCCGCCTGATGTCTGCGCTCCAAAGGTTGCGATCCGTCTGTTAAGATGAGAGAATCTATCAAACGGACCGCCCGTTTCTGCACAGAGTCGAGGATTTTTTTCAAATTGCGATCAGCTGAAAAGCACAACCGTCATGTTGCCATGCTTGTCAGGTGATCGCGATTTGTTCAAAAGCTGAGACGGGTCTTAAATCTACGTTTGACGGGGATCATTAAAATGGTGCTAATCGTTGAATTGTGACGATGTCAAATGTGACGCAAGTTAAAAACACTTCGACCTGAGTCTAGTTAGTGTGACGACCAGACTATCGGGATAAGCACCGATCAAGAAATCCCAAGAAGTGACATGGTCTATGCTGATTTGAAAGAAAACTGTCCTAGGGTCTTAGACGGGCAAGTGAAATTGATACAGCACGGTGTACGTTAGGTTTAAGAACTATCATTTAGACGTGCAATCTCGCAAATATATAAATGACCCAATTCGTTTGACAGTTGTGAAGAAGTTTTAAGGCCATCCGATAATATGGATAGCGTAGAATCTGTCGTACATGCTGAGATCGATCGCCGTGTGGGGCGCTAACGTCGCAGTTATCAAAAATAACAAAAATTAATCGCGCCTTTCGGCATTCTGCAACTGTAGTTTGAATAAACATTTTACATTGACAATTCGAAAGATTCGTCGTAAATTGAAAGGGAACTATTTAGGTGAGCACCAAATTAGCTTTCGGACGCCAAAAGTAATGAACGAGCACCAGAACGCTATTATTTAAAAATACGTTAACTTGGGTTTGAAGATTATTTCTTCACAATAATTTTAAAAAAAATTAAATGATTGCTAGAAATTCAATAAGGCATCAAAATAAAATAAATTATTAGGTATACAACTTTGCTTCTGTCGTTTTCATATAGGTGGCTCTAGCGGCAAGTAGTGGTCATAGACGTCATGCAATACACTTAGGCATCTGTCAACATAACCCCATAGAGACATTAGTCCATTTGTGTCTGCATCGTAAAGTTATTCTCCATTGAAAATGTCAGTTTACGAGCCAAATTCTCGTTTTAATTGACAATGCTCGATCCCGTTTTGCGAGGGTGGTCTAGACATACTTGGAAACGTTGGAACAGGAATTCCCACCCCACCCGCCGTATTCTCCAGACGTTGCTCCCTCGGACTATCACTTGTTCCGATCAATGGCGCGCGACCTGGCTGACCAGCACTCACGGTCTCGGAAGAAGTGAAACATTGGATCAATTCGTGGATCGCTTCAAAAGATGACCAGTTTTTTCGACGCGGGATTCGCACGCTGCCCGAAAGATGGGTAAAGTAGAAAGTAGTGCCCGGCAATGGACAATACTTTGAATCATAAATGTATGACCAGTTTTTTGCAATAAAGCCTCGAATCTCAATGCGATCATTAGAAACATATCAATAACATTATATTTTAAATCACTTTAGCCATGTTTGGTGACCAGATCGGAACAGCCAGGTACTTTGTGGCCTTCCTCTTACCCACTTCCTCCCCATCTCCACGGCATGGTCTTACCGGTTTCCGGCATCGCCACCATTCAGAATCTAAACGTCGCTTGAAATCATTTTGGCCAGGTTTACTGACCAGATCTGAATAGCCAGGTGATAACCGACTTCTCGCCCATGTCCTCCCCACAACACATCCCGAATTGGGGATGCCATAGTCCCACTGGCTCCAGACAGCCGGGACGCTTGTGCGGTATTCACGTAAAAAAAAATGAATAAAATTTTGGTGCCCAAGTATTACTTTTGGTGGCGAAAGGAAAATATTCAGTGCTCTGACGAACATAAATAAAACAGTTGAAATTACGCAGAAGTGATCAAGAGATTTCACCACCTCCGAGTAAACTGCCGATTAGCGCTACTCTTCGAGTGGGGTATGCAAACCGTTTCACCACCGCCGAGCGACGCCTCTCGTCGAGTAAACGCTGTTTTTACAGCCGTGATTACGCCAAAGTTACTTGACGGGTAGTTACTCGACGATTTACTCAGAGATGGTTAAATACCCCTTTAGATACAGTTATTTCTAAACTATCGAAATTGGATTGCGAAAGAATTTATTTTTTACATAGTTTATAAATTGTGATCAAAAATATGAAATTATGTTTACAGTTTGACATAGTTATCTTTGCAGGCGGTCAAAAGGCAAACTAGATGAAACGTGAGAAGCGCGATATGAACCGATTTTGAATAAAAGTGTTGTTGCCAATTTGCGAGACCTTTCCGCTCCTAGGCCCCAGACGGGATCAGCTTTAAGGTAAATAATCACCAATGAGAAGATTTTTATTGGTTGTTATGTTTTTATTGATTCCAAGTTCAGGGCTTTATTTTGCGCTGTTTTTCCCAATGTGTGCAATGGTGAAGCCACCGACTGCAAATTTAAGCGTGTCAATCTGTACAATTAAACAATTTTATACAGTTCATACATTGTTTTAAATTTTGTATACAACTCATCAATGCAATTCTCACAATTAGAGTTGACCCAAACAACACAAACTTAGGATCGTGTGTATCGGTGCATATTTATACACTTGCCAAACATCGCTGAGAAACAGCCTTTCGCCTTGCATACGTATACCTGCTCTTTTTTTAGCGAGAAAGGGACAGCAAGTGTACACATTGGTCAAATTTGAATATTAGAAAAATTTTACAGGGTGTTTTTTTTCCTTTTTTTTTTACAATTTCACTGAAATTTATTCGTCGAGTGACAAATTTGAAATGTGATATATGCAAGCAATGCGTCTGTTTGATTGCTGTGTTCGTGTCAACTCTGGCTGCGATACCTGTACAAACTTTTTATATATAAATTATAAATAACGTCATTTTGAAATTTGTTACATCTTTTTGAATTTTATATACATAGATAATTACATAGTTTTAAATTTGTTTACATAGTCAATACGTCACAGTGAACTTTGCATACACGGTTTGCAACATCAATTTTGATTTTGTATACAGGGTGGTTGGAAGTCAATGCGAAATATTTCAGGTGTTTATGTGAACATTTTATCAATTTTTTTACAAATCAATGAAATGGTGGAAAGTTTATAAAAATTACGTATGAAATCGGAAGGATTACGTAATTATTCACCCGTATTGCTGCAGAAAAAGCGACGTCAGGGGCGGGGTCTAACGTTTCGATTGTGAACGGTAGTCATTCACCAGGGCGATACTTCTAATACGTCCTCAAACATTTCGCATTGAATTTTAGCTATATACAGTTAAACCTGCATAAGTATTTTTTTTCCGACCCCTTGGAAAGCCTTATAAAAGTTTCACTGTATTTATATAGTTTTAACATATGTGGTGATTTTTTTATAAGTTTATAACTTTTATATAATAGTAAATTTGGTAACTATAAGGCCTTTCAACCTCAATTGGGTAGATACTAAGTAAATACCACTAATATTTATTTTTTTAGATTTACGAACGAATCATATATTGCACATAAAATTTTAATTTAAGCTTTTGACTATATAAATAAAAAAATATTTGATAAATAGATCATATGACGGCTCTCCGCACCAGACGAAATTCTTGTTAAAGAATTACGAAATTATAATACGTGTACAACTTTGCTTCCGTCGTTTTCCTATAGATGGCGCTAGCGGCAAGTAGTGGTCGTAGACGTCATGCAATACACTTAGGCATCTGTCGACATAACCCCATAGAAACATTAGTCCATTTGCGTCTGCATCATAAAGTTATTCTCTTTTGAAAATGTCAGATTAGGAGTCAAATTCTCGTCGTTTGCGAGAGGTGCAGAGTAACAATGCTCGACCCCATGTAGCGAGGGTGGTCAAGACATACTTGGAAATGTAGGAATGGGAAGTCCCACCCCACCCCAGACGTTGCTCCCTCTGACTATCACCTGTTTTCATCAATGGCACGCGACCTGGCTGACCAGCACTTTCGGTCTCAAGAAGAAGTAAAAAATTGGATCGATGCATGGATTGCTTCAAAAGATGACCGGTTTTTTCGATGCGGGATTCGCACGCCGCCCGAAAGATGGGAGAAAGTGGAAAGTAGTGGCCAGCGACGGACAATACTTTGAATCATAAACGTATGACCAGTTTTTTTACAGTAAAGTTGTACACCCAATAATATTCGATAAGAATTTGATCAGCAGTGTGGAGGTCCGTTAACAGACTCGATTGTAATAAAATTAGCCTCTCTTTGTAAAATTTTAAATTTTCAATAGTTTTTGGATATAATATATCATAAGTGTGTGTATTTTATACAATTTTTTTTAAATAAACGCACCGCATATAAAATAGATATTTATAAATCGTGGCGATTAAATTTAAACAGCAAACACCTAAGTACGAAATACAGTAAAAAAAAATACTCTAAAACTACTTATCTAAAAAATGAAAAATAAAAAGTTACGTTAGACGAATATTGCAGTATTTTTTTTTGTTGTAAAAAATTGACGTTTTGTAATAGTATAATTTTTTAAAACTAAGAAAAATTTGTAAAAAAAATTTTTGGAAAAAAAATCAAATACAATTTAAGTAAAACTCTATTTCTCCAAGTTTAATTAAGAAGTTAGTATCGCAATAACTGTCTTTAATGGCATTTAATTTTTTTTTTCTTAATCAAAAAACATGGAGAAAATTGATTAGAGATCTTTGGGGGACCAAAAAAATGGCCGCCACACATAGATTCATTAAAAGAGCCGTGCTAGGTATCTCCTCGCGTGACAAAAAGACAAACGAGTGGATAAGGAACAAACCTAAACAAGACAACCACCACAAACCTAACCTTAAGAGGATGATCTTTGGCCTATCAATATCATTGGATGGGAAAGAGAAACAGAGGTCGTAAACAGACGAGATGCGCCGACAATCTGATGAGATCCGCCGGCTTTGATTGAAATTTGAGAGGGTGTACGCGTTGAAGGAACATCCAAAATGCGGACAAAACTGCCCGATTCATGGGGTTTTACGTATAACTTTGAATCTGGGAAAATTTTAATTTCATTCGCGTAAATAACAATAATTATGAACTTCAAAACTTAATATTAAGAATGTAAATAAACGATTATAAATAAATAAACGACTCATCTCCAATATTAATCACGTAGACTTCAAATGACAACACATATGAATGTGGGTTTTGATTTGCAACAACAGCCAGGATTATAGACAGCTATGAATATGAAAAATGCAGCGTTGATGTGGAAAAATGCTATTTTGACTATTGGTTTTTGTGATTTGATTATTTAAATGATTTAGAATGCATGATCCGATTAATTAGAAGATTTAGAATTCATGATCTGATTAATTAAGTAATTTATAATTCATGATCTGATTAATTAAAATATTTAGAATGCATGATCTGATTAATTAAGTAATTTATAATTCATGATCTGATTAATTAAATGATTTAGAATGCATGATCTGACAAATTAAGTAATTTATAATTCATGATCTGATTTATTAAAAGATTTAGAATTCATGATCTGATTAATGAAATCGTAAAATATTTGAATACTTCAAGAAATAGGTCCCAAGTGAAAAACAAACTTTAAATAGTAAAAAAAAATCCTTACACATGTTTTAATAAATAAATCTGATATTACTACTTCAAGCGCTCTATATATTTTTGAATATTTAAAAAAAATCAACACTAAAATTTAACGAACCAGGGTCAAAAATCGACCGACATAATTATTTTTTTAAATCTACGTACACAAAGCATTCGTTATAACAGAAACAATTTATTACAAGAGTGACCTAATAAATTTTATTTTCGATGCAAGTAATTTTTTAAGGTCAAACACAAAATATATTTTTTTATCCTATAAATTTTTCGATAGTTAATTATAAGAACAATGTTTTACATTGTGAAAGTACGCCATATTGAACAATGTGTGAGAAAAAAAATTTGTGTAAATATTTACTCAAATTTTTTCAAATATCAATCGCAGTCGTACCATTTTGGAGTACGCCATTTTGTCAAATTTTTTAGAAGTAAAAAAAAGTTTTACACTGTAAAAGCACTTCGTAATGTGAGATAATTCATTTATAACTTATTCGTAAAATTGGAAATAGGGTATACCATTTTTAAAGTATGCCATTTTAAAAAAGTACGTCGTTCTAGTGCTGCAAACCACACGGTGAAGATTGCCCTGATGATAGCCAGCCTCTGATAGGAAAAGTAGGAAATGAAGACTGATTTTAATTCATTTTTACTCGATTTAAACCAGAGGTATACCATTTAATACATATATTATGCAATTTTAATGCTTTTTTCAATTGAAATTTTCATTTGAAATCTGATGCGCCAAACATATGGGTAATTCATTTCACATTCTCAAACGTATTGTTTTTGCTTTCAGCGGCAAACAATTCAGAGAAAACGGCGTACTGCAAAATGTAACGGATACATGTTTGACAGTTCAATGCAGACAGTAAATAAAATGGCGTACGTAATGCAAATGACCTTAAAAAATAATCTACTCTCGTACAATCAACATGCCGAGACACCTGTAACAACATTTCTTCGATTGTATAATATAATAATGTTATTAACACTGTATCATTTTACCCCAGTCAATAGGTCATACTCTCTCGATAACACAAGATATATTTTCAAAGAGAAACGAACGTTACCGGGTTACGAATAACCTGACAATAATTGAATTCCTCCTTATGTCATCATTACAGTGGGGAAAATGTACCTTGGGCAATGATGGAGGACTTGGCTAACGGGGGTTTGAACTCGCGACGCCCGGGTGGGAACCCGACGCATTTGTCCACTCGGCTACTAACCGGTCATTGAATAATTTTATTGCTTAATTGTCTTCAGACTATCATTCTTACAATGTGTAGTGAATTTCATCTGATCAACAAAACATAACCTAACCCAAGTCAGCGTTAGTTGAATAAATCCTCAGTGAACTGTCGATTAGTGGGGTTTGCTGGCATTTTGTTGATTGATTGAACTATCTTATATCGGGAAGTGACTGATTGATACGTGGTGATGATTGAACCTTTGCTTAACGGGTATTGATTGCAATCAACCAAAGGCTCAATTGCCATCATTTACAGGCTATGACTTGATTGAATTATCGGTCAACTGGGTATGATTAAACCGTCAGCGGGTATGGCTGATTGTTTCAATTATTTTAATACGGTAAATATTGAACTTTTGCTCGATTAACCCGTCCGTAGCGAGGTATGTCTCGATAAATTGCCAGCCAGTAGAGTATTATTGACTGTTTGATTTATTGATTGATCCCTCTTTGACACGGTTTTGATTGGACTGTCGGTCAACAGGGTATGTTTGAACTTTCGAATGACGACGGAGTATGACTGATAAACTGAACTTTAGATTAACGAGGTATTGAATGATTAAAGTGTCGGTCAACAAGACAAACTTCAAAGATTTGATCAATGTGGTATTGATCGAATGATTCGTTCTATTGATGGTATGATTTAACTCTCAGTCGACAGAGTATGACTGATTGATTCAATCACATTTAATACAGTTTTGATTGATTGAACTGTCGGTCAAAAGAGTATTATCCTTTACGAGGTATGACTGACTGATCAACTTTCAATCAACAGGGTGTGATCGATCGATTGAACTGACGGGGTGTGACATGGCCGCCTGCCCCAGATTGAGCTATCCTTAGCTCTTGGAGTGCGGCAGCAGGGTGTTGGTCTCCGTCTCTTGCACCTCGATCGGTAGGACGGGATCCATGGGTTCTGGTTCGGCCAGGGTGGCCAACTGCTTCACCGGCGAAGCTTGGCGGGAGGTCGTCTTGATGGAGCCATTCGGCGGTGTCGGCGACACCTTTATCAGAAAAAAATGAGGTTATGTTACGAAAAGGTTAAGACAAATAATAAAATTTTGAAATTTTATCCATTACGAGATACTGAGAATTGTATCGACTTTACCGGTAGTTTTTTTTCTATTTTACCTGCGGCGACAGCGGCACTCAACGAAAGATACGAAAGGTAGACCAAATAGATGGATTGTATGGCGACAGTCGACTTACGTGATGTGAGTTGAGATGGTGCGAGGGAGACCTCTGAGGTGTAGGGCTGCCCTCCTCCTCCAGGGAGTGCAGGAGCTGAACGGACAAAAAAACACAAATAATTATGTACACATCACATCAACCGAGTTAAAACAATTACAATATACGACACCATCGTCAATAATAATTAAGAAAAAAAAGCATAACTTGTTCTAAACAAGGGAGTAAGTCGATAAATTGCTGCGAGTATCCAACTCGAACTGTCTGACTGCTAGCCAAGCATCATACCCACCGAGCTATCGACCACTAAAGTTTTAGGTATAAATTATAAAGTTATAGTTAAAAATAGTTATAAATTGGTACCCACTTCCTTTACCAATGTAACGTAAATTGCAATTTGGTTATTACTATCCATTAAATGTTTAGTTTAAAAGTGACGGTTAAGCATTTGTGGTGACTAGATCTGAATAGCCAGGTACTTCCGGGCCTTCCTCTTTCCCTACCCGATCGCTTCGATGATTAATTTAAGAGTCAGACTGACGGGAGAGAATGCGCGAATGTGGATGAAGCCGGACTTTACCTTCTCGACTTCGTCGTCAAACTGTTCGCCGGCGTCCTCGAGTCCCTTGAAACGGTTGCTGGCGCACTTCTCCATCAGGGTGGCCCTCTTGGCGGCCAGGTACAGCGATCTGAAACCGTCGAGAAACTATTGAAATGGGTAGTATTTAATTGGGGATGTAATAGACCCGCTGGCTCCAGGCAGTCGGGACTCTTGTGTAGTGTAAAAAAAAAAAAACTACAAATAATCACGGCTTGATAAGGATAACTTTGCAGGCGGACAGAGGTGAAGTTAGAGACGCCATGTTTTTTTTTTATTCGGCTGTTAAAATATTTTTGATTGTGTTTTTTCAAGAATAATTGTTTTTGTGATATGGCTAATTTATATGGCGCCATTTTTATGAGTGATATAAATGAGAAAATCTGTGAAAAAGTGATCACACGCGTAACGTCATTCTCGAGGTTACGCATCTACGCCGTCAATTCCAGTACTAGGGACGAGTTACTGCCAGTTAAAGTTACGTTGTCAGGTTCGCAGTAAAAAAAATAGTTTTGTCACAAAGTGCATTACATTTGATGATCAACGCCACTTTGAATTTTCGATATTTGTGTTCGATTCTCGGCCCGTTTCTGTTTTTGTTCAAATTTCGATAAACTGTCAAGCGTAACGGTCATGTTTTCATGATTGCCAAAACGGGCCGAGAATCGGCGAATCTCGGAAATTAAAAATCGCGCTGATCGCGTAACATCCCAATATCTCCGATATCCGCCACCGGCTGCTTAGTTAAGCGTGTCGATCCGTACCTCTTGATGCTGACGTAGAACACCTCCGTGATGGCCCTCACGGAGTAGTCAGGAACGAAGGTGTAGCGCAGCAGGGCGTCCATGTTGATGGACTGCAGAGACCCCAGGGCCGTGGGGGGGATCACTGGGGACTCGGCTGAAAGAAGATTATGTTAATAGGAAGAAAGTAAAAGAAGAAAAAAAAACCCATCTAGTTGTTGTTTTCAATGAGAACTTCAAAGGAGCGTGATATTTCACAAATGGTGGGTAGACAGCTCTATCTTGGCACTCTCTCCTTCATACATCGTCACATATACAAGGCCTATTCAAAAGAAAAGGTGAATTTTGAATTTTCGCGGGCTGTGTACATTCGATTATCGTTTTTTTATTTTTTATATGTTGGTACACATATGTTTATCATATTTTAGCATTATCAGCCATTTTGGATTAGTGGTTTGTTTTTGACAACTGGAAAGGTTAGTCACGTTTTTGTGTGTTCTTCGATTTATTACTTTTTAAAAAAATGGATCAAAGAATATGTATTAAATTTTGCGTTAAAGACGGAATAAAGTGCTCCAACGCACTTAAAATGTTGACTGTGGCATTCGGCGAGTCTACTTTGTCTCAAAAAAGTGTTTATAAGTGGTACAAGCGCTTTACAGAAGGCTGAGAAGATGTTAATGACGATGAGCGTCCTGGAGTTGTGGAAAAACAAATCATGGATTTTATTCTTTGATCCATTTTTTTTAAAGTAAAAAATCGAAGAACACACAAAAACGTGACTAACCTTTCCAGTTGTCAAAAACAAACCACTAATCCAAAATGGCTGATAATGCTAACATATGACAAACATATGTGTACCAACATAACAAAACAAAAAAATCGATAATCGAATATACACAGTCCGCGAAATTTCAAAATTCACCTTTTCTTTTGAACAGGCCATGTATATATATTCGCCAAGAATTATCATCATCGTGAACTGACCAACGCAGACATTCTGCATGAGCGCCTGGCAGCCAAAGTAGGTGAAGGGGCCGGACTCGAACACGAGGCACTCCCGGCCGACCGTGACTTCGACGCGGCCCTCCAGGATCAGCACGAAGTAGTCCACCTGGGGGATCAGGAAAAAAATGATCAAACGGTTGAATCAGAAGGCCACCTCTGGGCTATGTTCTCCGTAGTTCCGAGGTATCAAAATTCAACATGGTATTCGAAGGTTGGACTTTGAAAGACGTCAGACAGCCTCCATGGTGAATACCGCACTAGAGTCCCAAAACCTGGAGCCAGTGGGACTATGGCGTCCCCGATCGGGGCATGTTGCGAGGCTGGAGGGAGGGGGGAGGGGAAGGAGATGGGAAAGAGGAAGGCTGGAAAGTATTTAATTACTTTTTTTTACAGTGAATATCGCACAAGTGTCCCAACTGCTCAAAAACCGTCTAGAGCCAGTGAGACTATGGCATTTCCAATTGGGGTATGCTGCGAGGCTGTAGGTAGTGGGGAGGAGAAGGAGATGGGGAAGAGGAAGGTTGGGTTAGGTAGAGTCCCAACTGTCTGAAGCCAGTGAGACTATGGCATCTCCGATTGGGGTATGTTGTGAGGCTGAAGGTAGTGGGAAGGGGAAGGAGATGGGGAAGAACAAGGTTGAAAAGTACCTGGCGATCCAGATCTGGTCACCAAACACGGCTAAAGCCATTTCAAGCAACGTTTCGATTCTCAATGGTGGTCTTTCACCGGGGCGATACTTGGAGTATCTACCGTTTTCGAACGTGCCGCAAATATACTGAATATTATTTTATTTCAATTGTATGTAAAATAACTGATTGATTAGTTGGTCGAGTGGTCCAAAACCATGGGTTCCCATTCAGGCGTCGAGGTGTCGAATTATCAATTGTGCATCGTTAAAATATGCAATCGAAGCTTGCGGAGGAATTAGACATCAAGCGTGTTTGGCGACCAGATCTGAATAGCCAAGTACTTCCCGACCTTCACCTTACCCATCTCCTTCCCCTCCCCGCTACCTTCAGCCTCACAGTACACCCCGATTGGGGATGCCGTCACCGTCTCCAGACGTCAGGGAGCAGTCGGGACTCTCGTGCGGTATTCGCTATAAATTATTATTTTCAAAAGACGGTGCAAGTCGCGACGCCTGGATGCGATCCCGACGCTCCGGACCACTCGGCGACAGTTATAAGTGCGGGGGTGTGAAAGCCTCACTGGTTTTCCTTGTTCGTAAATCAGCGTGGCCGGGTCTGATTTCTGGCGTTCCTTGTTCCTGAACTTGATGTGGTGGATGATGTCCTGCTTCAGCATGCGGCGGAGGATGGTTTCCGACACCATGTCCGGCTTGAAGGCGTCCAGAGCTGGAAATCCAGAAAAAAATCACGTTATAATGTTTTTTTTTTTTTTTTTCACTGCCCCACGTTGGGCGCCAATTAGTTCTTACTAAACGTTAAATCGATTTTTCAAAGCTTTTTTTTTCAATGCCCCACGTTGGGCGCCAATTAGTTCTTAATAAAGAAAAAATCTGTATTTTTTAAAGGTTCATTGATTAAAATGCGTTTGGCAACGTCATTTCAATCATGAGCTACGGAGCTTTGAGAAATTAATTTAACTCTCAAGAGATAAATCACGTTTTTAAGGTTTTTTTTTTCACAACCGCACGTTGGGCGTCAATTAGTTCTTGCGAAAGAAAATATTTTTTTCTTAAAATTTAAATGCGTTTCCACCGTGAGCTATGGAGCTTTGACTAATCGATTTAACTGTCGAAAGTTATATAAAATCTATATTTTTTTTTAAAGTTCATTGATTAAAATGAGTTTAGTAACGTCATTTCAATCATGAGCTACGGAGCTTTGAGAAATTAATTTAACTCTCAAGAGATAAATCACGTTAAGGTTTTTTTTTTCACCACGTTGGGCGCCAATTAGTTCTTACAAAAAGAATTTTTTTTTTCATAACATTAAAATCAAATTTTTAAAGCGCGTTTCCATCGTGAGCTATGGCTTTGAGAAATCGATTGAACTGTCGAAAGATAAAAAATCTATATTTTCAAAGGTTCATTGATTAAAATGCGTTTAGCAACGTCATTTCAATCATGAGCTACGGAGCTTTGAGAAATTAATTTAACTCTCAAATGATAAAACAAAACTCCTTATTTTATTTATAGACCAATGCAACTATTTCCACTAAGGAAACATAATTTCCATTGTGAGCTAAGAAGTTTTGAAAAATCTATTTAACTGTAAAATATGGGACGAGACCTATACGACGTATTTATTTAATAGGTCAATGTAATTATTTTCAGTTTGTAACGGCATTTCCATCACGAGCCGTGGAGCTTTGTGAAATTAATTTAACTGAACGAAAAAATAATAAAAATATAGGCCAATGCAACTATTATCAGATCGGAACGTCATTACCATCATGAGCTACGGAGATTTGGAAAATCTGTTTAACTGTCAAAGATGGTACAAGACTCCATCTTTATTTATAGGTCAATTCACCTTTTAATCAATGAAACTTAAAAAAAAATAGATTGGTAATATGTTGCGACAGTTAAATGGTTATTTAAAAGCTCCGTAGCTCATGATGGAAACGACACTATGAACTGAAAAAGTTACTCTTGTCTTTCATCAGTTAAATGTATATTTCAAAGCTCCACAGCTCACGGTGGAAATGACGTTGCTAAACACGTTTTATTAATGAACATTTTAAAATCATAGTCTAGTCATATCTTTTGACAGTTAAATCGGTTTTGCAAAGCTCCGTAGCTTATGATTGAAATTACGTTGCTAAACACCTTTCAATCAATGAACCTTTAAAAATTACAAATTTGTCATATCTTCCGACAGTTGAATGGATATTTCAAAGCTCCGTAGCTCGTAACGGGAATAACTTTGCTAACTGAAATTAGTTACATTGACATATTAAAAAAAAAATGGAGACTTGTCTCATATTTCGTCAGTCAAATGGATTTATCAAAGTTCCACAGCTCATGATAGAAATGACGTTGGTAACCACCTTTTAATCAATTAACATTTAAAAAATATAGATTTGTATTATCTTTCGACAGTTGAATCAATTTTTCAAAGCTCCGTGGAAATGACGTTGCCAACCGAAAATAGTTGCGTCGACACATTAAATATACACGGTGTCCACTGTTAACCGAAAAAGTCACATGGACCCATTCAACAAATATCGAGTACTTTTGTTTGTTTAATCGAATGGATATTTCAAAGTTCCACAGCTCATGATAGAAATGACGTTGTTAACCATCTTTTAATCAATGAACATTTAAAAACTATAGATTCGTATTAACTTTCGACAGTTGAATCGATTTTTCAAAGCTCCGTGGAAATGACGTTGCCAACCGAAAATAGTTGCGTCGACACATTGAACATACACGGTGTCCACTGTTGACCGAAAAAGTCACATGGACCCCCATTCAACAAATATTGAGTATTTTTGTTTGTTTAATCGAATGGATATTTCAAAGTTCCACAGCTCATGATAGAAATGACGTTGTTAGCCATCTTTTAATCAATGAACATTTAAAAACTATAGATTCGTATTAACTTTCGACAGTTGAATCGATTTTTCAAAGCTCCGTGGAAATGACGTTGCCAACCGAAAATAGTTGCGTCGACACATTAAACATACACGGTGTCCACTGTTGAGCGAAAAAATCACACGGACCCATTCAACAAATATCGAGTACTTTTGTTTGTTTAATCGAATGGATATTTCAAAGTTCCACAGCTCATGATAGAAATGACGTTGTTAACCATCTTTAAATCAATGAACATTTAAAAACTATAGATTCGTATTATCTTTCGACAGTTGAATCGATTTTTCAAAGCTCCGTGGAAATGACGTTGCCAACCGAAAATAGTTGCGTCGACACATTGAACATACACGGTGTCCACTGTTGACCGAAAAAGTCACACGGACCCATTCAACAAATATCGAGTATTTTTGTTTGTTTAATCGAATGGATATTTCAAAGTTCCACAGCTCATGATAGAAATGACGTTGTTAACCATCTTTTAATCAATGAACATTTAAAAACTATAGATTCGTATTAACTTTCGACAGTTGAATCGATTTTTCAAAGCTCCGTGGAAATGACGTTGCCAACCGAAAATAGTTGCGTCGACACATTGAACATACACGGTGTCCACTGTTGACCGAAAAAGTCACATGGGCCTATTCAACAAATATGGAGTGTTTTTTTTTGTTTAGTCGAATGGATATTTCAAAGTTCCACAGCTCATGATAGAAATGACGTTGGTAACCATCTTTCAATCAATGAACAATTGAAAATTATAGACTCGTCTTATCTTTCGACAGTTGAATCGATTTTTCAAAGCTCCGTGGAAATGACGTTGCCAACCGAAAATAGTTGCGTCAACACATTGAATATATACAGTGTCCACTGTTAACCGAAAAAGTCACATGGACCCATTCAACAAATATGGAGTGTTTTTTTTTGTTTAGTCGAATGGATATTTCAAAGCTCCGCAGCTCGTGACGGAAACGGCGCGGCGAGATGAAAATAGAAGGGCGGCTCACAGGTGCTGAGGTACTGGAAGGTGGCGAGCGTCAGCTGCGGCGAGATGCGGATGCGCTGGTTCTCCCGGCGCTCGGCGAACACCCCAAAGTCCTGCAGCTTGTTGGGCAGGTGGTTGCGGCGCCTCTTCGACTTGTTGTCGGCTGAAGCACAAACGGAATACGCTCGTTATCACCACAACCGTTTACACCTCAGAGCGATAATACACAGGAGGGATCTTGAAGCAAGAATATATATGGAGAGAGAGCTAAATATTTTTACCCAACCTATACAGATTCACGATGTTGGATCCTAAAATCAACAATTTGATAGGTCCTAATCTAATGCCTTTTTATCCAGTTCCTACCTTCCTTATCTGCCAGTTTGCGCTACTGCCATGCACTATTTGTATGGCTGGATAAAAATGTATTGAACAGCCTGTCACAATGACCCCCACCACCCGGTAACGAAACACAAGACAAGGACGTCAAGAGCGGCGCGCTAATTCGATTCCCGGGCAGTCTGTCTTGTAAATCGCCTACTATCGTTCGGACGCCCCCAGGGACGGCGCATCACTTCGCCTCCGTCTCTGGAGGATTCGCCCTACTAAACCTTTCATCGCACGGGCAAATTGGTCGGCCCTTCTCGCAGACGTATAAACAGGTGAGCAAATTGGCTGAACATACCTTTTCCATTACTCCCCAACTAGGATCAAATCATTCATCAAGTATTTCATCGTTTTACAGTCCACTTAAATTCACTCACGTCTTTCCAAAACTGAATCGCAGTTTCTGGATCGAACACACGATAGATCACTTTCTCCGCGTTTTCACGCCGTATACCGTGAGAGAGAAAGAGACAAGAAAAGTCGTCACATAGTATGGCAGCACTTTTGGGTATGTAAGCGTGTTTTCCGTCTCCGGCGACTCGGCCCACTGCGTTTTGTTATGCGACATGACTCAACGGTTTTTGAGGTTATATCCTATATTTTCGTTGATAGCAATACTGTGAAAAGGCGGTTATACAAATAAACGCTACATATGTCGACATGTGCTATGAGTGGATGTAAAAAGGCGTGTCCATGAAAACCCTTGCCACGCCCGGCGTCAGGAAAAAATCAACATTCCAGACTACACTGTTTCGCAAAGCTATCCTTCCCTTGGAGGACGTGGAGAGGTACCTTTGCGAAACAGTGTAGTCAGTATTGTTGACATTATACTGACTCGATATAAAGAGACAAAGATATGTTAAAGGATGTCGGATGGCCTATTAGTTACCGCCCACATGGAATTCGGACATTTTTAATTAACACATTTGAACACATTAAACAAAACAATATCAACACACCATTAAAATGATTTATAAAGTCAAAATATCACACAAACACTAATAACAGAAGGTTTGCCTAAATAATGATGGAAGCTTTTTGTTGATTTTACGTCTTTATATCATTCAAAATGTGAAAATTCTAAAGTTCGGTCAAAAACATTTAAAACTGTTGAAACACCTCTGAAAAGTGATGTTTTATAATCTTTGTTTGGTCTTATTTGAACATTCACGCATAGCACATATCACCGTCCTGTTTGATTTATTTGTATAACCATTGCAAGTATTTTAATCGACACAAATATAGAAAATAACCTCAAAATCCGTTGACGTAAGTTACGCGACTCGACGATGCGAAGTTAGCGCGGACGGAGAACATCCTTACATACTTAGAAGCGCTGCGATACTATGTGAAGACTTTTCTTGTCTCTTTCTCTCTCGTGGTATACGACGTAAAAACCCGGAGAAAGTGATTTATCTCAAATCTGTATAGGTTGGGTAAAAATATTAGCTATACCTCCTTATGTCATTACTCCAAGGTCGCGTAAGCCTCTAATTCCTATACTTGATGGTGATCTTGCTGCGTCCGCGGTCCAGCATGGTGAGGAAGATGCTCGCGTCGGTCACAAGACCGTGCGCGGCCATGTCCTGCAGCGAGCCGGCCACGTGCGAGGAGCGCAGCGTGCACGTGGTGCGCAGCTGTCGCGGTCGGTCGCGCGACGTAAGTCATGCGGCTCGATGATGCGAAGTTAGCGCGGACGGAGAGGCGACCTTTCTCGTCTCTTTCTCTCTCACGGTTTACGACGTAAAAAGCCAGAGAAAGTGATTTATCGCAAATTTGTATAGGTTGGGTAAAAATATTTAGCTCTCTCTCCATATATATTCTCACTCCAAGAACCTAACCTAACCTCAGAATTCCTAGTAACTAAACTAAATTCTCAATTCTCAGTACATTCACTCAAGACGTACCAAATCAGTCCACCTCTTCACTTTTACTCTCAGTATCCACTGCAGTTTCCTCGCTGGCTTCTTCTCTCCTTTCTTTCGGCGCTTCGCTCTCGGCGGTAGGCTTTTTGGGCTGGACGGCGTCAGCGCGAAAGAACAAGAGGGACATTTTGTGGGACCGTCGGCCCGCTGCGGAAGGGTCAGAGCATTCTCCGTACTTGCTAGCTTCTTCCTGGGCGCGCTTGAGGTCTGGAAGGAAAGGACAGGGAAAAGGTAAGGAAAGGTTAGACTGCTAGGGATATCTCTTGTTTGCCACAGCAGTTCCAGATCCAAAAAGTCACCGAGATCTAGTATGTCGAAAAATTTAATGCAGACCAAGTTGGGCGCCAAACTAAACCACTTTAACCTCTAGTGTGCCGGAGGGTCCTATAGGCACCGGGTATTTATAACTAAATTTTCAGTAGATTTTTTCTCCTTTAAAATATTATACGAGGCCTGTTCAAAAGAAAAGGTGAATTTTGAATTTTCGCGGGCTGTGTACATTCGATTATCGATTTTTTGTTGTTGATATGTTGGCACACATATGTTTATGATATGTTAGCATTATCAGCCATTTTGGAAGAGTGGTTTGTTTTTGGCAACTGAAAAGGTTAGTCACGCTTTTGTGTGTTCTTCGATTTTTTACTTTTGAAAAAAATGGATCAAAGAATATGTATTAAATTTTGCGTTAAAAATGGAATAAAGTGCTCCAACGCACTTAAAATGTTGACTGTGGCATTCGGCGAGTCTACTTTGTCTCAAAAAGTGTTTATAAGTGGTGCAAGCGCTTTACAGAAGGCCGAGAAGATGTTAATGACGATGAGCGTCCTGGAGTTGTGGAAAAACAAATCATGGATTTTATTCTTTGATCCGTTTTTTTTCAAAAGTAAAAAAATCGAAGAACACACAAAAACGTGACTAACCTTTCCAGTTGTCAAAAATAAATCACTAATCCAAAATGGCTGATAATACTAACATATTATAAACATATGTGTACCAACATAACAAAACAAAAAAATCGATAATCGAATGTACACAGCCCGCGAAAATTCAAAATTCACCTTTTCTTTTGAACAGGCTATGTATGTTGCTCAAATGTTTAAATCAACCGCAATCGCTTGTCAATAAAATAATCAATGCATGGAGATATTTTACATTGCGTTAAGTTCGGTACAAGTCGAGCTATAAGTATTTTAAGTTTGTTAAAAAGGTCGATTTTTAAAGTGACATTACTGCCTGTATTTATAGGAAAACCTCGTGCAATTTTATTTTTATTTGGAAGGAAATGTACTCAGCCGCACGGAAATACTATAAAAAGACAAAAAATCTTCACGTTCCTTAATTAAACTTCTTTTAGTTGCACGAGGGAGAAAAAAACCAATACTCCGAATATAAGTAGCTATTCCAGAAACACCACTTTTACCATTAGCATACACTGTGACAAAATTCATTAATACATCATCCGAGAAGACAGCGTGATTGAAAAAAAAAGACATTTTGTAAAACACAAGTGAGTTATTACGAAATTGCAGCTAGCAAGGTACGATGGAAGACCTTGCGGAAATCCGGCATTCCAGAGGTTGAAAGCAACATAATATATCGTAAAAGGGTACAACTACGAAACACTCACTGAACACGTCCGTCTCGTCCATGATCTCGGCCTGAATGAGCTCCTCAATGACGTCTTCTAAGGTGACCAGGCCGATGGTTTCGTAGAAAGGATCACCCTCGCCCTCGCTGTTCACCCGCTGGACGAAAGCCAAGTGTCCCTTGTGGCCTGGAAATTATTTTAAAAAAAAACATTGTTTTTAAATTCTTCTTGATTCGTTTAAACTTTTTAGCTTTTTTGTTGTTATATATCATAACATCTCAAGAACCTTCATTGGCTTAGAGGCTGATTCACACCAACGTCCGGATCCGCTCAGTGACGATATTGTTCCGCATGAGAGCTTATTGATATGGTATGAATTTCAATCAAGGAGTATGTGTCAAGACAAAGTTGTGTGGCAGTATATCCTTCTGCCCACCCTTATGATATTTAACTACTTAGTTAATTAAATAATTATTTTGAATTGTAAAAATACTTACATCGCAGATTTTTTTAAATCAGAAACCATTTTTTTATCACTAAATAATATTTTTATTAATTATTAAAAAATATTATTTAGTGATAAAAAAGTGGTTAAAAAAAAAAATCGGCGATGTAAGTATTTTTACACTTCAAAATAATTATTTAACTAACAAGTAGTTAAATATCACAAGGGCAGTGGCGGCTCGTGACTTTTTAGTGTGCTAGAGTAGTAAGATTGAAAAAAACCGTCATCATTGATGTTGTTGTAGACGAAAATATATATATATTTTTTTTGAAATTTCAACTTTTTGTATGAAGATTTTTCAGAAATCCGTGCAGTGCACCACCAAAACTGAAAAATCCTGAAAATCTTCATACAAAAAATAAAATCTTGAAAAAAAAAAAAAAATCATTTTCGGCTACAACAACATTAACAATATCGTATTCTTCAATCTCAGCACTCTAGCACACTAAAAACTCACGAGCCGCCACTGCACAAGGGTGGGCAGAAGGATATACTGCCACACAACTTTGTCTCGGCACACACTCCTTGATTGATATTCATACCATATCAATAAGCTCTCATGCGGAACAGTATCGTCACTGAGCGGATCCGGACGTTGGTGCGAATCCAGCTTAAGGCATAAGTTGATATTAGGTCTAGTTTTATTATTATGTTGTAAAGCACCCTCTTCGCTGTCTCTCCACACCCACCTTCCTTGAACTGCCTGAAGATGACGTCCAGGGTGACATCCTCGAACACGAAGTTGCAGGGGTTCTGGTAGAACTGGCACAGGGTTTTGAGCGGGGTGTTGTCGTCGGGGTCCACGAAGGCCAGGTCCTTGACGTACAGCATGGCCACGATGGCCGTGCGCTTGCTCTCGTACACCGGGATGCGGGAGAAACCTGGAAGGGGACGAACAGACACGGTCAAAGCACGATCAAATCATTCGACGGCCTCCGTGGTCGAGTGGTAAGAGGCTCGACTACGAATCCAACAACTTTTATTCAATTGATATGTGTCGTAACACATTTGATTCATGTAAAACAATGTCAAGTATATTTGCGGCACGTTCCACAGTGGTTGCTTTGGCTGATCTGTCGGTAGCCGAGTGGACAAACGCGTCGGATTCCCACCCGGGCGTCGTGGGTTCGATTCCTCTGGTGGCTAAGTCCCCCATCATTGCACAAGCTACATCTTCCGCTTATTACGATGGCGGTAGGAGCTTTTCAAAAATTGTCAGGTTATATGGCAAATAAATAAAAAATATTTACTCACGCCGGGTTAGAACCCGCGACCTCCGAATTCGTAGTCGAGCGTCTTACCACTCGACCATGCAGGCCGTCAAATATTTAAAATTTGTACTTCTATTTTAAGAAGAAAGACAAACATTCCCGGGTTACGAATAACCTGACAATATTTTAAAAACTCCTACTGCCATCGTAATAAGCGGAAAATGTTGCTTGTGAAATGATGGGGGACTTGGCCAGCAGAGGAATCGAACCCACGACGCCCGGGTGGGAATCCGACGCGTTTGTCCACCCAGCTACCGACAGATCAGCTAAAGCAATACGTAGTCTATTTGCGACATGACTGGTAGAATATCTCGGTAACCACCAGGTGAAAGACCACAGAATCTAAAGCGCTGTTTGAAATGGCTTTATCCGAGTTTGAAGACCAGATTTGAATAGCCAGGTATTTTGCGACCTTCCCCATCTCTTTCTTGTGTGGTACTAAGTACCTACCATAGAGTCAGTATTGTTGAACATTCACGCATAGCACATATCACCGTCATGTTTGATTTATTTGTATAACCACTGCAAGTATTTTAATCAACACAAATATAGGAAATAACCACGAAATCCGCTGACGTAAGTTATGCGACTCGATGACGTGAAGTCAGCGCGGACGGAGAACATCCTTACACACTAAGAAGTGTTGCGATATTATGTGACGATTTTTTTTTGTCTTTCTCTCGTGGTATACGACGTAAAAACGAAGTGATTTGTATGGGTTGGGTAAAAATATTAGCTATACCTCTTATATTGTTACTACCTATGAGGTATTTCAGCAGACACTATTCTATATTTGAAATGGGTGGATTAAAGCAACTAATAAGTATGTAAACGTCAGACGAACAATGCAAACATTGTTATGAAAAATACATACTTAATTGATAAAATCGCAGACATATCCGAGACGAAGCTGTGAGATTACAACATCGTCTTTATATACTTTGGTTTTTATACAGTCTGGCGTCTAGGCAAAAAATAAATTATACAGGGTGTCCAACTCTTCATTTACAAAAAATATTTAAAAAAAAAAAAAAAAAAAAATATATATATATATATATATTTACATATATACGTTTTTACTTTTGAAATAAATGGATCAAATAATATGTATTAAATTTTGCTTTTAAAATGGAATAAAGTGCTCCGACGCACTTGAAATGTTGACTGTGGCATTCGGCGAGTCTACTTTGTCTCAAAAGTGTTTATAAGTGGTACAAGCGCTTTACAGAAGGCCGAGAAGATGTTAATGACGATGAGCGTCCTGGAGTTGTGGAAAAACAAATCGTGGATTTTATTCTTTGATCCATTTTTTTCAAAAGTAAAAAATCAAAGAACACACAAAAAGGTGACTAACCTTTCCAGTTGTCAAAAACAAACCACTAATCCAAAATGGCTGATAATGCTAACATATGACAAACATGTGTACCAACATGACAAAAAAAAAATCGATAATCGAATGTACACGGCCCGCTAAAATTCAAAATTCACCTTTTCTTTTGAACAGGCCTCGTATATATATATATATATGGTATATTTGTTTTTCGGTTATCGCGTTATTTTGAAAAAATATAATATTATGACAGCCGAATACCAAAGAGCACGACGTACTTAGCACACCCTCCTGCAGAGTTAAGCGTGTCAAAGCGTAGCGCCGATTCGTTCGCAACGTTTATCGCAATTTTTTTGTTTTTTTTCAAAAAAGCGGGACACCCTATTTGACCTCAACACGAAAACAGGTAGGGTGGGTTTTATTCACAGTTTATTTTAGCGCCGACAGGTTCGTCTGTCGTCTGGCGCGTCTAGGCTCGTTCGTGACGACGTCGGGGCGTCGCGACGCGCCGTGACGCAATAGGACGACGCCGGCGCTATTCCACACAAATACTAAACTTCTAGACGTTTTTATTTATGGAGGATTTTTCGGTTTTGTTTTTTGTAAGCGCTCATCTCTTGTTTTGAGAGACATTCTTTACGATTGGCGGTTAACTGCCCTCCGCACTAGCGACCGAATTCTAATTTTACTAATTCAAAGATGTGAGCCATAAATCGCAAAAGAATCTAAAATGAAGCTTCGACATAAATTTATTGTTAGTAATCATCACGCCGTTTCTGCCACCGACTTCAGAGCAAGAAGAGAGAGAGAGAGAGAGAGAGAGAGAGTTAAATATTTTTACCCAACCTATACAAATTTACGATAAATGACTTTCTCCGGGTTTTTACGTCGCTAACCGTGAGAGAGAAAGAGACAAGACGAGTTGTCACATAATATAGCACCACTATTCGGTATGTGGGCATGTTCTCCGTCTCCCGCGTCTCCGGTGACTCCGCCCACTACGTTTTGATATGCGACATAAATGGACATATTTCGACGGTTTTTCAGGTTATATCCTATATTTTTGTTGAAAACAATACTGTGGAAAAAGTGGTTATACGAATAAACAAAAACATTATGTCGACATGTGCTACGAATGGATGTACTCGTATAAATACCCTAGCTCTAGTCCTAGCCACGCCAGGTCTAATCGAGTCAGGCGAAAATCATCAATACTGACTACAGAAGCGCTCTCCCTTGTATATTATTGCTGTTAGCTTGTACCGAACTTAACGCAATGCGAAATATTTCTATAGATTGATTATTTTGTTGACAAGCAATTGTGGTACATTTAAATATGCGAACAACGGTTTAACCAACTAACCATCACGCCGTTTCCCCGCAGGGGTAGGCAGAGAGGACGGACCGCGATAAGACTCTGTATTGGCACACCCCCCTTGCTTCATTCACATTCGTACATAATCTCATACATACTCTTCTGTTATTCTGACTCTTCACATGACCCGATTGAAGTACAGTAAGGCTCTCTCAACCGGCGCCGCTTTAACTGTCCCGCCGCATTAACTGTCCCGCTGCTTCAACTGTCCCGCCGCTTTAACTGTCCCGCCCTTTTGACTGTCCCGGAATGAAAATACACGGGGATTTTTCCTGTACATATTCTTTACAATTTGTGAAATGTTAATTTTTAATGTGTGAGTTTCTAATACAGAATAAAAGTTCTGTTTTCTTAGTGTTTTGAAAAAATTGTCTTTTTTTCTTCTTTGCGATTTTTTTTTTAAATGTGTTTTTCACTGGCTTCTCTTTAACCGGCTTTTTCGTTATCCGACCCTGGGAGAGAGAGAGAGCGTCTACCTTGGAGAAACAATGTATGGAGAGAGAGCTAATTATTTTTACCCAACCGATACAAACTTGCGATAAATCACTTTCTCCGGGTTTTTACGTCGTACACCGTGAGAGAGAAAGAGACAACAAAATACACACACCGTTTTTACGTACTGTAAGGACGATCTTGGTCTCTCGCGTCTCCGGGGACTCCGCCCGCATGTTTTCATATGCGACTAAACTGGACACAACCAAACGGTTTTTTAGGTTATGTGCTATAGTTTTGTTGATAACAATACTGCGAAAAAGTAGTTATACGAATATACAAAAACATTTTTGAATTTTTTTATATGAATACCGCACAAGAGTCTCAACTGCTCTCAACCGTCAAGAGCCAGTGAGACTATGGCATCCCCAAATGTGGTATGTTGTGAGGCTTAAGGTACTGGGGAGGGGAAGGAGATTGGGAAGAAGAAGGTTGGGAAGTACCAGGCTATTCAGATCTGGTCACCAAACACGGCTAAAGCCAATTCAAGCAAGGTTTCAATTCTGAATGGTGGTCTTTCGCCAGGGCGATACTTAGAGTATCTACCACTCTGGAACGTGCCGCAAATATACTTTTTTATCATTTTTATATGTCGATATGTGCTATGAATGTATGTATAAATACCCTAGCCTTAGTCTTAGCCACGCCCAGGTCCGCCGAGTCCGGTAAAAATCGTCAAAAACTTACTACACTGCCTTGGATAGGTACCACTCTAATGCGTCTACTGTATTTGATTTACTTGTGCCGTGGTTTTTAGAGGATGACAACTCCTGAAAAGATAATGATGAATGCCCGGTGCCTATAGGACCCTCCGGCACGCTAGAGGTTAACAGAGATTACACAATCGCTATGTTTTTTTATACATTTTTACTTAATCTGACCCACATTAGTATGAGCCATTAGTTATATTTGGACCAAAGCACGACAATTCGCACACTTTTAGATGTGAAGGCATTTTATTATATTTTCTGTTCGAGATACGAGAATACTTTTTGATATCTCGCTTTTCTGGTCGTAGGAACAGAAAGATCATTTCTGCTTTTGCTTCTGGTCTGATATTAATTTATGCTCGACTGTTTTTATTTGCATTTTTGTGTGTGTGTGTTTTTTTTACGTGAATACCGGACAAGAGTCTCAACTGCTCCCAACCGTCTAGAGCCAGTGAGACTATGGCATCCCCAATAGGGTATGTTGTGAGGCTAAAGGTAGTGGGGAGGGGAAGGAGATTGGGAAGAGGAAGGTTGGGAAGTACCTGGATATTCAGATCTGGTCACCAAACACGGCTAAAGCCATTACAAGCAACGTTTCGATTCTGAATGGTGGTCTTTCACCAGGGCGATACTTAGAGCATCTACCACTCTCGAACGTGCCGCAAATATACATTTTTTTAAATTATTTTTATATGAATTAAATGTGTTATGACACATGTTGATTAAAAAAAAGTTATTGACGCACGCCGGGTTTGAACCCGCGACCTTTAGATTCGTAGTCGAGCGTCTTACCACTCGGCCATGGAGGCCGTCAAAGTTTTATAGTGAATCTTCCGATAGGAAAAAATGCGACTCGGAAGACAGTTTTACGAAAAATTATTTTACCCCTTTTAATCTACTTCCGGGCTGCAGTCTGCCGGGTGAAGATTGCCACGATGTTGGCCAACCTCCGATAGGAAAAAAATGTAACAGACTGCTCAGAAGACAGTTTTATGAATCATTATTTTGACCGGGTAATCTTCCGGGCTGCAGTCTGCCGGGTGAAAAATGCCACGATGTTGGCCAACCTCCGATAGAAAAAAAATGAACAGACTGCTCAGAAGACAGTTTTATGAATCATTATTTTGACCGGGTAGTCTACTTCCTAGCTTCAGCCAGGTCTGCCGGGTGAAAAGTGCCATGATGTTGGCCAACCTCCGATAGGAAAAAGTGAAACGCCTACTCAGAACACAGATTGGTAAATAATTATTTATGTCCATTCAATCTTCCTCCGAGCTGCAGTCCGCCGGGTGAAAAATGCCATGATGTTGGCCAACCTCCGATAGGAAAAAAGTAAAAAGCCTACTCGGAACACAGATTGGTAAATAATTGTTTTTGCCCATTCAATCTTCTTCCGAGCTGCAGTCTGCCGGGTGAAAAATGCCATGATGTTGGCCAACCTCCGATAGGAAAAAAGTGAAAAGCCTACTCAGAACACAGATTGGTAAATAATTATTTATGTCCATTCAATCTTGCTTCGAGCTGCAGTCTGCCGGGTGAAAAATGCCATGATATTGGCCAACCTCCGATAGGAAAAAAGTGAAAAGCCTAGTCAGAACACAGATTTGTAAATAATTGTTCATGTCCATTCAATCTTCTTCCGAGCTGCAGTCTGCCGGGTGAAAAATTCCACGATGTTGGCCAACCTCCGATAGGAAAAAAGTAAAAGCTTTCTCGGAACACAGATTGGTAAATAATTGTTTTTGCCCATTCAATCGTCTTCCGAGCTGCAGTCTGCCGGGTGAAGATTGCCACGATGTTGGCCAACTTCCGATAGGAAGAAAAAAACGTAACTCGGTAGACAGTTTTAGGGAACAATCATTCACGCCGACCCAATTCTTCGTCTAGTAGTTTTCGAAACAGTGGCCAAAATACGAAAATTCGAAAATATCCGGCGCACGCCGCTCTCTGGACGCGCGCCAAGACCGGCTGGCGCTCCTCCCGACGGCACGAGACGGCGCGACGTGCGCGTCTCGTGCCGTCTCGTGCCGTCGGCCGCTCGCGTTTTTTTTTTTTTTTTATACCGCGCGAGAGTCTCGACCGCCCGGAGCCGGGGGGGCTAAGGCACCCCGATAGCTAGGAAATACCATAAAAAATTCCACATTCCTGACTGACAACATTTTTATTCAAAACAACAGCCCACTTTCCGACCTTACTCTTCCCCTTCACCACTTACAGCATACCCCACTCGGGAGTTTTGTAATGTTTTTTGTTGTGAGACGGGTCGAGGAAGGGGCTGTAGGAAGGCACTTATCAATGCGGGCCTCGATTAAATGAAGGAGGAAACGACAATGACATGAAAGATGCCGACTTACACAAAAACGCGTCGAAGAAACGACCAAACGGGGTTCATATCCGTATCTCAATCAAGGATGCCATAGGCCCACTTGTTCTGGCCAGCTGGACTCTTGTGTCATATCAAAACATTATGAAGGGGGCGACGAAAAGTTGGCCAAGAACGTTTACACACATTTAAAAAAAAAACTAACTAACTAATCACCACGCCGTTTCCCCGCAGGGGTAGGCAGAGAGGACGGACCGCCATACAACTCTGTCTTGGCACACACTCCTTGCTTCATTCACATTCATACATCGTCTCATACATACTCTTCTGTTGTTCTGACTTTTCACATGGCCCGATTCAAGTATTTGATTTACTTGATCGTGCCATGTCTTTCTCTTCCTTTCTTTCTTTCTTTCTTTCTTTCTTTCTTTCTTTCCTTCTTTCTTTATCTCTCTCTTTCTTTCTTTATCTCTCTCTTTCTTTCTTTTCTTTCTTTCTTTCTTTCTTTCTTTCTTTCTTTCTTTCTTTCCTTCCTTCTTTGTTTCTTTAATTATTTCTATCTTTCTTTCTTTCACATTTCAACACGTGAATAAATCAACTACAATTCTCCGCCTGCCCCTACGGGGACACGATACCGTTTTAAAACATGTTATGTGTGGAACAGCAGATTGTAAACTAACTAACCATCACGCCGTTTCCCCGCAGGGGTAGGCAGAGAGGACGGACCGCCATACAACTCTGTCTTGGCACACACTCTTTGGTTAATTTGCATTCATACATCGTCTCATACATACTCTTCTGTTATTCTGACATGGCCCGTATTTGATTCACTCGATCGCGCCACGTTGTCTTCGTCGGGCGTCCCCGACTTCTTCTGTTATACACTTTCACGCTATATATATCCTCCCTATCTATGGCCGTCCTGATAATGTCCTTGGATATATATCGCAAGGACACTCAGAATTGAGACGTTGCTTTATCGAATGGCTAGGTACTTCTCAAACCTTCTCCTTTATCCTCTCCATTATTTGGGAAGCATGTTCACGAGAGACGGACAGGATGATAAGGACATAAGAAAGGAGGGTCAATGAAGGAAACTCCATTAATGGAGGACTGAACGCTGTTGGCGCTAATAAGAAATTGTCCGAAGAAGCGAAGCTAGCAGTCCACAATGAAGTGCTTATACCAACCCCGATGTGTGGCAGTGAGGCGTGGAACTGGCAGAGGAAGGATGAAAGTAGACTGAATGCTGTTGAAATGAGATTCCTGTGTGGCTAGCAGTCCACAAAGGAGTGCTGATACCAACCCTGACGTGTGGCAGTGAGCCGTGGAACTGGCAGAGGAAGGATGAAAGTAGACTGAATGCTGTTGAAATGAGATCCCTGTGTGGCTGGCAGTCCACAAAGGAATGCTGGTACCGACCCTGATGTGTGGCAGTGAGCCATGGAACTGGCAGAGGAAGGATGAAAGCAGACTGAATGCTGTTGAGATGAGATTCTAAAACCATGTACAATGTAAAAGATCCGATAATGATGCAATGCCGTTATAAGCGTAATGAAAAAGATTAAGAGAAGGACGCTAATCACAAATCTAGCGCGTAGACCACCGCGCTACAGAGGCGGTCGAATGAATTTGATCAATTGAGTCGTAAAAAGCCGACTTTACGACACGCAATACCTGCCCCTTGGGGAAGTTTATTTAGGGGTCCGAAATCAGTAGGCACGCTGGTTGTATTGATTCGGCACTAATTCATTATAATATATGTAACCAGATACAGTCGGCTTCATTTGCGTACGTATAGATGAACAGTGATTTTAAAAATAATTGTAAAAAAACACGCTTAAGTGTAGGGCATGTTGAGCGGATTAATGGAAAAAGGAAAGCTAGTCGAAAAAGCAAAGTCTACATGGCCTGTTCAAGAGAAAAGGTGAATTTTGAATTTTCGCGGGCTGTGTACATTCGACTATCGATTTTTTTTGGTTATGTTGGTACACAAATGTTTATCATATGTCAGCATTATCAGCCGTTTTCTCCGTCCACATTTTTTTTTGCTACTAAACTTGACACATCTAAACGGTTTTTTAGGTTATATGCTATATTTTTGTTGATAACAATACTGCGAAAAAAGTGGTTTTACGAATAAATCATAAAATAAGAATCAAAGAATAAAATCCATGATTTGTTTTTCCACAACTCCAGGACGCTCATCGTCATTAACATCTTCTCGGCCTTCTGTAAAGCGCTTGTACCACTTATAAACACTTCTTTGAGACAAAGTAGACTCGCCGAATGCCACAGTCAACATTTTAAGTGCGTTGGAGCACTTTATTTCATTTTTAACGCACAATTTAAGACATATTGAACATGCCTATTTACACGTTTTACTATTTGCCCGACAGGTTTATTTTTTTTAATAGGGGGGGTGGTTGCTAGCAATATTCTGGGTTCAAAAGCACTGGAACTGTGTAACCGGTTCCTGTTTCTCGCCAAATACTGTTTGGCCATCAATACAATACCGCCAAACGTAACCGCAACCGCACCATTCTGGATATTCGCCATTTTCATTTCTGAAAATTAGGAGCCGGTTCCTCAGAGAAATAATGTCGACGGTTCCAGTGACCGGCTTAGAACCGGTTCCTCTTAACCGCGACAGGAATGTCGACCGCCTCTATTTTCCACCCTCGACGCACTACGCGGGCACACTAACCTTCTACAAGTATATCGGGCAATAAATAGGGGCGGGTGACCCAGTTTTTGTACACCTGTAATGAATCTGGCTTGACCCCACCCCGCTTACCTCCCGCCACCACCCACTCCCAGCGCGCCCCCTTACGAAAGAGGTAACACTGCGGGAGACGTACAAATAATACATTGTCAATTTTATATAACGCCGTTTAGTTTCAGGCTTGATGTGCATAGACCCAGAAAATTTAATATTTTTATAATCTATAAAAGTTTTGCTGTGGGCGTGTCCGTGTGCCGTGAGTGAGGCATTTTTTTCCTTACTTTCTGAAAAAATTCTAGCATTTTTTTTTAATGTGAAAATACCACGCAAGAGTCCCGACTGCGCGGAGCCAGGGAGATTGTGTCATCTTCAATTGAGGGTGGAGGTAGCGGGGAAGAGAAGGATATGGGAAAGAGGAAGGTTAACAGTACCTGGCTATTCAGATCTGGTCACCAAACACGGTTAGAGTCGTTTCAAGCGATGTTTACTCATTGTATCTACCACTCTGGAAAGTGACGCAAGTATGGCATATATTTATATGTTAGTTAAATTTACTCGCGCAGGTCGGGATTCGAAGGATCTTAGCAGCTCGCCGACGGCGGTCGTCGAACCTGAGCACATAGACAATAGCGTCGGCCCGTCTGGGACCTACGATTCGAGAGGTGTTATGCTGATTGGTGTCATCAGTTTTCTTTCAAATCGCAATTCGTGGTCGAGTGGTAAGACGCTCGACTACGAATCCAGAGGTCGCGGGTTCAAACCCGGCTTTCGCAAATAAATTTTATTTGATCGATATGTGTCATAACGCATTTTAATTCATATAAAATAATATATTGTATATTTTCGGCACGTTCAAGAGTGGTAGATACTTTAAGTATCGCCCTGGTTGAAAGACCACCATTCAAAATCGAAACGTTGCTTGAAATGGCTCTAACCGTGTTTGGTGACCAGATCTGAATAGCCAGGCAATTCCTTATCTCCCACTTCCCCATCTCCTTCCGCTCCCCGCTGCCTTCAGTCTCGCAACACAACCCAATTAAAATTTGCAGTTTCTTTCTGTATACGATTTACGGGTGTCAAGACAACTGTTTTCAGCTAGCGAATCAATTTCCATCATGAGCTATAGAGCTTCGAAATCTGTTTAAAAATACGCCATATTGCTTGCTTCGTGTTTGTTTTTCACCCCTCAAAAATAAAAAAGAGGAGTGTTGGAAGCCTGGCGAAGCCGGGTGCAAACTACTGGTCTATTAAATTTATATGAGTTCCAGAGTGGTAGATACTCCAAGTATCGCCCTGGTGAAAGACCACCATTCAGAATCGAAACGTTGCTCGAAATAGCTTTAGCCGTGTTTGGTGACCAGATCTGAACAGCCAGGTAATTCCCGACCTTCATATTCCCCATATTATTCCCCTCCCCACTACCACCAGCCTCACAACATACCCCTATTGGGGATGCCATAGTCTCACTGGCTCCAGACAGTTGGGACTCTTGTGCGGTATTCACTATAAAGCATTTACTTTGTGGCTTGCCATATTTATAAATAAAACACATTTGTTTATAACCACTTTATTATTTAATATCACGTCTACAAAAAAATTAGATAACTTAGAAGCATTAGAAATTAGAAAATCATTAAATAATAAATCTAGTATTTTGAATAATCAAATTAATTTATCTTATAGTCCTATCCTAGATATTTCCAGTAAGCCGCTCTGTTATTCCCATAATCCCCTCAATTACCCCTTCTCCTTCTCCTTCCCATTCCAACTCTTAAATATGTATATATATATATATCTCAGAATTTTATATTTTATGTTAATTTTAATATTGTCCTGATGATGAAAGGGTACTTTCGAAACCGGTAGACGTGATATTAAGTAATAAAGTGGTTATAAACAAAGATTTTGTGTTTTATTTATAGTTTTTTTTTTTATCTGGTAGAGCTAATCTAATTTTTTTAATTGTAATTTGGACCCGTTATTCAATATTATTTTTTTTATTTTCTTTTCTTTTACAATATTATAATAAAACGGGGTCGGGGTTTGGTCGTGCTCGTATAATTGCTCTTTAAGGGGTGTTAGTTGAAGTTTGCCGGTTTTACTCACAGATGTCGCTAGAGATATGTATACGTTTCTATGATTTGGCATCTATGTCATATTTTTCTATGGACCTTCAAAAATACACAAGTTACATTCTGCCAAAATAATAGTGTCATAGTTGTTTACCTCAGTGAATATGTCGAGTTTCGTTCCAAGTAAATCGCATTTGCGGCATTCGTTGCTTTTCTTATTTCATCAAAAGAAAAAAGCAGTTGAAGCTCATCGGTTGCAGGTAGAAACTTATGGTGAACATGCTCCAGTGATTAGAACATGTGAGACATGGTTTCGTCAATTTAAAAGTGGAGATTTCGATTTAACAGACAATGAACATCCTGGTGCAACGAAAAAGTTCGAAGACGAGGAATTGCAGGCGTTATTGGATGAAGACCCAACCCAATCGCAACAACAATTGGCCCAAACACTTAATGTGACCCGAGGAGCAATTTGCCAACGTTTAAAAGCCATGGGAAAGATCCAAAAGTATGGAAAATGGGTACCACACCAAATGAACGAGAGACAAATCGAAAATCTTGAGACAAATCGCACCGCCTCATACAGCTAAAGTAGTGAAGAACACTCTCAAAGCATTGAATTGGGAAATATTATCGCACCCGCCGTACTCTCCAGACCTTGCCCCGTCCGACTATCACCTTTTCGCATCGATGGGACACTCACTCGCAGAGCAGCGCTTCGCCAATTTTGGAATGGTATCCATGATTTGCCTCAAAGATGGGCAAAACATATAGAATCTGATGGTCAATACTTTGAATAAAAAAAAATTGAGATTCCCTTGAGAATTAAGCGTTTTCTTTATTGAAAAAAACCGGCACGGGTGTTAGCACCCCTGGTAAATCTAGAAGAAGCCAAACAAGATGAATCCAAGATAGGGCGCACTCACCTGACTTCATGATCTCGGAGACGGTCTCGAAGTCCAGCACGGCCTCGTAGTCCAGCATGAACACGTCCTCGATCTTGGTCATGATCTCCAGCACCGTCTTCTTGCGCATCTCCAGCGCACCCGAGATGATGTTCACCTCGTCCTTGTCCAGGTCGTTGATGTCGTTGGTCACCTGAGGACAGACGCGGGGGCGACATTAGGGAATACTTCATTGTTATCGGTCACCGTCTGACCAAGGGCTTTTTTAAACGACCGTTTGGCCAGTCCCTTTTGCATTCGAACCATCCAAAAAGCCCATCTGTTGGATTTCAAATAGACAACTTGTTAGGTTATCACCTTTTTGTTTTTCATCCAGTCTTTACCTATCCCGCCAATTTGCCATTCGGTTTATTATTGAACAACCTTGCAAAAAAAAGAAGAAGAAGACATTGTTGATGATGGTCGTGTCGCGGGTTGGTGCGCTCTTCTGGCTTCGTCGTCGGTCGTGGGAGGTTGTGTTGTTGATTGCAACATAGTGTTCAAGAAGAATTCAAGATTTCAAGCAGTCGAAAACATCTAATTCTTCGGTGAGTGAATTGGCTTAAATCCTCATTTTATCCACAATATACAATCGAAACTTCCGTCAAGTAGTCTTCGTTTTACAGTCAATTCTAATTTCAAAGTTCATCCGAAACTGAAACGCATTCGGTGTTTATCGCAGTTTTTGGATGTAACACCATATTTTAAACAATATCATCATTTAGCCAGTCCCATTTGCATTTCAATCATTCAAAAAGCTTATTGTATTAAATCTTTCAAAAAATGTCACCATTAAGTCAGTCCCTTTTGCATTTGAACCATCCAAAAAGCCCATCTTTTAAACAATATCATCATTTAGCCAGTCCCATTTGCATGTGAATCATTCAAAAAGCCCATTGTATTAAATCTTTAAAAAAATATAACCCTTAAGTCAGTCCCTTTTGCATTTGAACCGTCCAAAGAGCCCATCTTTTAAACAATATCATCATCTAGCCAGTCCCATTTGCATATGAATTATTCAAAAAGCCCATTGTATCAAATCTTTCAAAAAATATCACCATTTAGCTAGTCTTATTTGTATTTGAACCATCCGAACGACCATCTTTTAAATAATATTATCATTTAGCCAGTACTTTTTGCATATGAATCATTCAAAAAGCCCATTGTATTAAATCTTTAAAAAATTTCACCATTAAGTCAGTCCCTTTTGCATTTAAACCGTCAAAAAAGCCCATATTGTAGACAATATCATCATCTAGCCAGTCCCATTTGCATTTGAATCATTCAAAAAGCCCATGGTATTAAATCTTTCAAACAATATTATCACTTAGCCAGTCCCATTTGCATTTGAACCATCTAAAAAAGCCCATCTTTTAAACAATATCATCATTTAGTTAGTCCCATTTACATTTGAACCATCCAAAAAGGCCCTTCGTTTTGAATCTATCGAACAATATCATCATTTAACCGGTCCTATTTGCATTTGAATCATTCAAAAACCCCATCGTATTAAATCTTTCAAACAATATCATCATTTAGCCAGTCCTATTTGCATTTGAATCATCCAAAAAGCCCATCATATTTAAACTTACAAACAATATCATCATCTAGCCAGTCAACCAAGTTTAGCCAAATGTAAATTTTACTTCTGTTGAAATTGGTCAAACATTTTAAAACATCGCAATACTTCTTGAGCAGATATTCAATAATTTCACAGGCTTGTCCCAGACCTGGGAGTCAAAATTTCTCATATAAACTAGTTAAACGAATTTCCCTTCAAGCCGGCGTAGGTAACATCTCTAAGGATTGTTTATTCAGAGGTATTATGACGTCATCCTCACTCGGTGGCCGCACCTTTGCGCCAATTTGCTATTGAGATTTAAATTAGACTATGGGCGCACCGCTGACAGCTCTGTCGAAGCCTCCTCCCCCCCTCCCACCACCCACTCTCTCGCAAGCCAGTTGCATGAACTTTACACGCGCACGTCACGCGACGCGTGTATACGGTAATGTAAGGGGGCGTGGGGGTCGACATCACCCCAAGATTGAGTGATTCGTGCCAAGAATCAAAAAGCCTTGGAACGGATTATTGCACTGGTTATAGGAGAGGGTATTTATTCGTCTATGTCATCTACGGGGATGCTGTGCGGAGGGTAAACGATGAGCAGAGCAAAGGAGGCATAATTTATTTAGTAATGCAACGTTATAAAATTGATTGTTTGAAAGTCGTGGTGTTTGAAAGAGAGAGTACGAGAACGGCGTGCAAAATAGTTGTGAATGATAAATATACTTGGAGCAAGTGGACGAGTTTGTGTATTTAGGAAGTATGTTCTAGAGAGACGGAAAGGCTGATGAGGATATTGAAAGAAGGGTGAATGCAATAAACTCCATTGATGGAGGACTGAACGCTGTTGGCGCTAATAAGAAATTCTCCAAAGAAGCGAAGCTAGCAGTCCACAATGAAGTGCTTATACCGACCCTGATGTATGGCAGTGAGGCATGGAACTGGCAGAGGAAGGATGAAAGTAGACTGAATGCTGTGGAAATGAGATATTTGAGGCGTATGTGCGGCAAAACCATGTATGACCGGAAAGAATGCAAGGCTGATGTGAGCGTAATGAATAGGATCAAGAAAGGGACGCTTAGATGGTTTGGGCATGTAGAGCGAATGAACGAAGATAGGAGTGTGAAAAGAATATATGATGCAAAAGTGAATGGAAGAAGAAGTCGAGGACGCCCGAGAAAGACATGGCACGATCAAGTAAATCAAATACTTGAATCGGGTCATGTGAAGAGTCAAAATAACAGAAGAGTATGTAAGAAACGATGTATGAATGTAAATGAAGCAAAGGAGTGTGTGCCAAGACAGAGTTATATGGCGGTCCGTCCTCTTTGCCTACCCCTGCGGGGAAACGGCGTGATGGTTATTTAGTTATCTTTAAAAATCATGTCAACCCACTATCCATTTATACAACGGGTCTTTAAAAATACCGAAACCGGTTTGGACAGCGTTCAAGTTACGCGCGGCTAGTATTTAAATTTGATACGAGATATGTTTTGGGCTTCGATGGGATTTTGAACCCGCTAAATCTTAACCCGAAACTCTGACCGTTTTGCGACAGAGCTCGCCCAGTAAAATAAACAAAAAAAACAATCGCCAAATTCCCGATGACAAATTCACAGAAAACGAAAACCTCCGATCGTGGCGACGACTCGTCGAATTTTGCTCGCGCGATTTCAGCTGGATTCACACCAACGTCCGGATCCGCTCAGTGACGATACTGTTCCGCATGAGAGCTTATTGATATGGTATGAATATCAATCAAGGAGTATGTGCCAAGACAAAGTTGTGTGGCAGTGTATCCTTCTGCCCACCCTTGTGATATTTAACTACTTACCTGGGTTCCAAAAAGAACTGAACAAACAAGCTGATAAATTCAAATCTCTTTTTTTGCGAGTTCGACTTCAATTGAAGCGTTCACTTCGAAGGGTTCATTTTAAAGAACTAACAATTCGTGAAGCATTCACAAAACATAGAAGTTTTCCCCAACGCTAGTGTCAATATTCTAAGGCTATAACGTGTCTATATACGTATGTAACGTCATTGGGTAACAGGAAATCCCTGCCGCAATGCTAGCGATAAGGAAGCCGCGAGTGACGAAGCTAGCTTTATCCCGAATATCGTCACAAATATTATTCGCATAACTTGAAACGACTCTAACCGCGTTTGGTTAACTCTTCGTCTCATTCCCTTTCCCGTTCCTCTCACCCCAAGCTGGGATGCCGTAGTCCTACTGGTTCCGAAAATTCGGCAGCAGTTAAGTTAAGTTAAGTTTTTTTTTCAATCAAAAATCTTTTTTTTTTATTGTTTTTTATATGAATACCGCACAAGAGTCTCAACTGCTCCCAACCGTCTAGAGCTAGTGAGACTATGGCATCCCCAATTGGGGTATGTTGTGAGGCTGAAGGTAGTGGGGAGGGGAAGGAGATTGGGAAGAGAAAGGTTTACAAGTACCAGGCTATTCAGATCTAGCCACCAAACACGGGTAAAGCCATTTCAAGCAACGTTTCGATTCTGAATGGTGGTCTTTCACCAGGGCGATACTTGGAGTATCTACCACTCTGGAAGGTGCCGCAAATATACTTTTTATTATATTTATATGAATTAAATGTGTTATGACACATATTAATTAAATAATAGTTATTGGCGCACGCCGGGTTTGAACCCGCGACCTTTGAATTCGTAGTCGAGCGGAGGCCGTCAAAATTGCTAGTTAATTAACAATCACACCGTTTCCCCGCGGGGGTAGGCAGAGAGGATGGACCTCCAATCAACTCTGTCGTCGGCACACACTCCTCGCTTCATTCGCATTCGTAAGCCGTCTCGTACACACTCGTTACTCTGACTCTTGACACGCTCAAGTGTTTGATTCGCTTGGCCGTGACGTGTCTCCTTCGGACGTCCCCGACTTGTTCACTGCGCTTACATCAACAAAACCTTCGCTTTCAATATTTTTTTCAACGGCCTTGCCCACTGGCGGTGAAATTAACTCTCTTGAAGTAACAATATATGGAGGGATAGCTAATTTGTTTTACCCAACCCATCCGAAATTGTAATAATTATTTTTCCGAGTTTTTATATCGTACATCATGAGAGAGAAAGAGACAACAAATTTCTTAGACCGCTTCTATATACTGTCGCAATGATCTTAAGCTGGCTATCTTCGCTGGTTAACGGCGAGACTCCGCCCACATTTTTTATTTTGCCACTAAACTTGACACAACTGAACGGTTTTTTAGGTTAGATGCTATATTTTTGTTGATAAAAATACTGTGAAAAAGTGGCTATACGAATACACAAAAACATTATGTCGATACGTGATATGAATGGATGTATAAATACCGTAGCCTTAGTCTTAGCCACGCCCAGGTGCGCCGAGTCATGTTAAAATCATCAAAAACAAGTCCAAAACTGACTTCACTGCCTTGGCTTGGGCTACCTCTAGTATACTCTAAGCTTGTTGTAGATTTTTGTCTCTTTTTTAGATTTTTAGTCTCTTTCCGTCGACTCTCAAGCGGCGACTGTGTCACAAACGGCCTAAGGTAGAAAGGCAGGATGAAACGAATGTTCGCCGCGAGCCGTATAGCGGGGAGGGCGTAGGGTTGTTTTCGAGGGTCTAGAATAATTCTGATAAACATGTCACTTAAAGTCAAACATTTTCGGGAAGTAAATAATTCGTGTTATTGGTAAAAAACGATCTGGAAATTTGGCAAATCATTTTACGGAAAGAATGTGAAGGGTAAGGGTTTAGAGTGCATAGAGTGGTACCTATCCAAGGCAGTGTAGTCAGTTTTTGATGATTTTTGCCGGACTCTGAAGACCTGGGCGTGGCTAACACTAGGGCTAGGGTATTAATACATCCATTCATAGCACATGTCGACATAATGTAGCGTTTATTCGTATAACCACTTTTCACAGTATTGTTATGAACTTGGAGTAACAATGCATGGAGAGAGAGCTAATTATTTTTACCCGACCTATAAAAACTTGCGATAAATCACTTTCTCTGGGTTTTTACGTCGCACATCATGAGAGAGAAAGAGACAACAAATATAATACACCGCTTTTATGTACCATATAAGGCATAGGCACATATAAATGTATATATGTTTGTCATACAACGTCTTATAAAATTAACTCAAAGTAAAGTATATTTTTGATAATCCCTAATGAATATGTTAGAGTTAGTAAATTTATTGTTGTTACTCTGTGTATAAAGAATATCCAAGTCAGGAACCGGTTCCAAAAAGAACTGGATAAATAACCGGCTCCTCGCCGGTCACCGGTAACTGGAACCGCAGGTACACCCAATTCTGATATCGACCATCTCTATATGAAAGTACACTGAGAACTACTTGCGTTTTTTTATTGTAACGCGACAAGGCGCGCCTCCGAATACTTTCTCGCTTCCGTCTAAAGCACTGTCCCTTTCTAGCAATGTTGAGCTGTGTGGATCCAGGGCCGGACGCCAATTGGGCAATCACCGACACAATTCTAGGAATTTCATCTACTACTCCCACTACGTGCTAAAGGCCGCTGCCCGCCGGCCTATAAAAGGCGCTGCTCGTCCTTGAAACAGCAGAGATCCAGAACAAGTCTCAAGGCCTGATACTGATTGCGCGTTGTTCCCTTTCAGTGAGGTCTTTGAGTACTTAGTGAGAGATCCAGAACCTAGTCTCAAGACCTGACACTGATTGCGCGTCGTTCCCTTTCAGTGTGGTCTTTGAGTTCTAAGTACGAAATATCTGTAAGCGTTCGATTGAATTGTGCGCCGTCGGCCTTTCAGTTTGTAAAATATTGTTTGAAGTTTTAAAGTTATAAGGGAAAACCCTTTCAAGTCTCTTTTCATTATTCTTGTTTAAATATAAAATAAATACTACGTCTCTGTACCGAACTTCACTCACTCTTTTAATATAATAAATTATTTCCAGTATAAATTGTCGCCAAACGTGTGACAACGAAGGGAAAAATTGTTATATAATTAATTTTACCGCTGGGAAGGAGGCATTTCAATTTATCAATTCCAATGAGACAGCGTTAAAAAATACACAATGAGTAAACACAATTATCATTTTTGGACATTCTCTATTTTGACGGTAATCCGTCAGCCGACTTCGGCTGCGACCAAATCCAATTAGGCTAAGTTTTCGCGGTTCAAGTCGAGTCAGGATTTCTGGAAACTGGGTCATGGTGGCCACGTATTCGGGTGGAAATCCATTTGTCCCGGAAACGAAACCGGTATTCGCGGGACCGATACCGCTACTGCCCGGTTAATGTTTTTCTAATACTTTTTAAGGGTCAGCACCCAATAATGACGCTTAACGTCACTTTGTAGCATTCTAATACTAGCAATACTACAAACGATTTATCTGCAAATTTTCTAAGGGTAGTTAGAAAAATGTCCGAGCTTTCCGGTGAATACAACTTTTTAAGTGTAAGCCTTTAAATTCTATGTAAAACATACTAAAATATCAGTAAAAAGTGCAGTTTGAAAAACAGTAAGGCGTTTTTGTAAGTTTTACCTAAAATTTCAGTATTTTTTTTATATCAATACCGCACAAAAGTCTCAACTCCTTACAACCGTCTAAAGCCAGTGAGACTATGGCGTCCTCAAATAGGGTATGTTGTGAGGCTGAAAGTAGTGGGGATGGGAAGGAGATCGGGAAAAGGAAGGTTGGGTAGTACCTGGCTATTCAGATCTGGTCACCAAACACGGCTAAAGCCATTTCAAGCAACGTTTCGATTCTGAATGGTGGTCTTTCACCAGGGGATACTTAGAGTATCTACCACTCTGGAACGTGCCGCAAATATACTTTTTTAATTTTTTTTTTATATGAATTAAATGTCTCATGATACATATCAATAAAATAAAAGTTATTGGCGGGCGCCGGGTTTGAACCCGCGACCTTTGGATTCGTAGTCGAGCATCTTACCACTCGACCATGGAGGCCGTCATCTGATAAATAATTTAAAAGGTTACCGTTTAAGAATTGTATTCAAACCTTAGATATCTTTTCAACTACCCGTATATAATTAAGCTGCCATCGTAATAAGCGGAAGATGTTTCTCGTGCAATGATGGAAGACTCGCAGAGGAATCGAACCCACGACGCCCGGATGGGAATCCGACGCGTTTGTCCACTCAGCTACTAACTGTGTCTACATATACATATTGGCAAATGAGAATTTCACGCCTAGTAAACTACAATAATTGAGATATTGACATTTTACGTTCATTTATATCACCTTTGTGAAATATTCAAAAGGCAACGCAATGCGGCGGCCATTCTTCCCACCGGGAACTTTGGCAGCCCTCCAACAGCTGCGCCGTACGGACTAGAGATGGTCGATATCAGAATTGGCTTTAACTGCGGTTCCAGTTACCGGTGGCCGCCGAGAAACCGGTTATTTGTTCACTTCTTTTTGGTTCCCAGGTGCCAGAAAAGTTATTCCAAGAATATTTTTGTGTGCTAGAGAAATTCTGAAAACGAAAAGAACTGGAACTGGTTCCTTTGATCTTTGGTGAGGAACCAGTTCCAGCAGAAACTGTGCCCGAAAGAACGGAGCAAGGATATCAATTTATATTTGCCATTTTTATTTGCGAAAAATAGGAACCGGTTTTAAAATATTTCATGGGTGAGGGGTGGGTTGCTAGGGAAATTTTAACGACAAGAACTGGAACCGGCTCCTATCGTCAAAAATAATTTTGCATTGGTGGGGGGGGGGGGGGTTGCTAACGATATTCCGGAAACGAAAAGAACTGCAACTGTAGAACCTGTTCCTCGTCGGAAGGATCTTTCTGCCAAAAACCGTGCCCAAAAGAACGGACCAAGTGTATCAATTTTTATTTGCGAAAAATTGGAACCGGTTCCAAAAATAACCGGTTCCGATTCCTCGTCGAAAAGATCTTTCGGCCAAAAACTGCGCCCAAAATAACGGACCAAGTGTATCGATTTTTATTTGCGATAAATTGGAACCGGTTCCAAAAATAACCGGTTCCGATTCCTCGTCGAAGATCTTTCGGCCGGAAACTGCGCCCAAAAGAACGGACAAAGGATATCAATTTTTATTTGCGATTTAGGAACCGGTTCCGAGAAAAACCGGTTCCTCGGAGGAATAATATCGACGGTTTCAGTGGCCGGCTTGCAACCGGTTCCTTTTAATCGGGACAGGAATATCGACCGTCTCTAGTACGGACAATGAAGAGACAAAGCGACGGAAGGCCGCTGGGGGCGTGTCCGCGTGCCCGGACCAACCTCAACTTTATTACTTATTCTACTGAAATGATAATGAATAGGATCAAGAAATGGACGTTTAGATATTTTGGGCATGTAGAGCGAATGAACGATGAAATGAATGTGAAAAGAATATATGATGCGAAAGTGAATGGAAGAAGAAGAAGAAGTCGGGGACGCCCAGGAAGACATGCCGCGTTCGAGTGAATCAAATACTTGAATCGGGCCACGTGAAGAGTCAGAATGACGGAAGAGTACGATCTGGTCACCAGACGCGGCTAAACCAATTCCAGGCAACGTCTCTATTCTGAATTGTGATATTTCGCCAGGGCGATACTTGGAGTATCTACCACTCTAAAATGTAAAAGATTTGTAAGTAGGTACCCGGCCATTCAGAGCTGATCACCAAAAGAATTGCAAGCAACGTTTCGATTCAGAACGGTGGTATTTCAACAGGGCGTTACTGAAAGTTTTCGCCTCTACGCAAAGTATCTACGAATATACGAGGCCTGTTCAAAAGAAAAGGTGAATTTTGAATTTTCGCGGGCTGTGCACATTCGATTATAACACGCAAAAACGTGACTAACCTTTCCAGTTGTCAAAAACAAACCACTAATCCAAAATGGCTGATAATGCCAACATATGATAAACATATGTGTACCAACATAACAACAACAAACAATCGACAATCGAATGTACACAGCCCGCGAAAATTTAAAATTCACCTCTTCTTTTGAACAGGCCATGTATTATCTCTGTACGAAATATAATACATATAAATATGTCATAGATTGTATGTAGAAGATTTGTACAGCGCCCTTGAGGTGATTTTTTTACAAAAACGGCGCTGTAAAAATTAGCCAAATATTATTATTATAACGAAGCTAGAAGTGTGCGCCAAGACAGAGTTGTATGGCGGTCCGTCCTCTCTACCTACCCCTGCGGGGAAACGACGTGATGGTTTGTTGGTTAAAGAAATCGATAATTTTTTCCAAAAATCGTAATTATTTCTTGGACAAAAAACCTATTTGATTCTTCTATCTGGGGCCTACTTGAAGTAACAATATATGGAGGGATAGCTAATTTGTTTTACCCAACCCATCCGAAATTGTAATAAATCACTTTTTCCGAGTTTTTACATCGTACACCATGAGAGAGAAAGAGACAACAAATTTCTTGGACCGCTTCTATATACTGTCGTAATGATCTTAAGCTGGCTATTTTTGCTGGTTGACGGCGGGACTCCGCCCACATTTTTTATTTTGCCACTAAACTTGACACAACTAAACGGTTTTTTAGGTTAGATGCTATATTTTTGTTGATAAAAATACTGTGAAAAAGTGGCTATACGAATACACAAAAACATTATGTCGATATGTGATATGAATGGATGTATAAATACCGTAGCCTTGGTCTTAGCCACGCCCATTTGCGCCGAGTCATGTTAAAATCATCAAAAACAAGTCCAAAACTGACTTCACTGCCTTGGCTTGGGCTACCTCTTGTATACTCTAAGGGGGCCTAGGAGCATAAAGGGTATTATGTCAATGTAATCGGTGTAGATTACACTTCTAGTGATTATCCGTTCGGTGTGTACGACTTACGCAGTGACGTAAAATGACTCACTCGTCCATTTTTGGTAACAAAAGGTTAACGATTGGTACTTTTGAAAGGTTAGTATTTTTTAACCCCTTTTTTTATGCGGCACAATTGTCCCGGAGCCAGTAGGACTATGGCATCCCCAATTAAGGGGTATTTTAAAATATATATTCTTACAGCTAATACCGCACAAGCTCCCAACCGTCTAGAGTCCGTGGGACTATGGGATCCCCAATTGGGGTATGTTGTGAGGCTGAAAGTAGTGTGAGAAGGGAAGGAGGTGGGAAATATGAAGGTCGGGAAGTACCTGGCTATTCAGACCTAGTCGCCAAACACGGCTAAGGCCATTACAAGGAGCGTTTCGATTCTGAACGGTGGTCTTTCACCAGGGCGATACTGAGAGCATCTACCACTTTTTAAGGCTAATGTGAATGGGGAAGGGAAGGAGATGGGGAAGAGTAAGGTTGGGATGCGCCCGGTGTTTCAGATTTGATAACTGAACATGATTAAAATCATTTTAATTATGAATTCAGAATCGAAACGCTGCTTGAAATGGCTTCGGTCGTGTTTGGTGACCAGATCTGAATAGCCAGGTGCTTCCCGACCTTCCTCTTTCCCATCTGTTTCCCTTCCGCACTTCCTCCAGCCTCGTAACATGCCCCGATCGGGGATGCCATAGTCCCACTGACTCTAGACCAGTGGTCCCCAACCCATGGGCCGCGGCCCGGTACCGGGCCGTGCACCAAATGGTATTGGACCGCGCCGCCTGCTTAGAAATCAAAATATTTTTTTGAAAAAAATCGTCAGTTATATAGCTTAAAATAATTATTCCGTCAAAAACCCCTTCACGCTAAGTTACCGTCTACATAATACTATTCGAATTAAAACAACACCACTCTGCCATAATATGAAATGTCGTTGCAAAGAATAAAATTTTTTGCTTCAAATATTAGAATCTTAGAGTATACAAGAGGTAGCCCAAGCCAAGGCAGTGAAGTCAGTTTTGGACTTGTTTTTGATGATTTTAACATGACTCGGCGCACCTGGGCGTGGCTAAGACTAAGGCTACGGTATTTATACATCCATTCATATCACATATTGACATGATGTTTTTGTGTATTCGTATAGCCACTTTTTCACAGTATTTTTATCAACAAAAATATAGCATCTAACCTAAAAAACCGTTTAGTTGTGTCAAGTTTAGTGGCAAAATAAAAAATGAGGGCGGAGTCCCGCCGTTAACCAGCGAAGATAGCCAGCTTAAGATCATTGCGACAGTATATAGAAGCGGTTCAAGAAATTTATTGTCTCTTTCTCTCTCATGGTGTACGATGTGAAAACTCCGAAAAAGTGATTTATTACAATTTCGGATGGGTTGGGTAAAACAAATTAGCTATCCCTCCATATATTGTTACTTCAAGATTAGAATCAAAATTTTCAAATCAAAATCAACATTTCAACACGTGATCAAATCAAAAATATTAATTAAATAAAAAATATTAACCCAGGTTAAAATATTTTTTTTTTTAAATGTTTACTTCCATTTAAAAAAAAAGACGAACATTCCCGGGTTACGAATAACCTGACTATATTTGAAAAGCTCCTACTGCCATCGTAATAAGCGAAAGATGTTGCTTGTGCAGTGATGGGGGACTTAGCCAGCAGAGGAATTGAACGCACGACGCCCGGGTGGGAATCCGACGCGTTTGTCCACTCAGCTACCGACCGGTCATATAATAAAAATATATTAAAAAGTTATAGTTAAGTTATTAGGTTATTAAAGTTAAGTTATTAGGTTATATAATAAAAAGTATATTTGCGGCACGTTCCAGAGTGGTAGATACTCTGAGTATCGCCCTGCTGAAAGACCGCCATTCAGAATCGAAACGTTGCTTGAAATGGCTTTAGCCGTGTTTGGTGACCAGTTGTGACATGTTGTGAGTTTGACGGTAGTGGGGATGGGAAGAAGATGGAGAAGAGGAAGATTGGTAAGTACCTGACTATTCAGATCTGGATATCTAAGATCATCCTTACAGTATATAAAAGCGGTGTGTTATTTTTGTTGTCTCTTTCTCTCTCATGGTGTACGACGTAAAAACCCGGAGAAAGTGATTTATCGCAAATCTGTATAGGTTGGGTAAAAAGAATTAGCTCTCTCTCCATACATTGTTACTCCAAGTTTACGACTCTACCGAAACCTTGACTTGGACTTGAATGTTCTTTCTAGTGTATATTTTTGTCATTGCTACATTTAATATGATGTATGTGCTGTTCTTTCTCTGTTGCTCTTTTTTTCTAATTTCGAGTAATTGAATAATTTCAAACGTATGGACATTTTGATATAATATAACATTAACGAAAATGAATTCACTAACCTTGACCAGCTCCTTCAGCCTCTCCCTGTTGTAAACGTTTCCGATTTCTTCTCCGAGCAAGAAGTCCAGCAGCTTGCTGACGGGGTAGCTGAGGGGGAACGTGACTCCCATCACGCCCTTGGTGATGGCTATCGTCTTGGCCCCCACCGCCAAGCCGTGCCGGGAGCAGATGGCCTGAGGAGTGATCTCTCCGAGGAGCACGATGGTGATGGTGGAAAAGATCACAGCGAACAGCCCAGAGGTGAGATCGTCCAGCAGAATGGTGAAGGTGGAATTGACAGCCACGTTGCCGAGCAAAATACTGCAGAGGAGGTAGTTTCCGTGATCGCGCACGGGCTGTATGATCCTGGCATACTCTTTCTCCTTCTCTGTCCCCGTGTTGCAGAGGATCTTCAACTCCGTCCTGTCGAGCGACAGGAGGCCGAGGTTCAGGCCGGAAAAGAGGGCAGAGAACATCAGGCAAGTTGAAATGATCAACAGGGACGCCCACAGAGGTAGGAATTTGGCGTACGAATGCAGTTGCAGCCAGATCTCGCTGCCCTGGTGGACGAACGGTAATACGCCGTCATCTGCGCCCTCGGAGTTGTACTCTGGCCGCTTCGCGCACATGTAGAACGTTTCTCCGGTGCTTTTGGGAAGGACCACTTTTACCTTCGCGCTCTTGGGGGATATGGAGCCGGACTCGAGCTGTTGAAGAACGCCATTGATTAGTCTGGTGAAAGCGTGCAAAACACTGGCACTGTGGCCCAAAGGCATATTTTCAAATCACGTATTCATTTATTTAACAAAGAACTCATAAAAAACAGTCGTTCAAAAGAAAAGGAGAATTTTGAATTTTCGCGGGCTGTGTACATTCGATTATCGATTTTTTTTGTTTGTTATGTTGGTACACATATGTTTATCATATGTTAGCATTATCAGCCATTTTGGATTAGTGGTTTGTTTTTGACAACTGGAAAGGTTAGTCACGTTTTTGTGTGTTACTCGATTTTTTACTTTTGAAAAAAATGGATCAAAGAATAAAACCCATGATTTGTTTTTCCACAGCTCCAGGATGCTCATCGTCATTAACATCTTCTCGGCCTTCTGTAAAGCGCTTGTACCACTTATAAACACTTTTTTGAGACAAAGTAGACTCGCCGAATGCCACAGTCAACATTTTAAGGGCGTTGGAGCACTTTATTCCATTTTTAACGCAAAATTTAAAACATATTCTTTGATCCATTTTTTTCAAAAGTAAAAAAAACGAAGAACACACAAAAACGTGACTAACCTTTCCAGTTGTCAAAAACAAACCACTAATCCAAAATGGCTGATAATGCTAACATATGATCAACATATGTGTACCAACATAACGAAAAAAAAATCGATAATCGAAAGTACACAGCCCGCGAAAATTCAAAATTCACCTTGTCTTTTGAACAGGCCTCGTACATTAAGAGACGAATGATATAAAAATATTGTAGAAACATGCATAGTGTAATAAAAGAAACTAAACATATTTACACCCCACATATAGACAAGGTATTATATGAGTATAAACTGAAGTAGTGTGACGCACTATATATGATATAATAACGCAAATAATGTGAGCAATGTAAAACAAAAATAAAAGATATGAGAGAGGTTCATTCTCGTACACATGTTATGAGATAATCGTTGAATTTGCAACTGTAAAAATATATTTTATTTAAGAGTATGTAGATCGTTATGTACCTAACGGTCACTCTTATACGTACATCGAGAGATAGTGACAGAACTCTATATATGTGCATCTAAATAATGCAACTTCATTGAATAGTTCCATCGCTTCATATATTGGCGTGGTTTTGTATGAGGAAGTTCTGACTTTCGGTGTGTAAAACATGGTGCCTCGCACGAATATAGTTACTTGGGGCAAACAAGTTGGTCTCCTTTAGTATATATGGGTTATAAATGCCTCCAGAAATCAATTTATAAAAATGTTTACCCAAAAACATTTTCCGGCGGGCTGGCAGGGTGTGGATGTCTAGCATTCCGCATAAAAAGAATAAAGGGAATAAAAATGGGTAATATGTATACGTAACGCATAAACCTCTGTTGTATGCACCACGGGTGTTCAGAAATTAGTGGCACTTTCCGAAAGGCGATGATTCTACATTCTCACGACGTCGATGGAATTCGATTTAAAATCGGCGATGCTACGCTATGCTGCGCGATACTGAGAGTATCTACCGCTCTTGTACAGTGAAACGAAAATTTGAAAAGTACCAACCTTGAAGCTCCGCGTGACTGGGAACTGGCACGGGCCTCCAAGGGCGCTGGGCCGGTGAGTGAAGGTGATCAGGGTGTCCTCCGTCAGGCCCGAACCGAAAACCCTCAGCACGGCCTCCGTCTCGGCCAGCAGCTCCGGGATGCCGTCCTCGCTGAACGAGGGATCTCTATCCGCGTGTTCCACCCTCAGAGCCTCGATCTCGAGGGCGTCTCTGACCACTGCGCTGTTCGCCGAGTCTTTCGCAATTACGTTTGGATCGGTCCTGACCGGCACGGCGTCCGACAGGGTAGTTTCAGAGTCTTTCGGCCCGCTGCTGGTTGATTTTTGCAGAGGGGCGTCGGTGTTGGGTGACGTTTCTGAAATCTCTCTCTTTTCCCTGCGTCGGTAGCCTTCGTCGTCTCGCAGCTTTTGCAGCTCCGATTCGTTTCTTTTGTCTAGAGTTTCGAGTCTTTCGCCCGACTCGCTCGTTTGATCTTCCTTCTCGTGTCCCGAAACTTCCTCGGCATACCCTTCGAATTCTCCTCGATTCGTGGGGGGTTCGACCTCGATGTCTTCAAAGTCTTCGCTTTGGTCGAAAATGTTTTTTTCCACGTTGATACCTTCAACATCCAAAACTATTCCGCTGTCGAGTTTCGGGTAGTTGACATCGATGTCGTGCGAGAGGTCTATCCAATGTTTTGGTACGGTCCTATCAGAAGAAACGTCTTTGAAATAGTTCCAAGTGTTTTCGTCTTGGTTCTGACTCTGCAGTTTTTCACTTTTCTTGGCGCTTTTAATACTGACAATGTCCACGTCATTCTTCTCCGTTAAATACTTGAATCTGTCAGCGGGAACAACAGTTTGGACGTCTTCGTTCCCATCGGGCCTAAACACCCCGCGTTCATCGTAGTTCACGTCTATATCGTGGGTTAGATCGATCCACTGTCTCGGATCCAGTCTTCCGTCGCCGATCTCATCCAGATTACCAAGAAAGTCATCAAAATCCTCACTTAAGTACTCTCGACTATGCTTATCTAAATGTAGGTCGTCACTGACGCCAGTAACGAAAGGATCCCCGGCCAAGTTTTCGGGTTTAAGTACGCCTTGGACAATACTACGACTACTATTCACAGGTACGGGTTCATCACGATTAAGTACAACTTGGTCTATATTCTGCTGAGGTATGTCATCTTGTACATTCGGTGACTGCTCGAAAGCTTTGTTTAAAATTTGTTCCTTATCTTTAACATCTTTAAAACTATTTAATACTTCTGGGAATGTCTCCCCTTCTTGGTTAAGTACGTCATCTTCCGCTATATCACCTAATGCCATTTGTTCTTCTCTAATTGTCTTTAGGTCAGCTCCACCTTCTTCTTCAATTTCTGCCGGCAGCTTTTTGCTTTCTTCCGCGGCTGCTTCTTGCGTTTGGTCTTCGGACTCCTTTTGACCTTCGTCATCGTTTAGCACTTGCTGATGAGCGTCTTCTTCCTGTTGCGCGACGGCCTCCAGGGTCTGCGAGAGCCGGTCGGCGAATCTTCAATGAGAACATTATATTAGAAAAGAATAATCATGTAACTAGTTGAAATAAAACACACATTTTGTTTTATGGAATAATGTGAGCATAAACCAAGATGACCAAATAAGCTCAGTGGGCTGTTTGAATGCTGTAGAAATGAGATTCCTGAGGCGTATGTGTGCTAAAACCATATAAGGCCGTGTAACAAATGCGAAGATCAGGATATAATGTAATGTATAAGATTAAGAAAGGGACGCTCAGATGGTTTTGACGAGCGTATGAACGAAGAGAGGATTGTGAGGAGAATACATGACGGTAAAGTGAATGTCAGAAGAAGTCAGGGACGCCCGAGAAAGACGCGGCACGATCAAGTGAATCAAATACTTGAGTCAAGTCACGTCAAGAGTATATATAGAGTATGTGTGAATGTAAATGAAGCGAGGAGTGTATGCCGAGACAGTCGTATGGCACTCCATCCTCTAAGTCTACCCCCTCGGGGAAACAGCGTAATGGTTAGTTAGGTGAGTTTACAAATTTATATTGATGTTGTCGGAAAATATTACATACTAAATTGCGAGAAAGGCGAATGGTGGCTGATCCTTTCGAAGGATTTGTTTGGGTTTTTTTTTAATTTTGTTTAGACACATTCGTCATACCGGATAAGGCTACTTATAAACGCAATACTGTAAAAAATATCCTATTGCACCAATTTAATAATGTCTATATTATTTTTGAAGAAAGGAACATTTCTAGAACTTTAAGGCAGTCACACATAAAACTCTTTAATATCCCAGCCTATAAAACCGCTTACGGACAAACAAGTTTTAAGTACAACGCCACTAGGCAATTCAATTCTCTGCCCAGCACCATCAGAAACATACAAACCAAAAGCTCCTTTAAAAGCAATATCATTACTCACCTTAAAAACCAAGTTTAATTTAGTTCTTAATATGTAGATTCTATATCTTCAAATTTGTCATTTACTTATATTATTTTTATTTTTATTATGTATGTACTATATTTTCGATATTAAATTGTTACTGTGTAGCTAAAAGAACCACTTTTGCAAATTGCCATCCCAACACAGGCTTATGCCTAGCGAGATGGGCAATTTACCAACAAATAAAAAAATGTATGGTCAAGGAAAATAATTTAAAATAAATTAAATTAATAAAAAATAAATAAATTTAGAGAACTTCCGAATCTCCGTATAGTTGGGAAACCCTTATCTAGTTTGAGGCTCCTAGGGCTAACCGGACGGCTTTATATTGAAATATTTTAATGTAATATTTGCAAACGCATGTCCAGACGGGGCTTGGATCGATCAGTTTAGGCCTTAGATTATGTAGAGTGGTATCTATCCAAGGCAGTGTAGTCAGTTTTTGATGATTTTTACCTGACTCGGCGGACCTGGGCGTGGCTAAGACTAAGGCTAGGGTATCTATACATCCATTCATATCACATTTCGACATAATGTTTTGTTAATTCGTATAACCACTTTTTCACAGTATTGATATCAACAAAAATACAGCATCTAACATAAAAAACCGTTTAGTTGTGTCGAGTTTAGTGGCATAATAAAAAATGTGGGCGGAGTCCCTCGGTGACCCCGGAGCCCAAGATCTTTGTGACAGTACATAGAAGCGGAGTATTATATTTGCCGTCTCTTTCTTGGTGTACGACGTAAAAACCCGGAGAAAGTGATTTATCGCAAGTTTGTATAGGTTGGGTAAAAATAGAAGCGGAGTATTATGTTTGTTGTCTCTTTCTCACTCATGGTGTACGACGTAAAAACCCGGAGAAAGTGATTTATCGCAAGTTTGTATAGGTTGGGTAAAAATAGAAGCGGAGTATTATGTTTGTTGTCTCTTTCTCTCTCATGATGTACGACGTAAGAACCCGTAGAAAGTGATTTATCGCAAGCTTGTGTAGGTTAGGTAAAAATAATTAGCTCTCTCTCCATACATTGTTTCTCCGAAGATTAGGCCTTATCGTCGACTGGTAAATGATAAAAAAAAATTTAAGGGTAACAGTTTCGGGGATCCGAGGGCTAAACAGATGGCTTTATTTTAAGATATTTTTGTGCAATAGAAGCAATCATGCAAGGTCATATCGCAGCTGATGATGATGTTGATGCTGTGAACGGGTCTAAACTGGTTTCATGACATAATTCATCAATGTCCATTGCGACAGTTGTACATTAAAATTAATACGACGCTCGGAAGATGAAACAACATAAGTGTATTGCGAGCGTGTCTGTGTGTCCGCAGTTAGCAATATTTGACCTTAAAATTATATCAATTAATCAATTTCGTGAGCCCGTCTGGGGCCTAGGAGTTGACAGGTCTTACACAAATTTGATCAGTTTTCTTTCAAATTGGGACAGACTACACTTTTTTTTAAAAGTGAATAAGTAATTTAAGTGAACTCCCAACTGCTCCCAACCGTCTGGAGCCAGGGATCTACGGCGTCCCTGATCGGGGTATGTTGTGTGGCTGAAGGGCGTGGGGAGGGTACAAAAATGAGGAAGAGGAAGGATTAGAAGTACTCGGCTATTCAGATCTGGTCACCAAACATGGCTAAATCCATTTCAAGTAACGTTTCGATTGTTTTTCTGTTGTTGTTTTACATCCCCGATCGGGGTATGTTGTGAGGCTAAAGTTAGTGGTAAGGGGAAGGAGATGGGGAAGAGGAAGGTTGGGAAGTACCTGGCTATTCATATCTGGTCACCCAGCACGGCTAAAGCCATTTTTTTTTTTTTTTTTTTTTCTTTATTCTTATTAAGAAATATAAAAAATAAGGGTTCAGTCCAAGTCTGTCTCGCTAGGATAGACCTGTGTTGAGACAGACGAAGAGTACATACGTGAAAGAATATTAAATGTTATACATTAATAAAAAGTAACAATAAAATAAAATAAAATAACAGTAAAAATAAAAGAAACATAAACTAAAAGTACCAGAAGTGAAAAGAGGAAAAGAAATCTTGTACATACAATAAAAAAATGAAACAAAATAAAACAAAGTCACTACTATGGGTGCTGAATTTTATAGATGTTGTAAAAAAAGTTAATAATAAAATAAGAGGGAAAAGAAAAGTGAGACTAAATGAATAAGAGAAGCCATAACGTCTAAGTAGGTGGTTTACATTTTTGATTTTTGTATCATTATTACAATTTTCTATTTTCTGTTTGTAGTAAGTCTCTTTAGCCTTTTTGATTATTTGGGTACATATGTTTCTGTATCTTTTATAAAAGTTAAAGAGTTGAATATCATAAGGATTGTTAATAGTCTTTTTGTGAAGCTTATTACGCTTACGGATAGAGTTTGAAATAGTGTGGTTCATCCATGGTTTAATTGGTATTATGTTATTAAGTATATGTTTTACAATTATATATATAACGTTTCGATTCTGAATTGTGGTCTTTCACCAGGGCGATACTCAGAGTATCTACCACTCTGGAACGTGCCGCAAATATACTTTATGTTATTTTATATGAATTAAATGTGTTTTGAACCCGCGACCTCTGGATTCACAGTCGGGCGTCTTAACCTTAGAGTAACAATATAGAGAGACCGTCCTAATTATCAGTCAAATCGTTCATACTCGCAAAATATAGCTCTCTCTTTATGCTCGTTTCTATAGACATATGAGAAAAAGAGACAAACAATTGTTATTAAGAACATATGATTTGGGGCGTGCTTAAAACCGTGTAACCATTTTTTCAATATATTACTAACTTCACAGTAGTTTACATGTCAGTCGAATTGCAGACAAAAAGCTTAAAATATATAATTACTTAAGTGAATTTAGTGCAATATTTAAAAAAAAAACGATATGGTTATATGTGCAGTTGTTGGTTGTTTCAACTGAAGTAACAAAGGACCAAAAAAAATAGTTTCCACAGGTATTTATCCAAGAATTCGTATTTTTTAGTTTGACCTCAAATATTTTACATGCTAACCTACAAAACAACTAGTTACCTACACCAATATTTAGTCAATCTTTGCATTATTTGTTTAGATAGAGTAAACTCCCGTTTAAAATGAGTTTGAATGCATTCTCAATATGTTTTACTTCGAGAGTTAAACGGTATTCTGACGAAAATTTGTATAATGGGGATTCCCTGATTAGTCCAACATCTGAACGTATCCATGTCTCTTTCTTTCTCATGTAGCAACTCAAAATTGTTCGCGAACAGATAAAGACGGAATAATGTTTATCTTTACGGTTTTCTTCGCATCCGATTGGCTGGAAGCATATACGTCATACCTCCTTTGATCAATCCTTGGTCAAAAAGCGGCTTCGAAATTTCGCAATGTTAGGTCTCTACGTTACTCTAAGGTCTTAACCACTCGGCCACGGAGGCCGCCTACATCAGTGGTCCCCAACCTTTTGTCGCCGCGGACCGGTCAACGTTTGTCAATTTTACCGCGACCCGCTGAGGGCGGGGGAAGGGGGTGCGGGGGACACATTGAATGTAGATTTTTTTAAACGCTTTTGCGCGGCCCATGGGTTGGGGACAACTGGTCTAGATTACCTGTTCAGCCTTGAAGTAACAGTATATGTAGGGAGAGCTAATTATTATTATTATTTATTTTTTTGGTTTTTTTTTTTTTTTTTAAACAATTATTATTATTATTTTTAATTTTTTTAAACAATTTTTAGTTAAAAGTTCTGCTAGGTAATTATTTTTACGTGTGACAGCTGTTTCGCCTTCTGAGGGCATTATCAAACTGTTTGATAGCGCCAACAGTTTGATAATGCCCTCAGAAGGCGAAACAGCTGTCACACGTAAAAATTATTTACCTAGCAGAACTTTTAACTAAAAATTGTTTTTTTTTTTTTTTTTAAATTACAAATAATAATAATTATTGTTTAAATAAAAATAAAAAACCTAAAAATTAAAATGGAGTTCTACAAAACTTTAAAACCATAAAAAATTATTATTTTTACCCAACCTACACAAAATTACGATAAATCACTTTCTCCGGGTTTTTACGTCGCACACCATGAGAGAGAAAGAGACAGCAGATATAATACACCGCTAATATATACTGTCGCAATGATCTTAAGCTCCTGGTTCACGTGCGGGACTCCGCCCACATTTTTTACTATGCCACTAAACTTGACGGAACCAAACGGTTTTTTAGGTCATATGCTATATTTTTGTTGATAAAAATACTGTGAAAAAGTGGCTATACGAATAAACAAAAACATTATGTCGACATGTGATATGAATGGATGCATAAATACCGTAGCCTTAATCTTAGCCACGCCCAGGTGCGCCGAGTCAGGTTAAAATCATCAAAAACAAGTCAAAAACTGACTACACTGCCTTGGATAGATACTACTCTAAGTGTTCAGCGTTGTCAGATTCTTCGTAGGAAAGTATACATGGCGACCTATTTTTCACAGCTTGATGGATAGTTCAAAGCTCCACTGCGCACCGTGGAGATGACAACAAAAAAGAAAAAAAAATCATCCATTTTTTAACAGATCAGATCGAAACATTGCTTAAAATGCCTTTAGCTATGTTAGGTAACCAGATGAGTACTTCATCTTACCCTTCATCACATTAATTTATACAAGTTGACATTCGTCACATGAGAACAGGTATTTAACAGCTCGGCCGTGAAGTGATTTTCCGGCATCTATGTTTCCTCCTTCCTAAAACATGGGACTCTTCAAGAAAAATGCTTCCTTTCCTCAAAAATACCCTCCACACAGCCTCCCCAAAGATGACATTAAAAAAATATATCCTTATGGTAAAGTTTATTCATGTAAAAAAAATTAACGAAATAATTATCAGGGTAGGTACTCAAAGGGTTAACCAAGCGTGACGGTGATGCGGTCAATAATAATAACAATATTTTGGATAATTTATATAGCGCCGTTTCTGTAAAAAAAAAAAAAAACAGCTCAAGGACGCTGCCTTGGAGGGCATGGAGAGTCACCTTCGCGAAACAGTGTAGTCAGGATTGTTGACTTTATACTGATTCGGATAGAAAGAGATAAAGATGTGTTAAAGCATGTTGGATAGCCTATTAGTTACCGCCCAAATTAAATTCGGACATTTTTAATAAACACATTTGGACACATTAAAAAAAACCATATCAATACACCATTAAAATGATTTATAAAGTCAAAATATCACACAAACACTAATAACAGAAGGTTTGCCTAAATAATGATGGAAGCTTTTTGTTGATTTTATGTCTTTATATCATTCAAAATGTGACAATTCTAAAGTTCGGTCAAAAATATTTAAAACTGTTGAAATACCTCTGAAAAGTGACGTTTTATTTATTTATTTATTATTTATTTATTTATTATTCTTAACGCCCTGATGGGCTTTTACATAGTAATTTAACAAGTAAGTGCATGAGTACAGTTTAAAAAGGATATACATGAAATAATACAGTAAAAAGTTTTGAGAAATGAATAGCAAAAAAAATAAAAATACAAAAAATAATAATTAATAATAGTTCCAATACATTAATGATTGGTGAATATCTCGTTTAAAAGTCTTTTAAATTTTGGCAAATTCATATAAAAGATATCAATATTTGAGGTGTATTCATTCCCGTTTTATAATCTTTGTTTGGTCTTATTTGAACATTCACGCATAGCACATATCACCATCATGTTTGATTTATTTGTATAACCACTGCAAGCATTTTAATCAACACAAATATAGGAAATAACCTCAAAATCAGTTGACGTAAGTTATGCGGCTCGATGATACGAAGGTAGCGCGGACGGAGAACCTCCTTACATTCTTAGAAGTGCTGCGATATTACGTGACGACTTGTCTTGTCTCTTTCTCTCTCACGGTATACGACGTGAAAACCCGGAGAAAGTGATTAATCGCAAGTTTGGGTAGGTTGGGTAAAAATATTTAGCTGTCTCTCCATATATATTCTTACTCCAAGGGCGCTGCCATCAGGCCCAGTTAAAAAAAAAAAACGAAACCGGTTTGCCGCTGCATCGCAGTGGCCAAGATGACACTTATCAATCAACTGGCAATCAAAGCGCTCCCATTACGTTGAGTTTATTTTTGTGGCAACAATAATAATTTATGGAGTCGACGCGATTAATGAAGTTTAATTATTATTGATAGTGATAAAAATCAAACAATATAATTTCCTTGTGCGTACTTTCGTGCGAATAAAATGTTGATAGTAGATGTGTTCAGAAGATTATCAAAACATTTATATTAAAAAAAAATAAAAAAATAAGTTCGTATAAGACTGCGGATATTATTTTAATTTGTATGGCCGACCGGTTTCAAATAAGAGAACAGTGAGAAATCATTAGAATAAAATTTAAATTATTAAAATAGGAACAGAGATAAAGAGAGACGTGATGATGCTTAGGCTAGGCGAAATCGGTCAGTCATAAAATAACATCCGCGGTCTTACACAAACTCAATTTTTGATTAGAGAGACAGAGAGAGAGAGAGAGAGAGGGAGAGAGGGGGGAGAGAGAGAGAGAGAGGGGGAGAGAGAGAGAGAGAGGGAGAGAGGGGGGAGAGAGAGAGAGAGAGGGAGAGAGGGGGGAGAGAGTGAGAGAGAGTGAGAGAGGGAGAGCGAGAGGGAGTGAGAGAGAGGGGGAGAGAGAGGGAGAGAGAAAGAGATAATAGTGAATACCTCACAAGAGTCCCAACTGCCCCAAACCGTATGGAGCCAGTGTGACTATGGCATCCCGAGTGGGGTATGTTGTGAGGCTGAAAGCACGTTCGAGTCACACATTCTCCTTACACTACTCTCCCGCTCAACGTGTCCAAACCATATAAGCGTCCCTTTCTTGATGTTCTTCATTAAATCTACCTTTCCGGACCTCCGGAAAGACCGGTTTTATCACACACACGCCTCAGGGATCTCATTTCCATAGCATTCAGTCTACTTTCATTCTTCCTCTGCCAGTTCCATGCCTCACTGCCATACATCAGACTAGCAATCAGCACTCCATTGTGCACTGCTAGTCCTCCAGTAAAACTATTTCATCCCCAATTGGGGCTGTGAGGCTGAAAGTAGTGGGAAGGGGAAGGAGACGGGTAAAGTATGAGTAAGGGGAAGGTTGGGAGTAACTGGCTATTCAGATCTGGTCACCAAACACGGCTAAAGCCATTTCAAGCAACTTTTCGATTCTGAATAGTGGTCTTTCACCAGGGCGATACTTAGAGTATCTACCACTCTGGAACGTGCCGCAAATATACTTTATATTATTTTATTTGAATTAAATCTGTTATGACACATATTAATTAAATAATAGTCATTTGCGCGCGCCGGGTTCGAATCCGCGACCTCTTGATTCGTAGTTGAGCGTCTTACCAGTCGGCCATGCAGGCCGTCTGCTATCCACACAGGGACCTCATTTTTACAGCATTCGGTCTACTTTCATCCTTCCTTTGGCAGTTCCTTGCCTCACTGACACACACCAGGGTTGGTATCAGCACTCCATTGCGGACTGTCAGCTTCGCTTCTTTTGACAACTTTTTTCTACTACAATATGTATATTAGAGGTTAATTAATTATTAAAAAAAAAACACTTTGATCAAAGCGCTTTCGTAACTTACAACGTTTTGTGAAAGAAGTTTCAATCAATATTAATTATGTACAATTACTTTCGTCATTCGATCCCGCTATTAAAAACAATTAATACGAAGACGCTAACCAGAACGGCGTTAACCAACCTTTTGTCACCTAATAGAAATACATATTTAGCGTAAGACACAGATAAAAAATACACATTCTAGTCTGGGTGGTAAGATACACATTCTAGTCTGAGTGGTAAGATACACATTCTAGTTTAAGTTTTAAGATGCACATTCTAGTCTGGAAGGTAAGATACACATTCTAGTCTTGGTGGTAAGATACATATTCTAGTCTGGAAGGTAAGATACACATTCTAGTCTGGAAGGTAAGATACACATTCTAGTCTGGGTGGTAAGATACACATTCTAGTCTGGGTGGTAAGATACACATTCTAGTCTGGGTGGTAAGATACACATTCTAGTCTGAGTGGTAAGATACACATTCTAGTCTGAGTGGTAAGATACACATTCTAGTCTGAGTGGTAAGATACACATTCTAGTCTGAGTGGTAAGATACACATTCTAGTCTGAGTGGTAAGATACACATTCTAGTTTGAGTGGTAAGATACACATTCTAGTCTGAGTGGTAAGATACACATTCTAGTCTGAGTGGTAAGATACACATTCTAGTTTAAGTTTTAAGATGCACATTCTAGTCTGGAAGGTAAGATACACATTCTAGTCTTGGTGGTAAGATACACATTCTAGTCTGGGTGGTAAGATACACATTCTAGTCTGGGTGGTAAGATACTAAGATACCGGTGAAAGACCACTATTCACTTATCACCTAACCTAACCTAACCATGTGCGTAACAAGCAAGGTACCCATAGAAGGTGGGTACCTTGCTTGACTCAAAATCCAAACAACCTAACCTAACCTAACCTGACCTAAGACGACCAGAGCGGCGTTCAACAATCTAAGACCAGCATTCAGAATCGAAACGTTGCTCGATACAGCTTTAGGCGTGTTTGGCGACCAGATCTGAATATTCAGGCACTTCCCAACCTTTTTTTTCACGTCTCTTTTCCCTATATTGACTTTTTTTAAATAATTAAAAATACTTTTTTTTTAAATACGAAGTTCATCAAAATAAACTTAACTAACTAACCATCACGCCGTTTTCCGCAGGGGTAGGCAGAGAGGATGGAGCGCTTAATTGCTGTTTTTTTAATGTTGTATTTGACTGGAAGTTTCCACGGACCGGTAGCGGTACGCGGACCACTGGTTGGAGAACGCCGAACTGGAACATGATACAATGTAGTATTTAGTATGAATACTCGATTTAGTGCGGGGTAATCCCGCCGCGCAGCTGTGGCGCTAGTGGTCGTGAGAAAAACATCGTTAATCATCATGTAGTTTTTGTTTCGTAAGAATTTTATATTAAATTAATTATTGCAGGCAATGCAGTTACCTACGTACGGAGCAGCAGGTACTTTCAGTATCGCCCAGTTGAAAGATCACCGTTCAGAATCGAAACGTTGCAAATGTAACAGTATACATAACCGTCGATATTCCTGTATCGGTTAAAGGGAACCGGTTCCAAGGTCACTGGAACCGGTTCCAGTGTCACTGGAACCGGTGACTACACAGCTCCAGTGCTTATCGTTCCCAGAATATCGCTACAAACTCCCCCCTTCCCTTGAAATTACTTTATTGGCGAGGAACCGATTCCAGTTTCTTTCGTTTTCAGAATATCGCCCGCAACAATATATTACAGGAATCCTTTCTTTATAATATAAAAAAATTCTTCGTCGAACTTTTCTGGCACCGGTTCCAAAAATAACTAGACAAATAACCGGTTCCTCGCCAATCACCGGTAACTGAAACCGCAGGTAGTAGGTACACCCAACTTTTAATATCAATCATCCCTAGTGTCAGATAGCTGGCCGCCGAAAGAACTGCGTAAATTTCATAGACTGACAAATTATTAGAGATGCTCGATATTGCTGTCCCGGTTAAAGGAATCAGTTCCAAGCCGGGAACCGGAATCGTCGGTATAATATGTCCAAGGCACAACAGCTTTTTGGCGGAAAGGTCCGTTTGACGAGAAACCGGTTCCACAATTGCAGTGCTTTTCTTTTTCCAAACATCGCTGGAAAACCCCCCTCAAGAACCGGAACTTTGAAGAGGAACCGGTTCCGGTTCCAGTTTTTTTAATTTTCGAAATCGCTAGCAACCCCTCACGCGGCGAGGGGTCCTTTCTTTACAATATAAAAATCTTCCTCTACACCAGGAACAGATTCCAAAAGGAACTGGATAAATAACCGGTTCCTCGTAGGTAGACCTAATTTCCGATGTCAACTAGAGACGGTCGATTTTCCTGCCCCGGTTAAAAGGAACCGGCTCCAACTCCAACCCGGTCACTGGAACCGTCGATATTATTTATGTGAGGAACCGGTTCCTTTTTTGGAAAATAAAATTTGTCCGGGGAACCGTTTTTTTCTGTTGATTTGTTAGTACTTTTTTTGGGAGGAACTTTTGTCGATTTGCTAAAACTAATAAAAATCTCCTTCGTGGAACTTTTCTGGCACCAGGAACCGGTTCCAAAAAGAACTGGATAAATAACCGGTTCCTCGCCGGTCACCGTTAACAGAAACCGCAGGTACACGCAATTCTGATATCAACCATCTCTACAATATTCATACTTCATACGATAAAGGCGGTTGAAAGGCCCCGCTTCGAGAAGCGGGGGACAAAAAATTGGTTTATAGACTCATTTGAGTGCTCCCCTCCACGGAAATCTTTAGTAAAAGGCGAAAGATTTATTCGTTATTGAAGGGAAACCAGAGTACAGTTGAATCTGAAAATTGGACATATATCGGCCAAATGCAATCAACAGTGTGCGGACTGCCGAAGGATGTGGCGCCATCTCCACTCGGCGTTCAAACTAAACAATTCTACATATAAAATTACAATGTAAAGAGCCGAAATTTTTCTTCAGGTATTAAAACCACTTCAACTCGGACTTAATTTAATTTTAGCAAAAAACTATTTACCACTAGGAAACATAAAACAAACGATGGTCGACAGTTATTTCTGTGTAAAGAATTAATAATTACAGTTCAACATTCCTAGCCGTAGACTCGGAAACAATGAATTGCTGTTCCTCAACCATCACTCTACTAATTATGGGTATCGTTCATCACTGTCCAGAATGTCGAGACCTGTTAACTCTAGCCATGGTCTTGAACAACAACATATCTAATATTTTAAATACCCATAGATGTATTACGATAAGATTGAGATTAAGGGAGGTATAGCTAATATTTGTACCCAACCTGTACAAATTTGAGATAAATCACTTTCTCCGGATTTTTACGTCGTATACCACGAGAGAGAAAGAGACAAGAAAAGTCGTCACATAATATTGCAGCACTTCTAAGTATGTAAGGATGTTCTCGGTCTGCGCTAACTTCGCATCACCGAGTCGCATAACTTGCGTCAACGGATTTAGAGGTTATTTCCTATTTTGTTTTGATTAAAATACTTGCAGTGGTTATACAAATAAATCAAACATGATGGTGATATGTGCTATGCGTGAATGTTCAAATAAGACCAAACAAAGATTTTAAAACATCACTTTTCAGAGGTATTTCAACAGTTTTAAATATTTTTGACCGAACTTTAGAATTTTCACATTTTTAATGATATAAAGACATAAAATCAACAAAAAAACTTCCATCGTTATTTAGGCAAACACAGGAGGGAGCGTTTCTGTAGTCAGTATTGATGATTTCTGCCTGACTCGGACTAGGGTAAGGTATTTATACATCTATTCATAGCACATGTCGACTTAATGTTTTTGTTTATTTGCATAACCACTTTTTCACAGTATTGCTATAAACAAAAATATAGGATATTACCCAAAAAAACGTTGAGTTATGTCCCGTTAAGTCACAGGAAAAAACTCAAGGGTTATGTTAAGTTTTGTCGACGTAAATTTGTATAGGTTGGGTAAAAATATGTAGCTCTCTCTCCATACGTATTCTTGCTCTGAGCTCACAAAATACCCCGATTAGGGATGCCGTAGTCTCACTGGCTCTAGACGGTTGGGAGCAGTTGGGACTCTTGTGCGGCATAATTCACTATAAAAATGTATACATCCTAGACACTAGCGTTGGGAAAAAATTCAATGTTTTGTGAATGCTTCACGAATTGCTAGTTCTTTAAAATGAACCCTTCGCAGTGAACACTTCAATTGAAGTCGAACTCGCAAAAAAGAGATTTGTTCAGTTCTTTTCGGAACCGGTTCCTCGCCGAAAAAGCACGTACTAGTTGGTAGGGATTTGAAAACGAAAAGAACTGGAACTTGTTCTTCGCCACTTCAAAGTATTGTAACCATAGAGTTGGTAGAGTAGTATCTATCCAAGGCAGTCAGTTTCGGACTTGTTTTTGATGATTTTAACATGACTCGGCGCACCTGGGCGTGGCTAAGACTAAGGCTGCGGTATTTATACATCCATTCATAGCACATATCGACATAATGTTTTTGTTTATTCGTATAGCCACTTTTTCACAGTATTTTTATCAACAAAAATATAGCATATAACCTAAAAAACCGTTTAGTTGTGTCAAGTTTAGTGGCAAAATAAAAAAATGTGGGCGGAGTCCCGCCAGTGAACCAGGACCTTAAGATCATTGCGACAGTATATAGAAGCGGTCCAAGAAATTTGCTGTCTCTTTCTTTCTCATGGTGTACGCCGTAAAAGCCCGGAGAAAGTGATTTTTCGCAAGTTTGTGTAGGTTGGGTAAAAATAATTAGCTCTCCCTCCATACATTGTTACTTCAAGATTGTAACCATGTTCTTTGACTCGCGCGTCTACCGGGACTCCGCCCACACGCTTTGGTGTGCAACTAAACTGAACATAACTCAACGATTTTTTAGGTTATATGATATATTTATTTTTATAAGAATACTGTGAAAAGGTGGTTTTACGAATAAACAAAAACATTGTGTCGACATGTGCTATGAATGAATGTATAAATGCCGCAACCCTAGTCTTAGCCACGCCCAGGTTCAACCGAGTCAGTAAAACCTAGTAAAAACTGACTACAGATCGATCTACAGCGATACCTCTTGTATATTATTGCTCTAAGTTTGCAACAATGACATGGACTGATTGGGAATGATTGATTGCACGTTGTGAAAACCGTACCGTTTAATCTTTTCAATTCTTGTTTTATTATCGTAACATATCTCACCTTGATCTATCTGTTTTTGATCGATGTTTTTGCAAACGTATGTCTTGTTTTTTCCAACAAACTAAGATTAAACTGAAGTGTTTTTGAGCTACGCGGACCTTGGAGTAACAATGTATGGAGAGAGAGCCAGTTATTTTTACCCAAACTATACAAAATTGGGATAAATCACTTTCTCCGGGTTCTTACGTCGTACACCACGAGAGAGAAAGAGACAACAAATATAATACACCGCTTCTATGTACTGTCGCGATGATCTTGGGCTCTTGTGTCACAGCGGAACTCCGCCCACATTTTTTATTATGCCACTAAACTTGACACAGCTAAACGGTTTTTTAGGTTATATGCTATATTTTTGTTGATAACAATACTGTGAAAAAGTGGTTATGCGAATAAACAAACACATTATGTCGATATGTGATTTGCATGGATGTATAAATACCCTAGCCTTAGTCTTAGCCACGCCCAGGTCCGCCGAGTCAGGTAAAAATAATCAGAAACTGACTACACTGCCTTGGATAGGTACCGCTCTATACACTCTAAGAATCACGGCCGTTGTTCTTTTGGAGTAAGAATATATGTAGAGGTACCTTTGCGAAACAGCGTAGTCAGGTCTGTCGACTTTATACTGACTCAATAGAAAGCGATACATAAATATTAAAGGATGTTGGATAGCCTATTAGTTGCCGGCCACGTGGAACTCTGACATCGCCCTGGTGTAAAACCAGCATTCAGAATTGAAATGTTGCTTTAAATGGCTTTAGCCGTCTGTGGCCAGATCTGGAGAGCCACATACAATCCAACCTTCCTCTTCACCATCTCCTTCCCCTCCCCGCTACCTTCAACCTCACGACATACCTCAATTGGGGGTGCAAAAGTCTCAAATATATATTTTTTAAAAGTGTAATTTTGTGAAATATACCCGGCGCACGCAGGGATTTGAACCCGCAAACGCCGGATTCGTAGCCGAAAATTTAGACCGCTCAGCCACGGAGTTTGTCAAAATGATATAGCACTGTCAAATATATGATTAAAGATAAAGAAATAATATCACCTAATGTTTTGTGAAAACATAGATTTTAATCCGGATTTAATAAATTATCAGTCACTGATATGAATCATATATAAGTACGTACCTACCCATTAAACCGGCGCAACCTTGGATTAACAATATAAGGAGGTATAGCTAATATTTTTACCCAACCTACACAAACTTGCGATAAATCACTTTCTCCTGGTTTTTACGTCGTATGCCGTGAGAGAGAAAGAGACAAGAAAGGTCGTCACATAATATCGTAGCACTTTTAAGTGTGTTAGAATGTTCCCGTCCGCGCTAACCTGGCATCATCGAGCCGCATAACTTACGTCAACGGAGTATGAGGTCATTTCCTATATTTGTGTTGATTAAAATACTTGCAGCGGTTATACAAATAAATCAAACATGATGGTGATATGTGCTATGCGTGAATGTTCAAATAAGACCAAACAAAGATTATAAAACATCACTTTTCAGAGGTGTTTCAACAGTTTTTTAAAATATTTTGACCGTACTTTAGAATTTCCACATTTTGAATGATATAAAGACGTAAAATCAACAAAAAGCTTCCATCATTATTTAGGCAAACCTTCTGTTATTAGTGTTTGTGTGATATTTTGTCTTTATATATAATTTTAATGGTGTATTGATATTGTTTTGTTTAATGTGTTCAAATGTGTTTATTAAAAATGTCCGAATTCCATGTGGGCGGTAACTAATAGGCTAGCCAACATCCTTTAACATATCTTTGTCTCTTTCTAACTAGTCAGTATAAAGTCAACCGTCCTGACTACACTGTTTAGCAAAGGTACCTCTCTCCATGTCCTCCAAGGGTGCATGCATCCATTCTCAAATAGTTTTTTTTTAAATAAAAAATAACGTATACAATTTTTTTTTTCAATGTAAATTCCGCACAAGAGTCTCAGGTGCCTGGGACCAGCGGGATTGTGGCATTCCCGACGGGTGTAAGTTATCAGGCTGAAAGGAAGGGGAAGGAGATGGGAAAGAGGAAGGTTGGGAGGTACCTGGACATTCAGATCTGATCACTGTTCATCTTTCACCATGGAGAAATACTGAAAGAAATTGCTTTAACTGTGTTTAGTGACGACATCAAAATAGCCAGGTGCTTCTCAATCTTCCTCTTCCTCATCTCCTCTCCATCCTCAGAGTGGTAGATACTGTAAGTATCGCCCTGGTGAAAGACCACCATTCAGAATCGAAACGTTACTTGAAATGGCTTTAGCCGTGTTTGGTGACCAGATCTGGATAGCCAGGTACTTCCCAACCTTCCTCTTCTTCTTTCCCATCTCCTTATCGCACTCAGAGTGGTAGATGCTGTAAGTATCGCCCTGGTGAAAGACAACCATTCAGAATCAAAACGTTACTTGAAATGGCTTTAGCCGTGTTTGGTGACCAGATCTGAATAACCAGGTACCTCCCAGCCTTCCTCTTTCCTTTCTCTTTTCCTTCCCCACCACCTTCAACCTCACAGCATTTGGGCAGAATAGTGGAAATGTGTAAAAACCTTTTGATTGTTATTCATCCCCGATATCAGGGTATGTTTAGAGGCCGAATGGGTAGTGGCAAGTGCCTGGCTATTCGGAACTAGTCACTAAAAGCGGCTGAAGCTAGTGACAATGTGACACATGACACGGAGATCAGATGGCTGATAATCATTTTTTTTAAAACATGGTCAGATTAAACTAGATTTTATCTTATCTGCGGACGGGGCAAACACACTTATCTGACTGGCAGACGAATGTCGAACGCCATTTGCAATCTCAACCAACATGGCGCGAACGAAATAAATAAATAAAATATCCGTTTTACAACTGCACAGTTAAATATGTGTAAAATCAAAATAATTATTTTGCATTTGTTTAAATATTCTCGGATTTACAATGTAATTGGCATGCGCAAATAGATTGGTGTTAGTTTAAATTTGAAAGACCACCATTCAGAATCGAAACGTTGCTTGAAATGGCTTTAGCCGTGTTTGGTGACCAGATCTGAATAGACAGGTACTCTCCAACCTTTCTCTTCCCCATCTCCTCCCCTTTCGCACTACCTTCAGCCTCACAACTCACCCCGATTGGGGATGCCATAGTCTCACTGGCTCCAGACAGTTGGGACTCTTGTGCGGTATTCACTAGCGTTGTGACCGCTTTGAAAGAACTACTTCAAAGAACTGCTTCAAAGAACTACTTCAAAGAACTACCTCTTTTGGCAACAGTTCCTACTTCATTCATTGAACAAATTCTTAATGATCTCTACCGACTAGCACGTGATTTTGTTGGCGAGGAACGAGTTCCAATTCTTTTTACGTTTTCAAATCTCTACCGACTAGTACGTGCTTTTTCGGCGAGGAACCGGTTCCAAAAAGAACTGAACAAATAACCGGATATTTTTGCGAGTTCGTCTTCAATTGAAGTGTTCACTGCGAAGGGTTCATTTTAAAGAACTAACAATTCGTAAACCATTCACAAAACATTGAAGTTTTTCCCAACGCTAGTTTTCACTATAAAAAATATGTCTACAGCATTCAGTTCATTCCGCAGACTAAACGGTTTGCGCGATTCCATTGGTGTTCAAAAAAAATTCCTTAAATCTGACCTAGACGGAGTGGTTTGGCGGTCCATCCGCTCGGCCTACCCCTGCGGAGAAACGTCGTGATGGTTGGTCAGTTTAGTAGGATGTTTGGTAGATAAAAATGACATCTTCCAGCCTTCCACGTGTCTCTCAAAACAACGTGTCAACTTGATGACGGTACCTTCTGTACACGTGAACATCTGGTTAAACAAACATGTTATTAGCCAGATGTTCTTTACAAAACGGTTCAGTCGGCTACATCAGGGGACTCATGTCTACAGCATTCAGTCTACCTTCATCCTTCCTCTGCCAGTTCCAAGCCTCACTGCCACACGTCAGTGTTGGTATCAACACTCCACTGTGGACTGCTAGCCACACAGGGATCTCATGTCTACAGCATTCAGTCTACCTTCATCCTTCCTCTGCCAGTTCCACGCCTCACTGCCACACATTAGTGTTGGTATAAGCACTCTATCGTGGACTGCTAGCCACACAGGGATCACATTTCTACAGCATTCAGTCTACTTTCATCCTTCCTCTGCCAGTTCCATGCCTCACTGCCATACATCAGGGTTGGTATAAGCACTCTATCGTGGACTGCTAGCCACACAGGGATCTCATGTCTACAGCATTCAGTCTACTTTAATCCTTCCTCTGCCAGTTCCATGCCTCACTGCCACACATCAGTGTTGGCATCAGCACTCCATCGTGGTTTGCTAGCCACGCAGGGACCTCATTTCTACAGCATTCAGTTTCAGTTTCATTCTGAATGGTGATCTTTCACCAGGGCGATACTTGGAGTATCTACCAACTCTGGAACGTGCCGCAAATGTACTATACATTATTATTATTTATTTAAAAAAAAAAGAATGACAAACATTCCCGGGTTACGAATAACTAACTAACCATCACGCCGTTTCCCCGCAGGGGTAGGCAGAGAGACGGACCGCCATACAACTCTGTCTTGCCACACACTCCTTGCTTCATTCACATTCATACATACTCTTCTGTTATTTTGATTCTTCACATGACCCGATTCAAGTATATGATTTACTTGATCGTGCCATGTCTTTCTCGGGCGTCCTCGACTTCTTCTTCCGTTCACTTCCGCATCATATATTCTTTGATGAAAGATGGAGGACTTAGCCAGCAGAGGAATCGAACGCACGACGCCCGGGTGGGAATCCGACGCGTTTGTCCACTCAGCTACCATTTATTTTTTCAATGTGAAATAACACACATTAATTGAATTAATTTCCATCACTGCACAAGCAACATCTTCCGCTTATTATGATGGCAGTAGGAGTTTTTCAAATATTGTCAGGTTATTCGTAACCCGGGAATGTTTGTCTTTCTTTAAATTATTATTTTTAAATAGCACTGGCGCCCAACGTGGGGCAACGCAAATGCCATATCGGACGTACATCCCTCTAAGTACGTCGAGCCGTTAAATGGGAAGGTCAGCTCGATGGTAAATATTCCCGAGTAAAGCAAATGCCAACAGTTGATATTGATCAGAACTGCCACATCTCAAACTACAGTACGAGGGGGTATTCTTAACCCTTACGCGACTGAAGAAAACTACACCTTTTCAAAATTGATATGAAGGTTTCTTTTTTTTTTTTTTTTTTTTTTTACGTGAATACCGCACAAGAGTCTCGACTGCTCCCAACCGTCTAGAGCCAGTGAGACTATGGCATTCCTAAATAGGATATGTTGTGAGGCTGAAGGTAGTGGGGAGGGGAAGGAGATTGGGAAGGGGAAGGTTGGGAAGTACCTGGCTATTCAGATCTGGTCACCAAACACGGCTAAAGCCGTTTCAAGCAACGTTTCGATTCTGAATGGTGGTCTTTCACCAGGGCGATACTTAGAGTATCTACCACTCTGGAACGTGCCGCAAATATACTTTTTATTATTTTTACATGAATTAAATGTGTTATGACACATATTAATTAAATAAAAGTAATTGGCGCACGCCGGGTTTGAACCCGCGACCTTTGGATTCGTAGTCGAGCGTCTTACCACTCGACCATGGAGGCCGTCTTTTAAAGTATATCATTTGCTGAAGTTTGCTGGACCACTTTTATGACGTAATGCATTTCGACTCAGTTCAATACTTGGGGAAGTGGGTGGGAATTTCACCCAGTGCCATCATTTCTTGGGGTTTTTAATTCAGTAGGTGAATAAAAATAGTATTAAGTAGCGTTGGGAAAAACTTCAATGTGTTGTGAATGCTTCACGAATTGCTAGTTCTTTAAAACGAACCCTTCGCAGTGAACACTTCAATTGAAGTCAAACTCGCAAAAAAGATATCTTTATTAGAAGAGATCTTTCATACGGTTATTTTCGGAACCGGTTCCTCGCCGAAAAAGCACGTACTAGTCGGTGGAGATTTCAAAGTGAAAAGAACTGGAACCGGTTTCTTGCCAAAATAAAAAGTACTAGTCGATATGAATTTGAAAACGAAAAGAGCTGGAACTGGTTCCCCGCCGAAAAGCACGTACTAGTCGGTAGAGATTTCAAAGCCAGAATAAAAATCATGTTCCTTTAGTTCTTCCTTTCACAAAGTACTTTAAAGTCGTACTTCGATTGAAGTACTTCTTTATAGGCTTTGAAGTTCACCTTCACAACTGAACTGCTGCAAATTGAAGTAGTTCTTTGTAATCTAACTTCCATTGAAGTATTTGTTCAATGAAATGAATGAACGCTAAAATGAACTACCAACTTCAATTCAAGTATTTGTTCAATGAAATGAAGTTAATGAAATGAATGAACGCTAAAATGAACTATTGACTTCAATTGAAGTATTTGTTCAATGAACAATGAATGAAGTAGGAACTGCTGCCAAAAGAAATACTTCTTTCAAAGCGGTCACAACGCTAGTATTAAGGATACAGGTGATGTACTTTGAACACAACAGTACATCATAATTATCATTTAAAATAAGATAAATGATTAATTAATACAGACAAGCTTCAAATTACACATTAAAAAAAACATAAGGGGGTACCCGGGTACTTTTTCAATCATTAAAAGTTGTAAACTATACTTATATGTTTTCCGCTAACATACCACCCTCCACATATCCAACGGTTATGTTCAATTGTTCATTTTCACTATTGTGGACAAGTCAGGAAGTTTCCACCGGTTAGACTTACTGGAACATTAAAACAAAATCTATGTTGAAAACTGAAAAGGGTACCCGGGTACCCTTTTAGTCACATAAACGTTCAACTACACTATATGTCATCATATTGAAAACCACAAAAAACACTACGAAACAAACTGCTGCATCATAAATTGCGACAACGACATCAATTGCGATGACAGCATCGACTGCAACAACGATATCAAATCAACATCAACTGATACACCTGCGATAGCAACATCAATTACGACAATAACATTTTTTCGACAAAAAAACAACAGGGGCAGTTATGTCGATTTCCACAGCAACATAAATTGCGATAGCAACATTAATTGTCACAGCTATATCGATTGCGCCAACGAAATCAATTATTGCGACAAAACATTAGTTGCGACAGTAACATCAATGTTACAGCTTCAAATGCGACAGCAACCTCAATTACGACAGGAACATCGATTGCGCCAACGATAAAAATTATTGCGACAAAACATCAGTTGCGGCAGTAACATCAATTGCTATAACTTCAATTGCAACAGCAACATCAATTACAATATTAATATTGATTGATTGATTGGGATAACAACGTCGATTGCGCCTACGTAATCAATTATTGCGACAAAACATCAGTTGCGACCTTCAAGTAACAATATATGGAGGGAGAGCTAATTATTTTTACCCAACCTACACAAACTTGCGATAAATCACTTTCTCCGGGTTTTTACGTCGTACACCATGAGAGAGAAAGAGACAACAAATTTTATAGACCGCTTCTATATACTGTCGCAATGATCTTAAGCTGCTGGTTCACCGCGGTACTCCGCCCACATTTTTTATTATGTCACTAAACTTGACACAACTAAACGGTTTTTTAAGTTATATGCTATATTTTTGTTGATAAAAGTACTGTGAAAAAGTGGCTATACGAACAAACAAAAACATTATGTCGATATGGGATACGAATGGATGTATAAATACCGAAGCCTTAGTCTTAGCCACGCCCAGGTGCGCCGAGTCAGGTTAAAATCTTCAAAAACAAGTCGAAAACTGACTTCACTGCCTTGGATAGATACTACTCTACCAACTCTATGGTTGCGACACTATCATCTATTGCTTAAATGGTGACAGCAACATCAATTGCGACCGCAACCTCAATGACAGTAACATTCATTGCTATGGCCATATTAATTACTACGGCAATATTAATTGCTGCAGCAATATTAATTGTTGCAGCAATATTAATTGGGACAATAACACCGATTGATCCAACAAAATCAATTATTGCGACAAAACATCAGTTGCGACAGTAACATATATTGCTACAACTCAAATGGCGACAGCAACATCGATTGCGACAGCAACATCAATGACAGTAACATTCATTGCTATGGCCATATTAATTACTACGGTAATATTAATTGCTGCAGCAATATTAATTGTTGCAGCAATATTAATTGGGACAATAACACCGATTGATCCAACAAAATCAATTATTGCGACAAAACATCAGTTGCGACAGTAACATATATTGCTACAACTCAAATGGCGACAGCAACATCGATTGCGACAGCAACATCAATGACAGTAACATTCATTGCTATGGCCATATTAATTACTACGGCAATATTAATTGCTGCAGCAATATTAATTGTTGCAGCAATATTAATTGGGACAATAACACCGATTGATCCAACAAAATCAATTATTGCGACAAAACATCAGTTGCGACAGTAACATATATTGCTACAACTCAAATGGCGACAGCAACATCGATTGCGACAGCAACATCAATGACAGTAACATTCATTGCTATGGCCATATTAATTACTACGGCAATATTAATTGCTGCAGCAATATTAATTGTTGCAGCAATATTAATTGGGACAATAACACCGATTGATCCAACAAAATCAATTATTGCGACAAAACATCAGTTGCGACAGTAACATATATTGCTACAACTCAAATGGCGACAGCAACATCGATTGCGACAGCAACATCAATGACAGTAACATTCATTGCTATGGCCATATTAATTACTACGGCAATATTAATTGCTGCAGCAATATTAATTGTTGCAGCAATATTAATTGGGACAATAACACCGATTGATCCAACAAAATCAATTATTGCGACAAAACATCAGTTGCGACAGTAACATATATTGCTACAACTCAAATGGCGACAGCAACATCGATTGCGACAGCAACATCAATGACAGTAACATTCATTGCTATGGCCAAATTAATTACTACGGCAATACTTATTGCTGCAGCAATATTAATTGGGACAATAATACCGATTGAGCCAACAAAATCAATTATTGCGACAAAATACCAGTTGCGACACTATCAGTTATTAATTACGACAACAACACCGATTGCGCCAACAAAATCAATTATTACGACCAAACATCAGTAGCGAAACTGACACCAATTGCTACAACTTCGATTGTGACAAAACATCAATAGCGACAGCAACATCAACTACGACAGCAACATTGATTGCGACAGCAACATTGATTGCGACAGCAACATTGATTGCGACAGCAACATTGATTGCGACAGCAGCATTAAGGTCGTGTGGTTCCACCCTCAGAGCAATAATATAGAAGAGGGATAGCATGTGTAGTCAGGATTGTTGATTTTCTCCTGACTTAGGCGTGGCAAGGGTTTTCATAGAAACACCTTTTTACATCCATTCATAGCACATGTCGACACAACGTAGCGTTTATTTTTATAACCACTCTTTCACAGTATTGTAATCAACCAAAATATAGGATATAACCCCAAAAACCGTCGAGTTATGTCGCATAACAAAACGTAGTGGGCGGAGTCGCCGGAGACGGAAAACATGCTTGCATACCAAAAAGTGGTGCGATATTATGTGACAACTTGTCTTTTTCACGGTTTACGACGTAAAAACCCGGAGAAAGTGATTTATCGCAAGTTTGTATAGGTTGGGTAAAAATATTTAACTCTCCCTCCATATATATTCTTACTCTACGTTTTGAGTACACTGAATAAATCAGTTAAAAATTACAATACAATTTGTAATTATATATTATCAATTCATTAATGCTTCCATTATTAAGCTATTTCAGTGCTGTTGGAAACATCCATAATATTGTAAGTCGTAGAACGAAGTTTCGCCGTTTTTGACTCGGTCGCCGCTAGAGAGTCGGCGGATAGGACGTCGGATTTGTGTCTATCGTCAGCGTGAATCTTCCAGTTTATTAAAAATAGCCTCTTATAATATGATACCTTTATATTTTTAAACCAATTCTTTGATTGGTATTTTATTGTTGTAACTGATGGAAAGATAATTATTTTATCTTTAAAGTGTTTTTTTTATTTATTATCTGTACGTTCTGAAAATCAGTTAGCACTGTCCTTTTGACAAACACAGGTGATTAAATTTATAAATGATATAACAAAGTAAAAGAGATTCAATTTTTTTTTGTGTTTACGCCCAAATATGCATGCAAATATTATGCACTCACAACTGCGAAATATGCACTACTAATTTTAAAATATGCACTGACAATTCCAAAATAACAATGACAATTTCAAAATATTCACTAAAAATTCCAAAATATGCACCGAAATCTTCAAAATATGCAATGACAATTCCAAAATATGCACCGAAATCTTCAAAATATGCAGTGACAATTCCAACATATGCACCTAAATCTTCAAAATATGCAATGACAATTCCAACATATGCACCGAAATCTTCAAAATATGCAATGACTATTCCAAAATATACACTGAAATCTTCAAAATATGCAATGACAATTCCAAAATATACACTAAAATGTTTGAAATATGCACTGACAATTCTAAAATATGCATTAACAATTCCAGAATATACACTAACTAACTTTAAGTACCTAAATACAATACAGCTTTTGCACAAAGACACCATATGTACATCGCGCCTCACACTTACAACAAACTCCCACCACAGACTGTAGCCATCACCAATATGTATTCCTTTAATCAAAACATTACTAAATGGCTAATGAGTAAGGACCGCAAGGAAATTGAAGACCTCCTAAAATAGCACTTGAAATTCTTCACTCATTCCATGACAAACTAGAACATTGTGTAACAAATATCATATTATTCTACTTGTACTCACTGTCACTTACCTCAGAACAGGTTCTTAAGACCTAGTGAGGTAGGTAATGTAAAAAAAATAATGTAAGAAAGAAAAAGTTAATAAATAAAAATAAAATAAAAAAATTATCTAGCTAACCTTCACGCCGTTTCCCGCAGGGGTAGACAGAGAGGAGAGAACGTCACATAACTCTGTCTCGGGACACACACCCTGCTTCATTTACATTCATACATACTCTTCTGTTATTCTGACTCTTCACATGACCCGATTCCAGTATTCGATTTACTTGATCGTGCCATGTCTTTCTCGGGCGTCTTCGACTTCTTCTTCCATTCACTTTCGCATCATATATTCTTTTCACACTCCTTTCTTCGTTCATTCGCTCTACATGCCCGAACCATCTGAGCGTCCCTCTCTCGATCCTATTCACTACGCTTACATCAGCCTTGCATTGTTTTTAAATACCCACATTTTTAACTCAGTCATACGTGGTTTTACCGCACATACGTCTCAAAGATCTCATTTCTACAGCATTCAGTCTACTTTCATCCTTCCTTTGCCAGTTCCATGCCTCACTGCCACACATCGGGGTTGGTATAAGCACTTCATTGTGGACTGCTAGTTTCGCTTCTTTGGACAATTTCTCATTTGCGCCAACAGCGTTCAGTCCTCCGTTAATGGAGTTTCCTGCATTCCCCCTTCTTTCAATATCCTCATCAGCCTTTCCGTCTCTCTAGAACATACTTCCTAAATATACAAACTCATCCACTTGCTCCGAGTATTCATAATTCACAACTGTATTTCACGCTGTTCCCGTACTCTCTCTCTTTCAAACACCATGACTTTGGACTTACTTACATTCATCGTCAACTCACTCTGCATGCATACTTAATTCATCCTAGACACGAGACGCTGTAGATCTTCCATACTGTCAGCAATCAGCACCGTATAAGATAAGGTGACGTGTCAAAAACAAATCACTATTCTAAAGAGTACTACATATTTCCTAATTCTCGCACTGTTCTATGGAAAAACAAACATAATTCTAGAAATTATTCGTCAGTTAATAATAAGTTATAATTAAAGCGGTGACTTCATTATTGCATAGAATTTTAGTACTACTTAGTATGCATTAGTCAGGCATCGTCTGTGACCTTGAGGTAACTATATGAGGAGGTATAGCTAAACATTTTTACCCAACCTATACAAACTTGCGATAAATCACTTTCTCCGGTGTTTTGACGTCGTGTACCACGAGAGAGAAAGAGTCAAGAAAAGTCGTCACATAACATTGCAACCTTTGAGTATATAGAGTGGTATCTATCCAAGGCAGTGTAGTCAGTTTTTGATGATTTTTACCAGACTCGGCGGACCTGGGCGTGGCTAAGACTAAGGCTAGGGTATTTATACATCCATTCATAGTACACATCGATATAACGTTTTCGTTTATTAGTATAACCACTTTTACACAGTATTGTTATCTACAAAAATATAGCATATAATCTAAAAACCCGTTTAGTTAAATAATAAAAAATGCGGGCGGAGTCCCGCGGTGACCCAGGAGCCCAAGATCATCGCGACAGTACATAGAAGCGGTGTATTATATTTGTTGTCTCTTTCTCTCTCATGGTGTACGCCGTAAAAACCCGGAGAAAGTGATTTATCTCAAATCTGTAAAGGTTGGGTAAAAATAATAAGCTCTCTCTCCATACATTGTTACTGCAAGGTTGCAACACTTCTAAGTATGTAAGAATGTTCTACGTCCGCGCTAACTTCACATCACCGAGTCGCATAACTTACGTCAACGGATTTTGAGGTTATGGGGCTATTTCACCACCTCTCAATAAACTACTATTCATTAGTTAACTCTAATCATCGGAATATTCGTTAGTTATCTCTTTCCGCAAGTTTGGCTGGCAACGTCGCTTTTTTTCAAACCTTATCCCGTCTGCTGTCACGTCTGTCAATACAATGCCGTTATTTCTAACATAAACTAACTTTCACAATACAACATTCGCGCGCGAAGCTCATTACATCCCTGTCACCAAATAGTTAAACGCGTCTCTATATTTAAATAAAACATATTTCTATTTTATAACTTTATTATTAAATTATATTAGTGAAGTGCATTGGGGAGTGTCTATTATTGCTTGGTGAAGGTTGATAGTTTGTAAGCATGAACATGTTGTATGTGGGTATATTGTACTGCCAAAGATTGTTGTTATTTCATAGTATATTCCGTGATATATTGTGAAGGCGTATATTAGAATTACATACCGTGTGCTTCTTGGAGAGAATTTATCCTTGATTTTGTATCTCCTTTACGGCATTTTTTGTCAAGCGAAATCTTGACCTAAACTCAATGTCATCTAAGACGTATAAAAAATTGACTCTTGGTTTGAAAACACGCGGTCTACGTCTTTCCGCCATGTCCTGTTCGTCTAAGATATTTAAATCTTCAACCACTTCCATAATTACAGTAAAAAATCAACTTCAACAGAAAACTCGCCGACTAGACCAGCCAACTGTCAAAACAGTATGCCGCCATTTTAAAAGGTGCACTTTACGTTGACAGCTTCTTGAGAAGTGGTGAAATAGCCCCTGAATAATACAATAAAGTTATAAAATAGAAATATGTTTTATTTAAATATAGAGACGCGTTTAACTATTTGGTGAGAGGGATGTAATGAGCTTCGCGCGCGAATGTTGTGTTGTGAAAGTTAGTTTATGTTAGAAATAACGGCATTGTATTGACCTTGAAGGAACAATATATGGAGGGATAGCTAATTTGTTTTACCCAACCCACCCGAAATTGTGATAAATCACTGTTTCCGTGTTTTTACATCGTACACCATGAGAGAGAAAGAGACAACAAATTTATTGGACGGCTTCTATATACTGTCGTAATGTTCTTAAGCTGGTTATTTTCGCTGGTTAACGGCAGGACTCCGCCCACATTTTATATTTTGCCACTAAACTTGACACAACTAAACGGTTTTTTAGGTTAGATGCTATATTTTTGTTGATAAAAATACTGTGAAAAAGTGGCTATACGAATACACAAAAACATTATGTCGATATGTGATATGAATGGATGTATAAATACCGTAGCCTTAGTCTTAGCCACGCCCATTTGCGCCGAGTCATGTTAAAATCATCAAAAACAAGTCCAAAACTGACTTCACTGGCTTTGGCTTGGGCTACCTCTTGTATACTCTAAGGTATTGACAGACGTGACAGCAGACGGGATAAGGTTTGAAAAAAAGCGACGTTGCCAGCCAAACTTGCGGAAAGAGATAACTAACGAATTTTTCGATGATTAGAGTTAACTAATGAATAGTAGTTTATTGAGAGCTGGTGAAATAGCCCCTATATCCTATATTTGTGTCGATTAAAATACTTGCAGTGGTTATACAAATAAATTAAACATGGCGGTGATATGTGCTATGCGTGAATGTTCAAATAAGACCAAACAAACATTATAAAACATCACTTTTCAGAGGTGTTTTAACGGTTTTAAATATGTTGACCGTCCTATCAAGACTTAGCCAGAAGAGGAATTGAACCCACGACGCCCGGGTGGGAATCCGACGCGTTTGTCCACTCAGCTACTAACCGGCCTAAGAGTCCCAATTTCTCTCAATTGTCTAGAGCCAGTGAGACTATGGCATCCCTAAATAGGGTATGTTGTGAGGTTGAAGGTAGTAAGGAGGGGAAGGAGATTGGGAAGAGGAAGTTTGGAAAGTACTTTCCTATTCAGACCTGGTAACAAAACACGGCTAAAGCCATTTCAAGCAACGTTTCGATTCTGAATGGTGGTCTTTCACCAGGGCGATACTTATAGTATCTACCACTCTGGAACGTGCCGCAAATATCCTTTTTATTATTTTTTATGATACAAATGTGTTATGACACATATTAATTAAATGAAAGTTATTGGCGCTCGCCGGGTTTGAACCCGCGACCTTTGGATTCGTAGTCGAGCGTCTTACCACTCGACCATGGAGACCGTCAATTTATACATCCATTCATAGCACATGTCGATATAATGTAGCGTTTATTTGTATTACCACCTTTTCACAGTATTGTTATTAACAGAAATATAGGATATAACCTTAAAAAACTTCGAGTTATGTCCTGTTATGTCGCATATCAAAACGCAGCGGGCGGAGTCGCCGGAGACGCGGGAGACGAAAAACATGCTTACATACCGAATGGTGGTGCTATAGTATGCGAGAACTTGTCTCGTCTCTTTCTCTCTCACGTTATTTTAAGTGATTTTCGTAAATTTGTATGGGTTGGGTAAAAATATTGAGCTATACCTCTTGGTAAAGTTTTTTTTCATCTGGCAGAGCTAAACTAATTGCTGAAACTATTTAACTCTGGACCTGTTTTTCAATATTATGTTTTATTTTCTTTTTTTTCTATATTTTTTGCACTGCTTATGAGTTTACTGTTTTTTTTATTTTTATATTTGTGTAAAAAGCCTTTGAAAAATTGCTGACACGTGACCGGTATGCGCACAACGCGCCACGCTCGTTGTCCCGCCTCTTCGCTTTGAGCCGATCTAAACAGACGCAGCCTTGTGGTCTCGAGTCGTTCCACAGGGCACAGGGAAATCCGTCACTGTTCGTCAGTTTGAATTGATCCGTCATTCGTATGGCATTAATATGTACGAATATTAGTTAGCAATGGACGTGTTAACGGACGTAAATAAATCTTAGAGTGACAATATAGAGAGACCGTCCTAATTATGAGTCAAATCGTTCGTACTTGCAAAATATAGCTCTCTCTTTATGCTCGGTTCTATAGACATATGAGAAAAAGAGACAAATAATTGTTATTAAGAACATATGATTTGGGGCGTGCTAAAAGCCATGTAGCCATTTTTAAATATATTACTAACTTCACACTAGTTTACTCCTGTCAGTCGAATTGACAGACAAAAAGCTTAAAACATATAATTACTTAAGTGAATTTAGTGCAATATAAAAAAAAAACGATATGGCTATATGTGCAGTGGTTGGTTGCCTCAACTGAAGTAACAAAGGACCAAAAAATCAGTTTCCACAGGTATTTATCCAAAAATTCGTATTTTTTTAGTTTAATAATATTTAACATGCTAACCTACAAAACAATTAGTTACCTACGCCAATATTTAGTCAATCTTTGCATTATTTGTTTTCTTCCGTTTAAAATGAGTTTTAATGCATTCTTAATATGTTTGACTTAGAGTTGAGATACACGGGATTCTCACGTAAATTTGTAAGAATGGGGATTCCCTGATTAGTCCAACATCTGAACGTATCCATGTCTCTTTCTTTCTAATGGTAGCAACGCAAAATTGTTCGCGAACAGATAAAGACGGAATAATGTTTATCTTTACGGTTTTCTTCGCATCCGATTGGCTGGAAGCATATACGTCATACCTCCTGTGGTCAAGCTTGGTCATAAACTCCTTACAACATTTCGCAAAGTTAGGTCTCTAGGTTACTCTAAGAAATAAATGCATAAATTCGGTCGCTAGTGCCGAGGGCCGCTGAACTTTCCCGCATGAGGCTGGAAAACATACAATATGTTAATTTAATACGCCGCGTAGGTACTCGCCAACGACACAAATAGACCGAGAAAACTTCATTGACGGACTCGCCAGACTAGGCGCTGCGGGCAAATTAAATGCCGCGACGAATTGCCAAATAATAATAACAGCAAATTTATAGAGCGCAGTTTTGCGACAGTCCACCACGAGTGCGCTTGACACTTGGAGTAAGAACGTGTATGGAGGGAGAGCTAAATATTTCTACCCAACCTATACAAATTTATATAGAGTGGTATCTATCCAAGGCAGTGTAGTCAGTTTTTGATGATTTTTACCTGACTCGACAGACCTGGGCGTGTCTTAGACTAAGGCTAGGGTATTTATACATCCATTTATAGGACATATCGACATAATGTTTTTGTTTATTCGTATAACCACTTTTTCACAGTATTGTTATCAACAAAAATATAGCATATAATCTAAAAAACCGTTTGGTTGGGTCAAGTTTAGTGGCATAATAAAAAATGTGGGCGGAGTCCCGCGGTGACCCAGGAGCCCAAGATCATCCTGACAGTACATAGAAGCGGTGTATTACATTTGTTGTCTCTTTCTGTCTCATGGTGTACGACGTAAAAACTCGGAGAAAGTGATTTATCGCAAGTTTGTAAAGGTTGGGTACAAATAATTAGCTCTCTCTCCATATATACTTTAGTGGCATAGTAAAAAATGTGGGCGGAGTCCCGCGGTGACCCAGGAGCCCAAGATCATCCTGACAGTACATAGAAGCGGTGTATTACATTTGTTGTCTCTTTCTGTCTCATGGTGTACGACGTAAAAACCCGGAGAAAGTGATTTATCGCAAGTTTGTATAGGTTGGGTACAAATAATTAGCTCTCTCTCCATATATAGTTTAGTGGCATAGTAAAAAATGTGGGCGGAGTCCCGCGGTGACCCAGGAGCCCAAGATCATCCTGACAGTACATAGAAGCGGTGTATTACATTTGTTGTCTCTTTCTGTCTCATGGTGTATGACGTAAAAACTCGGAGAAATTGATTAATCGCTGGTAAAAATAATTAGCTCTCTCTCCATATATCGTTACTCCAAGCAAATTTATGATAAATCAAATCCTTCTCCGGGTTTTTACGTCGCTTACCGTGAGAGAGAAAGAGACAAGACAAGTTATCACATAATACCGTGCCACTTTTAGGTAAGTAAGCATGTTTCGGTCAACCGCGCTTTTATCACTCAGTCCGAGTGCTATACCGTTAATTATTGCTTGCTCCATTTTTTCTACCCTAGGTCCGACACCACTGGCAACAACCATTATATACGAGGCCTGTTCAAAAGAAAAGGTGAATTTTGAATTTTCGCGGGCTGTGTACATTCGATTATCGATTTTTTTTTATGTTGGTACGCATATGTTTATCATATGTTAGCATTATCAGCTATTTTGGATTAGTGGTTTGTTTTTGACAACTGGAAAGGTTAGTCACGTTTTTGTGTGTTCTTCGATTTTTTACTTGTAAATTTTCCCAAATTATCACACCGCTTTAAAGTATTGTAAGGATGTTCTTCGTGTCCCGCGTCTCCGGAGACTCCGCCCACATGTTTTCATATGCGACTAAACTCGACACAACTAAACGGTTTATCAGGTTATATGCTATATTTTTGTTGATAACAATACTGTCAAAAGGTGGTTATACGAATAAACAAAAACATTATGTCGACATGTGCTAAGAATGGATATATAAATACCCTAGCCCTAGTGTCAGCCACGCCCAGTTCTGCCGAGTCAGGCAAAAATCCTTAAAAACTGACTACATTGCCTTGGATAGGTACCACTTTATGTACTCTAAGGGTTATATGCTATATTTTGTTTATAAAAATACTGTAAAAAGGTGGTTATACAAATAAACATAAACATTACGTCGACATGTGCTATGAATGGACGTATAAATACCCTAGCCCTAGTGTCAGCCACGCTCAGGTCTGCCGAGTTCGACAAAAATCATCAAAAACTGACTACACTGCCTAGGATAGGTACCACTTTATGTACTCTAAGGGTTATATGCTATATTTTGTTTATAAAAATACTGTAAAAAGGTGGTTATACAAATAAACATAAACATTACGTCGACATGTGCTATGAATGGACGTATAAATACCCTAGCCCTAGTGTCAGCCACGTCCAGGTCTGCCGAGTCAGGCAAAAATCATGAAAAACTGACTACACTGCCTTGGATAGGCACCACTCTATGTACTCTAAGGTTGGGACTCTAGTGCGGTATTCTCAATAAAGAAATTCAAGTATTCTCCATTTCAATGATGACGATGCGTGATGCACATCTGTATCATCTCGAATGAATCACCAAACCACAAAGCGACTCGGTCACATTGTTAAATGAATGGCTCTGTATCATCCGCACATACATCGCGTCATATTTGCTTCAATCGAGTGTCGACAATTAGACGCTAAACAATTCACGTTCTCTCACCGGGGCGATACTGGAAGTATCTACTACTCTGGAAGCGATATTTCCAACAAGCCTTCCGTTGCCACGCTCAGTGCAGCTTTTGTGTAACGATATTTGTGTATTTATTTATAAATTAACGGACTAAAGTCCAATTACAAAAATACACGTAAAACACGAAATGGAAAAAAAGAGCAACAGAGAAGGAATAGACCTTAGAGCAATAATATACAAGAGGTATAGCTGTAGATCGATCTGTAGTCAGTTTTTACTAGCTTTTACCTTGAAGTAACTGACTCGGTTGGAAAAGGGCGTGGCTAAGACTGGGGCTACGGTATTTGTATATCCATTCACAGCACATGTCGACATAATGTTTTTGTTTATTCGTATGGCCACTTTTTCACAGTATTTTTATCAATAAAAATATAGCAAATAAGCAAATAAACCGTTTAGTTGTGTCAAGTTTAGTGCCATAATAAAAAATGTGGGCGGAGTCCCGCGGTGGCCTAGTAGCTTAAGATCATTGCGTCACTACGTAAAAGCGGGGAATTAAATGTGTTGTCTCTTTCTCTCTTATGGTGTACGATGTAAAAACCCGGAGAAAGTGTTTTTTCGCAAGTTTGTGTAGGTTGGGTAAAAATAATTAGCTATCCCTCCATATATTGTTACTTCAAGGAATAGACTAACTAACTAACTAACTAACCATCACGCCGTTTCTCCGCAGGGGTAGGCAGAGAGGACGGACCGCCATACAACTCTGTCTTGGCACACACTTCTTGCTTCATTTACATTCATAACATCGTCTCATACATACTCTGTTATTCTGACTCTTCACATGACCCGATTCAAGTATTTGATTTACTTGATTGTGCCATGTCTTTCTCGGGCGTCTTCGACTTCTTCTTCCATTCACTTTCGCATCATGTATTCTTTTCACACTCCTTTCTTTGTTCATCCGCTCTACATGCCCAAACCATCAGAAGGAATAGCAGATACATTATAATAAATGAAGCGATGACAAAAATAAGGCAAAATAAACATAAGATAGAACATTCAAGCCATGGTCTAGTCAAAGTTTTGGTAGAGTCGTAAAGAATGACGAAAATCATTTAGGCTGCTACCAAAAATTTCAAGACCATGGCTTGAGTTAACAAGTCTCGACATTCTGGACATTGGAGAATTATACCCGTAATTAGTATTGTGATGATTGAGGAACAGCAATTATGAGGAGGAGTAGCCAATATTTTTACCCAACCTATACAAATTTGAGATAAATCACTTTTTCCGGGTTGCATACCACGAGAGAGAAAGAGACAGAAAAGTCGTCACTATTATAATATCGCAGCGCTTTAAAGTATGCAAGAATGCTCTCCGTCCGCGCTAACTTCGCATCATCGAGTCGCATAACTTATGTAGACGGATTTTGAGGTTATTTCCTATATTTGTGTTGATTAAAATACTCGCAGTGGTTATACAAATAAATCAAACATGACGGTGATATGTGCTATGCGTGAATGTTCAAATAAGACCAAACAAAGATTATAAAACGTCACACAAAAACGAGACTAACCTTCACAGTTGTCAAAAACAAACCACTAATCCAAAATGGCTGATAATGCTAACATATGATAAACATATGTGTACCAACCTTAGAGTAACAATATAAAGAGACCGTACTAATTTGTGACAAATCGTTGACAAACTCGCAAAATATAGCTCTCTCTTTATGCTCGGTTCTATACGCATATGAGAAAAAGAGACAAACAATTGTTGAAACCAATACACGATTTGGGGCGGGTTAAATACCATGTCCGCTATATTTGAACTGCACGAACTTCATTCAAGTTTGGAGTGTCAGGCGAACGGACTGTCAAAAGTGCGTAAATAGTTAAAAACTTGAGTTATTTTTTGTCCGATATCTAGCAAAACATCATGGCCATATGTGCTATACTTGGTTGCTTCAATCGAAGTACAAAAGGACCAAAAACAAACAGTTTTCACACGTATGTACCATAAAAATCGTCTTTTTTAGTTAGATCTCAAATATTTAACATTCTAACCTACAAAACAACTAGTAACTTACACCAATATGTAATTAATCTTTGGACTATTCGTTCCAATATAATAAACTTCCGTTTGAAATGAGTTTTAGTGGATTCGTAATATTTTTAACTTAGAGATATTTACTAGCTGTCACATAAGAAACCATTACAAGGGGGAATACCCATATTGTACGGCTTCTGAAAGTATCCCGGTCTCTTTCTTTCTCATGATACTAACGCTAAATTGTTGGCAAACAGATAAAGACAGAATAGTGTTTATCTCTTAGTTATATTTATAATTTCGGTTACGTCCCCAGATTCAGGGCTATGCCAAAATTGGAATATTATTATTTATTTAATTATTTTTAGATTTCCAAAGGATGAAAAAAAAGACGAGAAAAATCTAATTTCTTTTTCTTTGATTTAACAAATATGTTAATATGAATTCATACGTTTCATCTGGATTTTTATACCCTTAGCTTCTAGTTAATTGTTTTTTTTAAATCTATTGATGTGCACACGCACTATTGTACCCATTTCTGAACCTGTTCTCTGATGATTTATGATAACGATATGCATCTAGATAGTTTTAATTTTGTATACATATTATATATTATTTTCTCCTTGTTAGTTAGAATTATTAGCTTAATTAATTAAGTATGAAGCGCACTTGACGTGAAATATCACAAAACTGTGCTATATAAGTTCACTGTTATTATTATCTGCATTCGAAATTTCCTTACAAAATAACGCGGGACGGAAAACATCCCTACAATACTTAAAAGCGGTGTCATGTTTTGTGAATTTTTTGTGTCTCTTTCTCTCTCATGGTGTACGACGTAAAAACGCAGAGAAAGTGATTTATCGCAAATTTATATAGGTAAAAAAAAATTGATCTCTCCATATATTCTTACTCCAAGGTTAAGAAAATGATTTAACATCTGTTATCACCGTACATTTTTTTATTTTACTTTTGTTTGTAAACTATTTTGTTGATGGAACTGCAGTTCATTTTATAATATGTATTATAAAATGTTCTGTACTAATAATTTAATTCGTTTATATTTTTATCTATAAATAAGATTTTAATAATCTTATTGATTAATGTATATTTGAATAAACAAAAAAATATACAACATTCATTCTTTTTAATGATTTACAACTACCTACTCACAACAAAATACCTAATTTACTTAATTTGTGACAACCCTGTTAGTGATTTTACTCCGAGTTTAGGCCACACCCTTTGGTCATTGCTTGGTCAAAAAGTGCGGACAAAATTTCGCAAAGTTAGGTCTCTAGGTTACTCTAAGGTACCAACATAACAACAACAAAAAAAAATCGATAATCGAATGTACACAGCCCGCGACAATTCAAAATTCACCTTTTCTTTTGAACAGGCTATGTATAAAGACATAAAATCAACAAAAAGCTTCCGTCATTATTTAGGCAAACCTTCTGTTATTAGTGTTTGTGTGATATTTTGACTTTATAAATCATTTTAATGGTGTATTGATATTGTTTTGTTTAGTGTGTTCAAATATGTTTATTAAAAATGTCCGAATTCCATGTGGGCGGTAACTAATAGGCTATCCAACACCCTTTAACATATCTTTGTCTCTTTCTATCGAGTCAGTATTAAGTCAACCGTCCTGACTACACTGTTTCTCAAAGGTTCTCTCACCAGGGCGACACTGAGAGTATCTACCACTCTGGAAACGATCACGCTCAGTGTGACCTTAAGCGACCAGCTGAGGCACGAGGGCTCCGTCCGAACCACAGTTAAGTTAGCCTCTCAGAAGCACACTGTACAGGGTCTTAAAATAATGAATAATTTAATAGCACACAAATGCTGACCTGCACAAACTCCAAGTGCGCCCCACTATTGAATTTGGCAGCCGCCCCTAGACTGCAGAAACGGGCGGTCTGTTTGATAGATTCTCATATGGGTATACGTAGGAATGCTATCCTCGTTCTACCGGTATTAAAATAGAAGATGATTTTTTATATTTTTTTACAATAACTCCACACAGGAGGCCTCGAGTGAAATAATTTTCCTCAGGGCCTTGTCATCTTTGGGGATGCTGTGCGGAGGGTCTTTTTGAGGAAAGGAAAGAGTGAACCTGGGTCTTGAAGAGGCTCACGTCGAAGGAGGGAGGAAACACAGAGGCCGGCAAATCGTTTGATGACGGCCTCCATGGTCGAGTGGTAAGACGCTCGACTACATCGACGGCATCCCCAAATGGGGTATGTTGAGAGGCTGAAGGTAGTGGGGAGGGGAAGGAGATTGGGAAGACAAAGGTTAGTACGTACCTGGCTATTCAGATCTGGTCACCAAACACGACTAAAGCCATTTCAAGCAACAGTGTTTCGATTCTGAATGGTGGTCTTTCACCAGGGCGATACTCAGAGTATCTACCACTGTGGAACGTGCCGCAAATATACTTTTTTACTATTTTTATATGAATTAAATTTGTTATGACACATATTAATCGACAAAAGTTATTGGCGCACGCCGGGTTTGAACCCGCGACCTTTGGATTCGTAGTCGAGCGTCTTACCACTCGACCACGGAGGCCGTCATACATTCAATAATACGTCATAAATTCGACGAGATTATTCTTACCCCAAGAGGAGATTCTCTCGAGTTAATCGTCCATTCAACAATATACAAGAGAGAGCGCTGCTGTAGTCAGTTTTGACGAGTTCTGCCGGACTCGGCTAGACCTGAGCGTGGCTAGGACTAGGGCTAGGGTATTTATACATCCATTCATAGCACATGTCGACTTAATGTAGCGTTTATTCGTATGACCACTTTTTCAAAGTGTTGTTATAAACAAAAATATAGCACATAACCTAAAAAAACGTCGACTTATGTCCATTTATGTCGCATATCAAAACGTGTGGGCGGAGTCAACTGAGACGCGGGACACGAAGAGCATCCTTACAATACTTTAAAGCGTTGTGATAGTTTGGGAAAATTTGCTGTCTCTTTCTTTCTCATGGTGTACGACGTAAGAACCCGGAGGAAGTGATTTATCGCAAGTTTGTATGAGTTGGGTAAAAAGAATTAGCTATCTCTCCATATATTGTTACTCCAACGTCATAATAAATTTATTTGATATAAAATAATATATTCGTATAGTATATTGGCGGCACGCTCCAGAGTGGTAGATACTCCGAGTATCGCCCTGCTGAAAGACCACCATTCAGAAACTAAACGTCGCTTGAAATGGCTTTAGCCTTGTTTGGTGACCAAATCTGAATAGACAGGTACTTCCCAACCCTATTCTTTCCCTCCCCAGTACCTTCAGTCTTCAGTTTGAATATTTGAAAATGGCCGTTTTAGCATTACCTTCCGTTGATCGTTGTCCACTGATAATGATATCGAAAGATACGCGAATGAATGGACAATAATGTTAGGTTAGGTGAGGACACTCACCGAATGCGATAATAATATAATAATAATAATAAAATTGACAGGAGTACTGACACACACACATAACACACACCCCCTGTGTGGAGTTAATGTAAAAACAATGTTAAAACATATAGAGAATTGATAGGATTCTTGACGGGAATCGCCATTTGTTAGGGGTTTATAGGGAAACGGATATTGTGCATGGCTGCCTGTCACAAAACTAACAGAAATACTAGTCACATTGAATGGGGTACGAAATCCGACAGCTGATAGAAATTGGCGAGATTCTTGATGGGAACTGCCATTTGTTACGGGTTTATAGGAAAACGGATATTGTGCATGGCTGCCTGTCACAAAACTGACAGAAATACTAGTAACATTTGATGGGGTACGAAATCCTCAATGGCTGTTAGTGACAGTTGATGGAAATTGGTGGGATTGTTGATGGGAATTACCATTTTCTTGTGGGTTTATATAAAACAGTGGATATTGTGCATGGCTGCCTGTCACAAAACTGACAGAAATACTAGTTACATCAAAGGTGATACGAAATCCTTAGTGACAGTCAATGAGAGTTGATGGAAATTGGCGAGATTCTTGATGGGAAATGCCATTTGTTACGGGTTTATAGGAAAACGGATATTGTGCATGGCTACCTATCACAAAACTGACAGAATTACTAGTTACATCAAAGGTGATACGAAATCCTTAGTGACAGTTAATGACAGTTGATGGAAATAGGCGAGATTCTTGATGGGAACTGCCATTTGTTACGGGTTTATAGGAAAACGGATATTGTGCATGGCTACCCATCACAAAACTGACAGAATTATTAGTTACATCAAAGGTGATACGAAATCCTTGATGACAGTTAATGACATTTGATGTAAATAGGCGAGATTCTTGATGGGAACTGCCATTTGTTACGGGTTTATAGGAAAACGAATATTGTGCATGGCTGCCTGTAACAAAACTGACAGAAATACTAGTTACATCAAAGGTGATACGAAATCCTTAGTGACAGTTAATGACAGTTGATGTAAATAGGCGAGATTTTTGATGGGAACTGCCATTTGTTACGGGTTTATAGGAAAACGAATATTGTGCATGGCTGCCTGTCACAAAACTGACAGAAATACAGTTACATCAAAGGTGATACGAAATCCTTAGTGCCAGTTAATGACAGTTGATAGAAATTGGTGAGATTCTTGATGGGAATCGCTATTTGTTACGGGTTTATAGAAAAACGGATATTGTGCATGGCTATCTGTCACAAAACTGACAGAAATACTAGTCACATTAAATGGGGTACGAAATTCTCAGTGGCTGTTAGTGACAGTTGATGGAAATTGGTGAGATTCTTGATGGGAATTACCATTTTCTTGTGGGTTTATATATAAAACAAGGGATATTGTGCATGGCTGCCTGTCACAAAACTGACGAAATACTAGTTACATCAAAGGTGATACGAAATCCTTAGTGACAGTTAATGACAGTTGATAGAAATTGGTGGGATTGTTGATGGGAATTACCATTTTCTTGTGGGTTTATATAAAAAGGGGATATTGTGCATGGCTATCTGTCACAAAACTGACAGAAATACTAGTCACATTAAATGGGGTACGAAATTCTCAGTGGCTGTTAGTGACAGTTGATGGAAATTGGTGAGATTCTTGATGGGAATTACCATTTTCTTGTGGGTTTATATATAAAACAAGGGATATTGTGCATGGCTGCCTGTCACAAAACTGACGAAATACTAGTTACATCAAAGGTGATACGAAATCCTTAGTGACAGTTAATGACAGTTGAAAGAAATTGGTGGGATTGTTGATGGGAATTACCATTTTCTTGTGGGTTTATATAAAAGGGGATATTGTGCATGGCTATCTGTCACAAAACTGACAGAAATACTAGTCACATTAAATGGGGTACGAAATTCTCAGTGGCTGTTAGTGACAGTTGATGGAAATTGGTGAGATTCTTGATGGGAATTACCATTTTCTTGTGGGTTTATATATAAAACAAGGGATATTGTGCATGGCTGCCTGTCACAAAACTGACGAAATACTAGTTACATCAAAGGTGATACGAAATCCTTAGTGACAGTTAATGACAGTTGATAGAAATTGGTGGGATTGTTGATGGGAATTACCATTTTCTTGTGGGTTTATATAAAAAGGGGATATTGTGCATGGCTATCTGTCACAAAACTGACAGAAATACTAGTCACATTAAATGGGGTACGAAATTCTCAGTGGCTGTTAGTGACAGTTGATGGAAATTGGTGAGATTCTTGATGGGAATTACCATTTTCTTGTGGGTTTATATATAAAACAAGGGATATTGTGCATGGCTGCCTGTCACAAAACTGAAATACTAGTTACATCAAAGGTGATACGAAATCCTTAGTGACAGTTAATGACAGTTGAAAGAAATTGGTGGGATTGTTGATGGGAATTACCATTTTCTTGTGGGTTTATATAAAAAGGGGGATATTGTGCATGGCTATCTGTCACAAAACTGACAGAAATACTAGTCACATTAAATGGGGTACGAAATTCTCAGTGGCTGTTAGTGACAGTTGATGGAAATTGGTGAGATTCTTTTGATGGGAATTACCATTTTCTTGTGGGTTTATATATATAAAACAAGGGATATTGTGCATGGCTGCCTGTCACAAAACTGACGAAATACTAGTTACATCAAAGGTGATACGAAATCCTTAGTGACAGTTAATGACAGTTGATAGAAATTGGTGGGATTGTTGATGGGAATTACCATTTTCTTGTGGGTTTATATAAAAAGGGGATATTGTGCATGGCTATCTGTCACAAAACTGACAGAAATACTAGTCACATTAAATGGGGTACGAAATTCTCAGTGGCTGTTAGTGACAGTTGATGGAAATTGGTGAGATTCTTGATGGGAATTACCATTTTCTTGTGGGTTTATATATAAAACAAGGGATATTGTGCATGGCTGCCTGTCACAAAACTGACGAAATACTAGTTACATCAAAGGTGATACGAAATCCTTAGTGACAGTTAATGACAGTTGATAGAAATTGGTGGGATTGTTGATGGGAATTACCATTTTCTTGTGGGTTTATATAAAAAGGGGATATTGTGCATGGCTATCTGTCACAAAACTGACAGAAATACTAGTCACATTAAATGGGGTACGAAATTCTCAGTGGCTGTTAGTGACAGTTGATGGAAATTGGTGAGATTCTTGATGGGAATTACCATTTTCTTGTGGGTTTATATATAAAACAAGGGATATTGTGCATGGCTGCCTGTCACAAAACTGACGAAATACTAGTTACATCAAAGGTGATACGAAATCCTTAGTGACAGTTAATGACAGTTGATAGAAATTGGTGGGATTGTTGATGGGAATTACCATTTTCTTGTGGGTTTATATAAAAAGGGGATATTGTGCATGGCTATCTGTCACAAAACTGACAGAAATACTAGTCACATTAAATGGGGTACGAAATTCTCAGTGGCTGTTAGTGACAGTTGATGGAAATTGGTGAGATTCTTGATGGGAATTACCATTTTCTTGTGGGTTTATATATAAAACAAGGGATATTGTGCATGGCTGCCTGTCACAAAACTGACGAAATACTAGTTACATCAAAGGTGATACGAAATCCTTAGTGACAGTTAATGACAGTTGATAGAAATTGGTGGGATTGTTGATGGGAATTACCATTTTCTTGTGGGTTTATATAAAAAGGGGATATTGTGCATGGCTATCTGTCACAAAACTGACAGAAATACTAGTCACATTAAATGGGGTACGAAATTCTCAGTGGCTGTTAGTGACAGTTGATGGAAATTGGTGAGATTCTTGATGGGAATTACCATTTTCTTGTGGGTTTATATATAAAACAAGGGATATTGTGCATGGCTGCCTGTCACAAAACTGACGAAATACTAGTTACATCAAAGGTGATACGAAATCCTTAGTGACAGTTAATGACAGTTGATATAAATTGGTGGGATTGTTGATGGGAATTACCATTTTCTTGTGGGTTTATATAAAAAGGGGATATTGTGCATGGCTGCCTGTCACAAAACTGACAGAGATACTAGTCACATTAAATGGGGTGCGAAATCCTTAGTGACAGTTGATGGAAATTGGTGAGATTCTTGATGGGAACAGCTGTTCCCTGACAGTACAGAATGGTTTCATAGGAAAACGGAGTCAGGGAACCATGTCAACAGAGCGACAGAAGTACAGGTTAGTGCGAAGTCCTTAGAGACAACTGAGGTAGAAGGAAATTGATAAATTCTCAATGGAAACTTGAAGGTTTGCGCAGGACCGGGCTATTCACCAGGTCACCGAACGCAACTAAAGCCATCTCAAGCAACGCTTCGACCCCTCGCTGTGGTCTCTGATGACATACTCGTATCTAATGGTTCCGCGGTGGTTTGTATGCAAACAGACACTTGGCGTACATGGCTACAACCGCCGCCGCAGCGCGCTCTCGACCAAGAAATTGGCAGAAAGAGTAGCACTTCGAAGGGGGCGCGAAGTCCCCAGTGACAGTAGACGGAAACTGACGGAAAGTGACGGAGATTAATGTAAATTGGTAGAAACTCACAGGCTCTCCCGTCCATAGTCCTCCGAGGTGTCGACGTTCAGAGAGTCTCCCTGGTGAATCCACCTGCCGCCGAAGCGCAGGCAGAAGTAATACCTGTCTCCGGTCACCGGAACGGACACTTCCATGACGTATTTATCGTCCGCCGCCTCGATCTCCCGCACGCGGCTGGCCGGAACCGCGTCTCCGAAGCACTGGGCACCGTAAACGTCCGGAACGTCGGTGATGTACCACTCCGCCTTGCCAAAGAGGCCGACTCCGCGCAGCGTGACAGCGAAGCGCGGCAGGGGCGGCGGACTGCCGCCATCTCCGCGGCCGGGCCCCCGCGGCTCCGGGGTGACGGAGAACGAGCTGATCACGGGCGGAGTCCGGCGGCTGGCGCTCGGCTGTAAACACACGATGAACACTAATAAAACGCTAGTCCGTAACGCGACACTCACTGTGGCCATTTTTGAGGCTACTGACAGTGTTGCTCGTTGCAGGGCCGCGTCTGACATTTCGACATTTCCCGATAAACGCCACCTTTTCCCCACTTTTAGTTTTTACCTACTTTGTTAATTTAATAATTCGATTGAATATTATTATTATTTAGTTCTGCTATGTTTAGTTTGATAACAGTTTGATGGACAGTTTGTTAAAGGCATTACAAGCCGAAACAGCTGTCACGCAGAACTAAATAATAATAATGTTCAGTTTAATTCAATTGAATTATGTAAAAAAAATGGAGTCCTACAAACTAAATAATAGCTTAAAATGTTTGCTTTGTCCCTAAATATTATTTTGAAGCGTGAAGAATAAATTACTTTCTTAGTATACGTTATCTGCCTCACTAAGCAATGTCTGTTCAATTTGTAATGATAACCGCACTAGAGTCTCAACCACTCCCAAACGTCTAAAACCAGTGGGATTGTGGCATCCCCTATTGGGGTATGTTGTGAGGTTGAAGGTAGTGGGGAGGGGGAGGAAATGAGGAAGAGGAAGGTTGGGAAGTAACTGGCTATTTGGAACTGGTCACAAAACACGACTAGAGCCATTCCAAGCAACGCTTAGATTCTAAATGTTGGTCTTTTACCAAGGTGATATTAATAGTATCTACCACTCTGGAACGTGCCGCAAATATACTAAATATTATTTAATATTAATTAAATATGTTGCGACACTTATTGATCGAATCAGAGTTATTTGCGCACGCCCGGTTTGAACTCGCGACCTCTGGATTCGTAGTCGAGCGCGTTACTACTCGACTACGCATATCGTCAAAATGATATGTAACTAAAGAAAATTATTCAATTTAAACGTATTCTGTTCAAATTATGTTTTGAAGTAGATTTAAAAATATAATCTATTTCGATTAAATCAAATAAATAATAATTTTAAAAAATAGTAACATTGCATTTATATAGCGCAGTTTTGTAATATTTCACCTCAAGTTAAGCTTTGGAATTCCGAATTCATTTGAAACCCTTGCATACTTTTCTTGAAAACTTGTTATTTTAGTATACTTAAACATATATTTGTTTGTCTACTTTAACTTTATACAGGGGGTCTTGAGGGAAATAATTTCCCTCGGGGCTTTTGTCATCTTTGGGGGTGCTGTGTGGAGGGTATTTTTGAGGAGAAATAGGAGTGAAACTGGGTCTTGAAGAGGCCAACGTTGTAAAAAAGAGGAAACACAGAGAGCAGTAAATTATTCAACAACCGAGCTCTTGAACACAGAACGAGTCTTAAAAGCGACCCGTTCTCATGTATCGAATGTCAACCACGTACCAATGTTGAGCGCACGTTTGTCGAGTTTCCCGACTATCGCGGTTATTTTATTTGCTATTTTGAAATATAATTTCTATTCAGGGGCAAAGTTAAAAAAGTGATTCGATATAATTTCTCCAGTTAAAAATCTAAGGTACGCTCTAAGAATTAAATTTAGCGGCCGGTTTTTTGACGTTTTGAAAAATTCTGTGAAATTGTAAAAAGATGATTTTTAATATAGTAAAAATAACTTTATAGACGTTGACCTTGTCTTCCCCCTTCACTTCAAATAGTTAGTAGGCGTAAGTGGAAAGACTGTTCTCAGTGACGTTTGGCAAAGACATCACTGTGGGAAGTGAATAAATGTCATATGCACCAACACACACAATCCTAAGTTTGTGTTGTTTGGGTCAATTGTAATAGCATAGATCTATAAATTCAAATAAAGAAGCTTTCATTAAGACATTCGAGTTCCGCATCACAACACACTACATCTTTCTGGCTTTATTTCAGCGAATTGTACAAATACATGGGATTTAAAATCCCAACATTCAGAATATTTATTCTTACTGGCAGCACTCGAACCAAATGTTCACACACTACTAAAATAGCTTCATTCAACACCGTTGAAAAGATATACAATATGTTCCTATCAAAGAGCTAGGAATGGATAAATTATGTAAATGATTTAATAAAACACGAATTTTATTAACCCAATTTGCAAACGACCGCCACATTTCATTGAATAAATATTAAGTAAAGACAAATGTTTTATCATAAACAAATTTGAACTAGCTTCGCGGAGTCATCTTCATTTTTGAAATGCTCAAATTCAGTTGTCTTTGTTTTAATTTTCTTCGGTTGCCGTGAAAATGTCGTATTATTTGTTTCATTATTGTTGTTAATTTTTTTAACACGGTTATCAATCACTTTTTGCACTTTTGTGCAATGTTCGAAGTGAAGCTAGCCGCAAAGTGTGGAGAGCGAGTAGTGTTGTAAATAATCGAAATATTGAAATCGAAGTAATAAAAAAGGTGGTTATGATGAATGACATCGCAGCAAATTGTTGTCGAAATGAACACAGCACTTACAGAAGTGCATTGTTTGCATACAGCATATTTCAAACTTGTAAAAAAAACACAAATCAATGTTTAAAATAATTAAATTATTGATTAGTAGCTGAGTAGACAAACGCGTTAATTCACATTTGGGAGTCATGGGCTTAATTAATTTGCTAAATAATTTCTCCATCATTGCACAAGCGATATGTTTTGCTTATTAACCGTTTGTGTGTTGGGCCTTTTTTCATAGTATGTGCTAAAATTGCGTGTTAAAAAAACAGGGAAAAAAATGAAAAATTGGGAAGCAAAATAAAAAATCAAAACATGATCAAATATTGAAATATTTATTATATATTTTTTATTTGTTTAAACTTAGTATTATGATATAAAAATATACATAAGCACAAAATAAAAACAAAACCAGGAAAGAATACATTCAAATGTTGAAAAAATTCGATTCGCATCCTTCGTCTTCGATTGGTGGAAACCGCACACTAAAGAAGCGAAAAGCAACACACCGCGGACGCAGCGCACCATCTGAATACCAGAAATATACTGCGCGTCATATCATCGATATATCGACAATTTATGATAGATATTCGTTCGTCGAAGAAGGAATAATAGTTTTACAAAAACAAACAAATTTAAAACAAGTAACAAGCTAAAAAATAAATTTAAAAAAGACTCGTGGAAATAGAGATTAATTACATAAACATCATAAACACAATAAAAAAGATTTCCACACAAACAAAAAAAATATGTCACTGATTAATAAAATTGTCGAGAAAATGTCCTTTAATTTCTTTTGTCAATATTTTTTTTTGTATTTTTTAGTCAAAGTTTTAGTTCCTTGGGTAATGCGTTGTTTTTTGTATATATGCCTTAGAGTAGGGACATAAGGAAGTATGACTAAATATTTTTACCCAACCTATACAAATTTGCGACGAATCACTTTCTCATGGTTTTTATGTCGTATGCCGCAAGATAAAAAGAGACAAAAGAGTGGTCACATAATATTGCAACACTTCTAAGTGTGTAAAAATGTTCTCCGTCCGCGCTAGCTTCACATCATCGAGTCGTATAACTTACGTCAACGGATTTTGAGGTTATTTCCTTTATTTGTGATGATCAAAATACTCGCAGTGGATATACAAATAAATCAAACATGACGGTGATATGTGCTGTGCTCGTATGTTCAAATAAGACCAAACTTATTTGACGGCCTCCATGGTCGAGTGGTAAGACGCTCGACTACGAATCCAAAAGTCGCGGGTTTAAACTTGGCGTGCGCCAATAACTTTAATAAAATTAATATGTGTCATAACACATTTAATTCACATAAAAATAATAAAAAGTATATTTGCGGCACGTTCCAGAGTGGTAGATACTCTAAGTATCGCCCTGGTAAAAGACCACCATTCAGAATCGAAACGCTGCTTAAAATGAATTTAGCCGTGTTTGGTGACCAGATCTGAATAGTCAGGAACTTCCTAACCTTCCTCTTCCCAATCTCCTTCCTCTCCCCACTACCTTCAGCCTCACAACAGACTCCAATTGGGGAAGCCATAGTCTCACTGGCTCTAGATGGTTGGGAGCAGTTGAGACTCTTGTGCGGTATTCATATAAAAAAAAAAACAAAGACAATTCAGAGGTATTTCAACAGTTTTAAATATTTTTGACCGAACTTTAGAATTTTCACATTTTAATGATATAAAGACGTAAAATCAACAAAAAGCTTCCATCATTATTTAGGCAAACCTTCTGTTATTAGTATTTGTGTGTTATTTTGACTTTATAAATCATTTTAATGGTGCATTGATATTATTTTTTTGATGTGTTCAAATGGGTTTATTAAAAATGTCCGAATTTCATGTGGGCGGTAACTAATAGGGTATCCAACACCCTTTAACACATCTTTGTCTCTTTCTATGGAGTCAGTATATAGTCAACAATACTGGCTACACTGTTTTGCAAAGGTACAGTGGATGACGTTCGATTATTTGTTTCGATTATCGCCTCAGCCCCATCTCTGTGGAGTCCGACCGCGAGCGATCGCTCTGAAGTTGCCTCCGCCGAACTACTCTCTCGCCTCTGCTGTCGCCTAGCTGTCAAATAAAAGAGTATGAAAAGGAGAAAAAGCGTAGTTTTATAGTGAAAAGCCTCCCGAGACAGCATGAGACCTCCGCCCCCGAGTCCATCGCCCAACTGAACCCGCCCCAATCTCGCCGAAAATCGCGGAAAAAATTCGGCAGGGAAGGCAAAAAAATTGTAAATACATATTCAAACAATGGATACGTCGAATAGAGCCGCGGACGCGGAGATGCCCAAGAGGTGCACGTGGAATGAATTAAAGTGCCTGGCCAACGACCTGCGCAGGGAGCTGGGCACCATCTCCAGCCTGGTGCCCTTGCAGATCTCGTTCAGGAGTCTGAACGCCGAAACTACGCGAATCTACTTCCTGGTCAACACGCCCGACTCCTGGAGCGTCCCTCTGCTGTATGTGGACGTGGCTCTCAACGCCCGGGGCGCGCCCGAAGGGAGGTGAGCGCCTTGTCTGACAACTGACCGGCCATTTCTCATGGCCCGACTCAACTATCATCTTCTTTGTTCATCTGCTCTACATGCCCTTTCATTACGCTTAGTTGCGTTCTTTCCGAATCTCCATATTTGTCATACGACCATACGTCATTTTAGCACACTTCTTCAGCATTCTGTCCACTTTCATCCTTCCCCCGCCAGTTCCACGCCTCACTTTGATTACCATCGCACCAAATACTAGGCACCATCTCGGAGGGAAGACGTCTAGTTCACCGCCCGCGGCAAAGCTGACGAAAGCGACTCCAGACGTATAATAATCTTATTCTCTCGACAGCAGACGATTCCCTTTGACATAACCTCAATCTTGTGTTTCCAGCAGTCTCCCCATGCTGTCGGGCTGTCCCGCGATGGGGCGCCTGCCCAAACCGGGGGCGAGCCGCTCCCGGGAGCAGCACCTGCTGTCGGAGCGCCAGCGGGCCCCCTCGTGGGGGTCCATCACCTCGTATCACCTGCACCCCACGCAGCCCAACATAGTCTTTCCCATGGCGGGCTCGCTGTACATGCTGAGACAGAAGGAGGTAATCGTGTATTCAGTTATTGAACTAGAAGCAAAGGTGAATCAAAATATAAAACTGTCATGGAGTAAATGGAGTATTTCCATTCAAATTCAAAATGACTATTGCTTCATCATAAATCGCAATTGGCAAAACATCTGACATTTTGCACCACCTCCCTCAAATGTGTATAATAGTTGCATGTCTATGGCTTCCCGGTCATGACCCAGAACCTACAAGGAATATGACATTACGCCACTGCGCCTGAAACAGCTTAGTGTTCTTCTCATTTATTGTTTTACAAATATAGAGAAAAAAAATTTTTTTGAGGACGCCATTCGAATGACCCGGAGAGTTACGTAGAAAAGCTTCTTATTTAGACTCTAGATGGTGCTGCTGTCCGCCATATATAAATATTGTCAACTTTTTGTCAGCGACTACCGCACTCAGTCCTTTATTAATGACGTTTCCTGCATTCATCCTTCTACCGATGCCCGTATCAGTCTTTCCGTCTCCGTATAGCGTAAAGCTTTGACAACTTAATTTAATTTTAAATATTATATTAGGTGTACAACTTTGCTTTCGTCTTTGATTTCCACAATTCGGGACTTTATTATAAAAAAACTGGCTATAAGTTTATGATTCAATGTATTGTCCATCGCTGGGCACTACTTTCTCCCATCTTTCGGGCAGTGTACGAATCCCGCGTTGGAAAACTGCTCATCTTTTGAAGCAATCCACAAATCGATCCAATTCTTTACTTCTTTATGAGACCGGAAGTGCTGGGCAGCCGGGTCGCGTGCCATTGGTGGAAACAAGTGATAGTCAGAGGGAGCAACGTCTGGAGAATACGGCGGGTGGGGTAGGACTTCCCGTTCCAACGTTTCCAAGCATGTCTTGACCACTCTCGCAACATGGGGTCGAGCATTGTCAATCAAAATAATATTTAATAATTAATCGCTTGCCTGTCTACTTACTTCCAGGAGTGGCTGGTGCCGCGGGCGCTGTGCACGGGGGGCGGCGCCGCGCTGACGCCGACCATGTGCCCCGCGCGGGCCTCGCTGGTTGCCCACGGGCGGGCGACCTGTGGTTCGCCGGCGGCGGCCGCGACCCGCAGCGCCTGACGTACGCGTGCAGAGGGGGGGCCAGGTGATGCGGGGCTTGTTTCTTCTTGAGAACTTCGGCGTATACTAAATATATACTAGAAATATTGTATTATAATGTATACCTGTATTTTGTATTTTATTCCAGACTAGCCGAGGACCCTCGTCAGGCCGGAGTCCCGTGCTACGTGATGCAGGAGGAGTTCTCCCGCTACACCGGCTTCTGGTGGCAGCCCACCAGCAATGGTGAGAACGATCTCGCCACTGGAAACTCGGCATTTCAAATTTCTTGCCAGCTATTTTTTACACCGATAAATGTTTAAAAAAATCACACTCACAAAATTAAACATGTTTTGAAAGTTTATTTATTAATTTCTGTTTCTTCATATTAACACTCCCGTTCGAAGGCGGGGTTCTAATGTCACCCCGGACGGAAGTTTTGTGTGATATCTTAGATAAAGATAACTGAGATATTATTAATGTACACTTCTCTCTCTAAGCATTACTGACTGGTGTCTTGTACCAAATACTTGACTTATTTTGCGTGTGTTTGTTTCAGATAATGTTTATCGGATAGTCTACGAAGAAGTGGACGAAAGCGAAGTGAAGATATACAGCTTCCCTTCCTACAGCAGCCCGAACGGAGACAACGAGGAGTTCAGGTCACCATTATTACCTTTTTACGTCAGTCCCAACTGTCCGAAACCGCTGCGAAGAAGACGCAGCTTGGGAAGTACCAATTGGCTATTCAGATCCGATCACTAACCGTGGCTGTGTCGAGTTCAGCGTCTGTGCAAAGGCGTATGCAGAGTGTTCTGCCAGACGACAGTTTTAATTGTAATTTGCCTGTAAATGTTGGCAGGTTTCCGCGAACGGGCTCCGTGAACGCGCGCTCCACCCTCCGCCTGCTGGAGTTCACGGTGGCCGAGTCGGACTCGGGCGCCGGGGACTCAGAGGGCTCGTCTCCAGGATCCGACCAACTCTTCGACCAACCCTTCGACCACTGGGACACCGGTATTTATATTTCTGTTTTGCTAATGTTACGTGTTTAACCCCTTACACGCTGCTGTATCATATATGAGATCACCGAACAGATTATTCCGAGAAGTGTGAACTATACCGATATTAAAGGAAACTAATGTCTCCAGTTTGTATTGAACCTTTAGACTCCTATGCCCCAGACAGGCCAACGACGGCCTCATGCCACGGCCATGGTCGAGTGGTAAGACGCTCGACTGCAAATCCAAAGTTCGCCGGTTCAAACCTGGCGTGTGCAAATAACTTTTATTTAATTAACATATATCATAACACATTTAATTCATATAAAATAATATAAAGTATATTTGCGGCACTTTCCAGAGTGGTAGATACTCTATGCATCGCCCTGGTGAAAGACCACCATTCAGAATCGAAACGTTGCTTGAAATGGCTTTAGCCGTTTGTGACCAGATATGAATAGCCAGGTACTTTCCAACCATCCTCTACCCCATCTCCTTCCCCTCTCCGCTACCTTCAGCCTCACAGCATACCTCAATTGGGGATGCCGTAGTCCTACTGGCTCTAGATGGTTGGGAGCAGTTGGGACTTCACAATAAAAATTTTAAAAAAAACCAAATCGATTATCTGTTGAAGATAGAATTTGGTTCTTTTTTTTAAATGTTTGAATTTTTTTTCAATTTCTGCATAAGGAAGGAAAAATTGAGCTTACTCTGGGCACATGTACACGTCTACAGCACGCTTCTATCGTGCCTCATAAGATAAGCTCTGTTTCTTAGTTGGCAAAGTCGGAATTATTCATTTTGAACAACCAATTAATCCTTTAACTGCAGATAACGAGAATAGACGGGAACGGGCGCCGTGCCACCAGTGCGGGTCCCGAACATAGCCGATTTAAATGATTCTTCTCGTGCAGTGACATCTCTACGCATTTTTAAAAACTTTTTTTAGTTTAATTCGATAGATACATTTGTCCTCTAGAAGGGGGAATTTTTTAAATTTTGATATCATTATCAAAAACTCATGTCCCGATCGTTTTTCTGTCTGTCGGGCCGTGTATAGTATGTTCTAGAACTTATTGTCCGTATCCGAGATTGTTTACATTAGTTCGAAATAAAGTAAACATTAGACCAACCTTATTATTATTGTTATTGGCGTCGGAGATTTATTTGATTATTTTCTTATCGAAACATTTTGACTAAATGGACCGTATTCATATTACGTCTATAGTGATTACATGAATCTTTTATTTTGTGTTTTACATAGGGCCCTTCTTACATCAGTTTTTCAACATTCTCTGTTCTTTTATGGTAATTTTAAGTGGACTTTTAAATATTTAATTATGGCTCCTACCAGAGATGAAGAAATAATGAACTTTATAGCGAAGAGTGATTCAGAAGATAATAACAGTGGAATGGATCGGATTGTGAAGATGAATTGTCATCAAAAATTTGTTTGTTCTAATATTATACCAAAAGAGTTTACCTCTCCACAGCTATCCGTACGTTCATCTGATAGTGCATCTAATAAACTAAATCTCATACTTCCAACATGGGTAGATGGCCACCATAATCCTAGAATTCATGAGTTTGATGGTAAAGATGCAGGTGTAAAAGTACATTTTAACACTAATTGCAGTGAAATTTCAGTCGCAACGACGTCCAATAAAGTACGCAAGTAAACTAAAATAATGTGCATAGAATGTTTTTGTGCTCAACGCCTTGCTTTGAAAAATATCATATCTCCTCTAGGTATTAGAATATACCCACATATTATATGTTATGTGATAAAGTTATACTCGAAACTTGTCAACTAAATCAGTTTTCATAAGAAATACTTACTCGGACAAATACCTAACACTCAAATAACAATTTATAAATTAAATGAATTATTATTCACGATAACGTCACTCGTAAATTAATTTCAAGAAAATGAATTATATATATTTTTTTAAATGGCACACAAAAGTGAAACGGACTATAATATACAGCCCTTATGAGAACCAGGGTAGCAGGAATGCGGGGAAGAAATAACAACTCCAGAAATGACCTCATCGTGGAATCCCGTCAGATCCCGAACTCAAGCATAGAAGCGCATTGGAGTAAATTATTGACCCCATCAATCCTAAAGCTGCCAGGATGGACTCCCTCTTGGTGGCGTTTTGCAGAAATAAGGCCTCATATCCTCCATTAATATTTTTTCACTTGTATTATTTAATTTTTTTATTTATTTATTTTTATTTTTTCTTATGAATTTCTGTTAATTTTTATTTGTAAATATTATTATAACTATGTATATTAATATCAATTATGGAAGGTATTGCATTGCACTACTTCTGCATACCTTTCGGAATAAAACATCATTATTATTATTATAAATCTTGATACGTAGTATGGGGTCCTTGACTTAATTTAGTTTTTTTATTTATTTATGTAAAAACTTAGTGCGTCGGTGATAATTAAAGTGTTTTAAAGCATTCTTGACGTTTCATATTATACCATAAAAAATATTCGTGCTTCTTACATGAAGGTGAGACTTCATTTCGATTTAATTAAAAACAATTTTTAATTCTAAAATAAACTCCGCATCGGGAGAAAGATCGCCTTCACCAAACTCAGCAGTTAAAAGGTTAAAACTTTTTAAGTGAGAAAATTTCACAACAATTTAACGTTATCAATAGTCTGGGACAACTGAGACTGCAATTAGAGTTGACCCAAACTTAGGCTTGTGTGTATTGGTGCATTTTTTTACACTTCCGACAGTGATGTATTTTCCAAACGTCACCGAGACAGCCTTTTGTCTTAATTTTAGTCCTTCTTATTGTTTTTAGTGAAAGGGGGACAACAAGTCTATACGTAGTAGGGTGTTCTTTTTATTAAAGTTGAAAAACAAGTTTGAAACACGCTGTATGCAAGCCACGCATCTCTGTGCGAGTAGAGCGTTAGACTGAACATTCGCCGCGATACCTTTACCGTGCATCTTATTGTTGTTTCCAGATAACGACATGTCAAAAGAGAGCGAAGAGGCCGGGTTCTCCGTGCGCGACAGACAGTGGTTTGACTTGATCAGGCCACTTGAAGACGCCTTTCCCTGGATGGAGTACATCGCACGCGTGGGCTGGACGCCCTGCGGACAGTAGTAAGATGTTTTTGATTTATTTATTACAAACGTTTGCTCAGTTGTTAAATTGGTGAAAGCTGCCATTAGCGTGGTAATTACTAGAGTGTTTTTTTTATATTGGTTAATGGATTTATTATATTTCCGCCAACTGCGAAATGTCATGAATCGTATTTGTGACAGTGTCAAAATCACATATGTGATACAACAGGGTTTGTAAGGTTAAAAAAAAGAAGTTTTTAAATAAATAAAATTTCCAGTGTCTGGTGCCAAGTGCTGGACAGAAGGCAGCAGCGTCTGGAGTTAGTTTTAATACCCCTGGCCGACTTTGCGGAGCCCTTCCAGTACGAGGCGGGCCCGGCGACCAAACGTTTATCGCCCCTGGGCCCGGAGGCACAGAAGCTCTGGATTCCCGCGCAGGTGCAAAACATTTTAACAATTATTTTTTATTGAAACGTTAATACATACAGGGTGATTAGTTTTTGACGTGAAACTATTTTCAAGTGCTAATCATTGCGGCAATGTCAAAAGTGACGACGGTCATGTCGGTATGCTTATCAACCGGTCACAATTTGATCAAAATCCGAAACGGGCCGAGAATCATCGACGATTTGACGGTTATCTAATGTGAAAACACCAACCCAAGGCATTCAGTACTTACATTTTTCAATCTTATTTTGGAAACAGCAATAATTTAACAGAAATTCATTTCATTGATCTGTCTGGGACCTAGGAGTTGAAAGATCTTACGTAAATTAGGGACATCAATTTTATTTTAAATCAGTGTATATCATACTTCTTTCTTTCTATATTTTCTATCTTTCTTTCTTTTTTTTCTCTTTCTTTCCGTTTTTCTCTCTTTCTTTCTGTTTTTCTCTCTCTTTCTTTATTTCTATCTTTCTTTTTTTTATTTTTATTTGTTTAAAAAGAAAGACAGATGTTTCCAGGTTATGAACATGACAATGTTAGAATTCCTCATACTACCATCAGTAGTGGGAAAGTGTTGGTTGTGCACTGACGGAGGACTTATTTGGCAGAGGGAACCCGCAGCTTTGTACCACTCGACCGACCAATCGATCGAGATGTACTCCTTATAACAGCCCCATGGGCGATAGTTTACTAAACTCATTCTCTCCGCCAGGTCTTGGTGTCCGAGCGTTCTCCGGACGCCTGGATCAACGTGCACGACATCCTGCACTTCCTCCCGCAGACGGAAGCCTGCAAGGTGTCCTTCATCTGGGCATCCGAGGAGACGGGGCATCTGCATCTCTACCTGATCACCGCGGCCATCACGGAACGAGAAGGTAACTCTCAATTGACCCAGATTGGGTAGGCTTGGTCGTGCCAGCTTTTCCTTATTACATCACCGACTAACTTGCCGTGGATCCAACCACTAAAATGTCAGGAAGACGTTGACCTCACTGAAACACGCGTACGATGGGCGATGCAAATGGGGCCTGGAGGCGTCGGAATTTCGCGAACTTTTAAAGAACGCGACTAAAGCCATTTCAAGCAACGTTTCGATTCCGAATGGTGAACTTTCAGCGGGGCGTCACTGAGAGTATCTACCGCTCTCGAACGCGCCGCAAATATTCCGTGCATTATTTTGAATGAATCAATTGTGAAATGACAAATCACCTGTTAATTTTGACGGCCTGCGTGGTCGAGTGGTAAGACGCTCGACTACGAATCCAAAGGTCGCGGGTTCAAACCCGGCGTGCTCAAATAAAATGTATTTAATTTATATACAGTATATTAGCAACACGTTCCAGAGTGGTAGATACTCTGAGTATCGCCCTGGTGAAAGACCAACACTCGGAATCGAAACGTTGCTTGAAATGGCTTTAGCCGTGTATGGTGATCAGAATAGCCAGGTACTTTCCAATCTTCCTCTTTTACATCTCCTTTCCTTCCTAACTACCTTCAACCTCACAACATACCTCGATCGGGGATGCCATAGTCTCACTGGCTCCAGACGGTTGGGACTCTTGTGCTATAATAATATTAATTTCTTTGCACACGCCGGGATTCGAACCCGCGACCTCCGGATCCGTAGTTGAGCCTCTTAACCGCCATCAAATCGATGATCGGCGCCATTTTGATATTTCGACATTTGACGGTCCCCGTTGAGCGGCGGTTCTCGGCCCGTTCGAGCTTTTGATCAAATCGCGATCGGCTGCCGAGCGTAACGGTCACGCCGTTGCACTTTTCGGCAATCTGATCAAAAGTCAAAACGGGCCGAGAACTGTTCAAATGGGAAAAAATCAAAATGGCCAGTTTATTTTCTTTCATTTTTCAATCTGATTTTTGTTCTGTCTTTCGGTGGATTCTCGTTACTTTCCAAAGGTGAGGCCCTTTTCTGCGGCAAGAATCCGGTTTCTGCGGATTGTTGATGTGAGGAGTGTTTGTTGTTTTCAGACGTGACGAGTCCTTCGTGCGCGGGACCCAACATCATTTCAAGGGTTCCCTTGACGCAAGGCAAGTGGGAAGTCATCGGAAGAAAGATTTGGGTGAGTTTTGCTATTTCCTTGAAGATACTAGGGGAGGAGAAGAGGAAGTTTGGAAAGTACCTACTGTGCTAGTTCAATACTGTCTATAACGGGTGTCTTTTGAATCATTATAAACCTAACCTAACCTAACTTAACCCAACCGTCTGGAGCCAGTGATACCGCGGCATCCACAGTCGGGTATGTGGCGAGGCTAAAGGGAAGGAGATGGGGAAGAAGAAGGTTGAGATGCACCTGGCTATTCAGTTCCGGTCACCAAACACGGCTAGAGCCATTTCAAGCAAAGTTTCGATTCTGAATGGTGGTCTTTCACCAGGGAGATACTTGGAGTATCTACTACTCTGGAGCGTGCTGCAAATATACGATGCATTATTTTATATGGATTAAATGTGTTATGACACCCATTAATGAATACATTTTATTTGCGCACGCCGGGTTTGAACCCGCGACCTCTGGATTGGTAGCCAAGCGTCTTACAACTCGACCAGGTCAATGGCAAGCAGGACAAAAGCGCACGCTAGAAAAATAATGTCAAGCGTGACCGAGGTTTTGATTTTGAGTGCATGAATTCATATTAATAGAAAATATGTAATTTATCACCCAAATAAATACAAACCTTTATTTGCGTAGTGACTGACCAAAATCATTGCCTTTAAAAGTCCCGTCACGTTCGACACGGGGACAGTTCAATGATTACCGCCGTCTTGTTGCGACATTTGACCGGTCCCCGTTAAACGCCGATTGTCGGTCCGTTTCAGCCTTTGAACAAATCGCGGCCGGCTGAAAAGCTAAACGGTCACGTTGTCACGCCCGTCAACTGACCACAATTTGTTCGAGAGCTTAACGGGCCTAGGAACCGAGATTAAACATCGAAATGTCCAAAAAACAAAATGGCGCTTATCGTTGAATTGTCACCGAATGGTATCCGCAATTATTAGTGAAGTGTCAAGTTCATTTGTTGCATTTTTTTTATTATTTTTAGGTGGACGAATCGCGAGGTCTCGTCTACTTTATAGGCCTCAAAGAGACCCCGCTCGAGCGCCACCTGTATTGCACCTCGTACCACAAACCTGACGCGAGGCGCCCCCAACTGCTCACGGAGTCGGGATATTCTTTCACCATCGATATGGACGAGGTAACCGCGGTGTTCTACATTTTCAACCTTGTCCACCCCACTGTCGCATATGTGATCCATTCGGCGGTTATCGCATGTCTCACATACGATCCGCGCGCGTCTCCATACGAAAACCGTTTCCGTCAAATTAAGATTGGAACTTTCGACTCCTAGATCTCAGACAGGCCAATCAAATTGAATATTAAATCAGTTGAAAAACTGGAGCTGTTGAATACTTTTAAAATTCAACACAAATCATTGGAGGTTAGTTTAGAATAATGTTAAAATATCGTGCCTAAGCTATTGTTCGTTTAAAATGACAAAATTTCGTCGGCTGACCAGTGTTGCTATTTAAAATTTTAGTTCTATTTTATTAAATTTTTATGTCAAACTGTACTTAATTTCAATCAATCATGTTTGAACATTTTACTGTCAAACTGTACTTAATTTCAATCAATCATGTGTGTACATTTTACGATCGAACTGTACGTAATTTCAATCAATAATGTGTGTACATTTTACGATCGAACGGTACTTAATTTCAATCAATCATGTGTGTACATTTTACAGTCAAACTGTATTTAATTTCAATTAATCTTTTGTTTACATTTTACTATCAAACGTTACTTAATTTAAATCAATCATGTGTGTACATTTTACGATCGAACTGTACTTAATTTCAATCAATCATGTGTGTACATTTTACAGTCAAACTGTATTTAATTTCAATTAATCTTTTGTTTACATTTTACTATCAAACGTTACTTAATTTCAATCAATCATGTGTGTACATTTTACGATCAAACTGTACTTAATTTCAATCAATCCCGAGTATACATTTTACTGTCAAACTGTACCTAATTTCATTCGAAAATATTATTTTTGTTTGTGCCAGCAATGCGAAGTGGTGGTGGCCACCTACTCCAACATCCGCACGCAGCCCGCCTGCCGGGTGTACCTGGTGCTGCACCGGCCAGGGGGGCCCTACCTCTCCGCCAGGGGCTCTCTGCTCGAGCCGACGCCCTCCGCGGCCGCCGCGTCGCTGTACGAGTCACCACTGTTCAGGGCTCCAGGTGACAATTACTAACTTGCTAGATGCTATTATACCTGCGTGTATAAATACTGTACTGACTTTCAACATTTACAAACTTCAAATACTTATCACTCGACTTGTACCGAACTGAACGCAATGCGAAATATCGTTACGGATCGATTATTTTGTTGACGAGCGATTACGGTTCATTTAAATATGCGAACAAAAGGCCTTAAGGGATAAAAACTCCTGAAAAAATAACGATGCATGCCCAGAGCCTATAGGCATATACGAATCCAGAGGGCGCAAATACATTTTGTTTAATTAAACGCATTTAATTGGTGTAAAAATAAAATATGGTATATTTGCGGCACGTTCCAGAGTGGTACATACTCCAAGTATCGCCCTGGTGAAAGACCACCATTCAGAATCGAAACGTTGCTTGAAATGGCTTTAGCCGCCGTGTTTGGTGACCAGATCTGAATAAGCAGGTACTTCCCCAACCTTCCCCTTTCTCATCTCCTTCCCCTCCCCACAACCTCCAGCCTCACAACATACCCTAATCGGGGATGCCAAAGTCTCACTGGCTCTAGACAGTTGAGAGCAGTTGAGACTCTTGTACGGTATTCACTGTAAAAAAAAACGTAACCTTTCTCTTCCCCATCTCCTTCCCTCCCCCACTCTTATCACCCTCACCACATGCCCCGATCGGGGACGCGAGTCCTACTGCCTACGGGCAATCGGGACTCGGTCAAAAAATTCCGAGTCCGTTTGTCAGGAAATTGGACACACTGTCCGAGTATTTGATATCTGACAAATGAACTTTGACCCAGGCGGCGGGGGCAACAACCGGGCGCGCTACACCCCCGAGCTGTACAGCACGCGCCTGGACTCGGGCTGCGGCGAGGAGCTGCACGCCATGGTGTTCCGGCCCAGCGGGGAGCCGCGCCGGCCGCGGCCCACCCTGCTCTACGTGTACGGCGGGCCCGTCGTGCAGACCGTCACCAACACCTTCAAGGTACGTCGCTTTATGGCACTGAACACACCTTCGCACTCCTAGGCCCCTAACGAGCCGATGAGATTGATTACCGTGAAATTATCTTATAAGGTTCTTACACTGGGAAATTAACATTCCCAAATAGATTTCCCCAGAAGCAAGGATAACCCCCAGTGTGGGGTTAGCTGAGAGGAGTGAGGTGGGTGGAAGAATATGGGAAGGTTGGGAAGTTTTCACTTCTACTGGGGCATCTACAGTCATAATTTTCGGTTAGATCGGCACCCCTAACGTTGCCTGATTGCCTCTACACACCTAGCATATAATATATATTAGGTGTTCAACTTTGCTTCCGTTGTTTTCCAATAGATGGCTCTAGCGGTAAGTAGTGGTCCAAATAAATACATCATAGACGTCATGCAATACACTTAGGCACCTGTCAACATAACCCCATAGAGACATTAGTCCATTTGTGTCTGCATCATGAAGTTATTCTCCATTGAAAATGTCAGTTTACGAGCTGAATTCTCGTCGTTTGCGGGAGGTTTTAATTGACAATGCTCGACCCCGTGTTGCGAGGTGGTCAAGACATACTTGGAAACGTTGAAATGGGGAGTCCCACCCCACCCGCCGTATTCTCCAGACGTTGCTCCCTCGGACTATCACTCGTTCCGATCAATGGCGCGCGACCTGGCTGACCAGCACTTCCCGTCTCATGAAGAAGTAAAAAATTGGATCGCTTCAAAAGATGACCAGTTTTTTCAACGCTGGATTCGCACGCTGCCCGAAAGATGGGAGAAAGTAAAAAGTAGCGGCCAGCGATGGACAATACTTTGAATCATAAATGTATAGCTAGTTTTTTTAAAATAAAGCCTCGAATTTCGTAAGAAAACGACCGAAGCAAAGTTGTTCACCTAATGTATAAATGTTTTTTTTTTATTATTGCGTAATATTTTCAACTGATTTTTTTTTTACTTATTTGTGTTTGCATAATTTATTTTTATGCGCCTTTGGAATGGATAGTAAAAGACCTCGGTGTTGCAGGGGATGCGACAGCTGCGCATGCACATGGCGGCGGCGCGCCGCTACTGCGTGGTGTGCATCGACTCGCTCGGCTCCAAACACCGCGGCGTCAACTTCGAGGCCCGGATACGCGGCCGCATGGGCACCGGCGAGCTGCAGGACCAGGTGAGACAGAGTCCCCGTCCTCCGTCGCCTATTCGCTTTCAGTTTGCCTGGAAATATATACGTAGGAGAAAACACAGATTCAGACACAAGATAACAAATAGACAATATTAAACATAAAACATAGGAAACTCGCCTGTATCCAAACTGTTGAGCGTTATGCAAAAATACTATGAAAACGAGGTACCATTTCCTGGAGGTCACCGACTTTGCAAGTAGTTCTACTTATGTATACTTAGCGCCATTGTTATGTTTGGTTTTTACAGATAGAAGTTCTCAAATGGTTGGCTGAGGAAATTGGCTGTATAGACTTAGACAGAGTCGCTGTGCACGGGTGGAGTTACGGTATGTACATTTTCCCTTCATTGCCTTGATGAAAGCCAACCTCCGACAGGAGGGAAGCCTATTTGATCACATCCAGTTTGAAACCTATCGTGTTTGTCGCGTCTCTCAGGCGGCTATCTCTCTCTCATGGCGCTGGCGCAGCATCCGGAGGTGTTCAAGCTGTGCATCGCGTGCGCGCCCGTCACGTCGTGGGAGATGTACGACACGGCGTACACGGAGCGCTACATGGATCTGCCCAACCAAAACCCGGGCGCCTACGCCAGGGGCAGCGTCATCAAGAAGGCCGACAAGTTCCCCGACCAGTGAGTGCCATTTTGATTGTTTTGAATTGGAACGGTCCCCGGTTGCTGGAAGTAGGGAGGAAAAGGAGATTGGGAAGAGGAAGGTTCGAAGGCACCATCTGATGTACCACTGAAGCATCATTTTGATTAGGGATTAGTTATCTTTCACTAGGGTGATACTTGGAGTTTCAATGGAGGATAAGGGTATATATATATATATATGTATGAAACAAAATGTTACTATTAAATTTTTAACTATTTTAAAAAAATTAATTTTACTTTGCAGGGAGAACCGCCTTTTGATAGTTCACGGTCTTCAAGATGAAAACGTCCATTTCTTACACACGCAGCAATTGATTGACGCCCTCGTCAAAGCGGGAAAGCCTTACCAACTCCAGGTCTATCCCAACGAGCGTCATTCGCTGCGTCACATCGAAGCCATCATGCACTACGAAGCCACCCTCTTGTCCTTCCTGCAGAGCAATCTCTAGTTGTCCGCCGACGGACGGAACACCCTGTATAGAAAATAAATATATAAAACTATTTTATCAAATTATGATTATTATAACGGGTTAGTTGTTTGCACTCCCGTCGCATTCCACGTCGTCACAAGTCGCTCGTCAGCGCCGTCTTGATTCTTTCAAGACATTTCAAACAACGTTCTCCGTCAATCGCCGATTCTCGGGCCGCCAGCGTTTTTCTCAAATTTAGAGTTGGTTCGTTTGATTGAACCCGTCAAGCGTAACCATCATTATTTAAATTTGATCAAACGCCGACGGGCCGAGAGTGGGCGGTTACCTTTCAAACTTGAAAATGTTTGTTTTTGTGTTTTTTTAATTTTATTTCAAGTTTTGCATAATATTTTAAATGTATCGAAATTTGAACGGCGCCGCTCGGCCGCCAAAATTAGGCCCGTCGGCTTTTTATCAAATCGTGTAGCCGGGTCGGTTGAGCTGTCAAAATTTAACCCAAGCGACCGTTGACGTTGGCCGTTTGAATGTAAAAATTAAAAAATGGCGCCGATTGCCGATTTGACGACGAGGTCAAACGCGACGGGAATTCAAGCAACCGGTCCTATATTTGTAGTTTTTTTTAAATAAGATCGTTTTCTCTGCCTGACCGCGCGGGCAGCGAAGTGATCGTTGTTACGCCAGCAATACATTTATTAATTATTGACCATTTCGTGCGAGCGCTACCAATTTTTTAACACATTATTCTTAGATCGTACTCGATAATATATATAGAAGAATTTTTAAAAAGATTATGAATACAAAAAAGAAATTACACAAACTATTCAAGAGATCACCTTTATATTTTTCATAACTAAAGCACTATTATAAACCTTCCTCTTCTCCATCTCCTTCCCCTCCCCGTTTCCTGCAGCCTTTCCCAGATCGGAGATCCCATAGTGTTCCCGTCCCGCCAGCTGTGGATGTTTGAAGAATCCTTGCAGAGTAAAGAAACATTTTGCTTCTATCGAGGGGTGTTTGACATTGTTTGAATATTTGTCAGTGGCCAAGTGGTCCAAAGCATCGGGTTCCTCTCATAGAGTTGGTAGAGTAGTATCTATCAAAGGCAGTGAAGTCAGTTTTGGACTTGTTTTTGATGATTTTAACCTGACTCGGCGCACCTGGGCGTGGCTAAGACTAAGGCTACGGTATTTATACATCCATTCATATCACATATCGACATAATGCTTTTGTTTATTCGTATAGCCACTGTTTCACAGTATTTTTATCAACAAAAACATAGCATATAACCTAAAGAACCGTTTAGTTGCGTCAAGTTTAGTGGCATAATAAAAAATGTGGGCGGAGTCCCGCCATGAACCAGGACCTTAAGATCATCCTTACGATACGTTAAAGTGGTCCAAAAAATTTGTAATCTCTTTTTCTCCCACGGTGTACGACGTAAAACTCGGAGAAAGTGATTTATTACAATTTCGGATGGGTTAACTAGCCATCATTCTGTATCGCCGCAGGGGTGGGCAGAGAGAATCGACCGCAACACGGCTCCCCGACTCAAGTATTCGCCTCATATATTCTCCTGGCACTCCTCTCTTCGTCTGTCCGCCCCACATGTTCAAACCGTCTAAGCGTCCCTTTCTCGATCCTGTCCAATACGCTTTTTTCGGCCTTGCAAATGGCGGTAGTTTAATTTGTGACATTCTATGCTGCCCAGATACAGGTGTAAAGATATAACTTTAGATCGGTGTATATATTTTTTTCTATCGATTATTGTGCTATTTTTAACTGTTTGTATATACGGTATTTAAACGTACATTTAACCATATGTGTTGTTTCTTTTAAAATTATTTTTCCCGTTAAATCTTATCACATATATATAAATATATTGTGTACAACTTTGCTTCCGTTGTTTTCCTATAGATGGCTTTAGCGGTAAGTAGTGGTCGAAACAAATAGATCATAGACGTCATGCAATACACTTAGGCACCTGTCAACATAACCCCATAGAGACATTAGTCCATTTATGTCTGCATCATAAAGTTATTCTCCATTGAAAATGTCAGTTTACGAGCTGAATTCTCGTCATTTGCGGCAGGTTTAATTGACAATGCTCGACATGACAATACCCCATGTTGCGAGGGTGGTCAAGACATACTTGAAAACGTTGGAATGGGGAGTCCCACCCCACCCGCCGTATTCTCCAGACGTTGCTCCCTCTGACTATCACTCGTTTCGATCAACGGCGCGCGACCTGGCTGATCAGCACTTCCGGTCTCATGAAGAAGTAAAGAATTGGATCGATTCGTGGATCATTTCAAAAGATGACCAGTTTCGCTGCCCGAAAGATGGGAGGGAGTAGTGGCCAGCGACGGACAATACTTTGAATCAAATGTGTAGCCAGTTTTTACAATAAAGCCTAGAATTTCGAAGAAAAACGGCGGAAGCAAAGTTGTAAACCTAATACAAATAAAATTTTATCATGTTTCATCATTTTTCATTACAGTGTTACTTTAAAGTTTGAGGTTATTACCACAATTGTATTTAAATCAGTGCATGGTGTTACATACAAGTTATGGGCTGTAACCAAGTTACTAACTATTGTAACGATCCCATCACAGGCAAATTAATGTTTATCACATTTTCCTAACAGGCAGTAAATGATTTTTCTAACAGCGTGTAATGTTACTTACATGTCATGGGTTCTTACTAGCGTTGTGACCGCTTTGAAAGAACTACTTCAAAGAACTACTTTTTACAACAGTTCCTACTTCATTCATTGTTCATTGAACAATACTTCACTTGAAGTTGAAAGTTCATTTTAGCGTTCATTCGTTGCATTAACTTCATTGCGAAGGTGACTACCGACTAGTACGTGTTTTTCGGCGAGGAACCAGTTCCAGTTTTTTTCGTTTTCAAATCTCTACCGACTAGTACGTGCTTTATCGGCGAGGAACCGGTTCCAAAAAGAACTGAACAAACAACCGGATAAATTCCATATAAAGATCTCTTTTTTGCGAGTTCGACTTCAATTGAAGTGTTCACTTCGAAGGGTTCATTTTAAAGAACTAACAATTCGTGAAGCATTCACAAAACATTGAAGTTTTTCCCAACGCTAGTTGTTACCAAGCTACTAACTCATACAGTATTGACATCAAACAATTTGTATTTTAATTTATAACAATGTGTAATGGTACACTTAAGCTAGGCGCGCACAGGTGACTTTTGTCACGGCAACAGTTTCGTCACTGTCACTGTCACTGTCTTGCAATCGTGCACGCACACGGCGAGAGACTGTCACCCGTCACCCTTTCATTCCGGCAGTGGATTTCGAACAGGCGGATGAGTCACCGAATGATATTTTGTCACCCGTGCGCGAGTGCCCATACAAAAGTACTCTCTACAGACACGGTGACAGTTTCGTCACTCAAAAGTCGCCGGCCAGTGGAACTAAAAAGTCACCCTTATGTCGCGTCGCTGCGTGCGCGGACCTCCATACACTCCGATAGATTTGGAGATGGTGACAAAACTGTTTCCATGACAAAAGTCACCCGTGCGCGCCTGACCTTAATCTAAAGATTGTAACTTACTTGTATTCAAGGCAGTTTGTAATGTTGCATATACGCGGTAAGTTGTAACCAAGTTACTAATCGTTGTAATATTAACATTTCCGGCAATAAACAACATGTATTTTAAATTATAACAATGGTTAATGTTAAATTTATGTTATGACTTGTAATTAAGTTACTTACTGTTGTTATACTCATATAAACACAACAAATTTTAAAACAGTAATGTTACATTCGTATCATCGGTTACTAGACATTTTGTATAATTTTTTTATCAGTTTGTAATGTTACACACATGTTGTGGGTTGAAGCTAAATTGTATTTAAGGCAGTTTGTAATATTACATACATGTTTTGGGTTGTAACTTACTTGTATTCAAAGCAGTTTGTAATGTTACACACATGTTGTGCATTTTAGCTTACTTGTATTCAAGGCAGTTTGTAATGTTACACACATGTTGTGGGTTGTAACCTCAGAGCAAGAGTATATATGGAGAGAGAGCTAACAATTTTTAACCAACCTATACAAATTTACGATAAATCACTTTCTCTGGGTTTTTACGTCGTAAACCGTGAGAGAGAAAGAGATAAGACAAGTTCACATACAATATAGCTTCGCTTTTAAGTATGAAAGAATGTTATCCGTCTCCCGCGTCTCCGGCGACTCAGACCACTACGTTTTGTTATGCGACATGACAGGACAGAACTCAACAGTTTTTTTAGGTTATATCCTACATTTTTGTTTATAATAATACTGTGAAAAAATGGTTATTCAAATAAACGCTACGTTCTGTCGACATTTGCTATGAATGGATGTATAATTACCCTAGCCGTAGCTACGCCCCAGTCAGTCAAAAATCATCAATACTGACTACACTAGCGCTCCCTCCTGGTATATTATTGCTCTGTGGTAGTAACTTACTGTATTCAAGGTAGATTGTTATGTTACATGCATGTTATGGGTATTGACTTAATTGTATCCAATGTTACACACATGTTATAGGTTGTTACATTAACTTCACATTAAATAAACAGCTTGTATTACAATTTATAACAATGTGTAGCGTAACATTTGCGTAATGGGCTGTCACCAACTTAGACAGCTGCAACAACGCCTCGTGTAATACGTTTGTATAAATCTGTGTGCGCAAGGAAGAACGGAATGAGTAAAAAAAACAAGTTTTGAGTTGAGGTTGCAGAATTGTTCCTTAGATACATATCTAGCAAGGAAAAATGAGATGAGTCAGATTATTTTTTTGGAAAAGGATTACGTTACATGACATGATTACGTACAAAAAACGAATTCTTAAATTTTTTTGGCACTCTTGAACATCTGCGTTTATTGACTCTTTCCAGAAATTATCGTTACTATTTGCCACTTGACATATTTATTTTAAACTATTTACATTGCAAGATAAGATATCTAATCTAAATGCCTCCTCCAATATGTTGAACGTTTAGCGTCGAATACTGATCGCCATGTAACCTTTGTACGCATTTAAGTAATCAAATTTCTGTACAATTTTAATGCATTTCTAGAAATAAAAAAAAATCTTTCAAACTGAAGAAAATTTTAAGGCAAAGTTCTTTTTTTTCATTTAGAATTAAACGAAAAAAATCATTTAAAAATAGTTTTGCTTGATGTTGTACTATGACCTTGTTTGACTTTTGTTTTACATTGTTTGACCTTGTTCGCACATCAGCACTGAGGGACTGGATACCATCTGAATTTTTGTATTTTTATTTTTGTATATTTATTGTATTTTATTTTGCTGTGTTAATTATGTTAGTTTGCAATATATATTCATTTATTGCTAGTTTAAAAAAAGTAAATACTCAATGTTGCGTTATATTAATTCGTTTTTATGTTATAAACAATAGTTGTTGAACATTTTAAATTTTCATCACGAGGTCAAAATTTCATTTCATCATATTTTTGTAAGATTTGAGATTGTCTCAACAATATAAGACATAATTTCATTTCATTGCGATGATGTGAGACACGCTACTGACGTTAATACAAAATATCATTTTATTGCATTGATTTAACACGTAATGCTAATACATCAGTCCAATGTGAGACATAGTGTCATTTTATCACAACAATGTAATTTTATCGAATTTTTGTGAAATATATCGCTGATGTAACGACAATATAACACATGATTTCATTTCATTGCATAACTTAACACATAATGCTATTACATCAAACCAATGAGAGACATAGTGTCATTTAATCACAATAATGTAAGACGTAATGTAATTTCATCACAATAATGTGAGACGTAATGTCATTTCATCACAATAATGTGAGACATGCTGCTGATACGACAATATAAGACATAATGTCATTTCATTGCATAATTTAACACATAATGCTATTACATCAGACCAATGTGAGACATAATGTCATTTCATCACAATAATGTAAGATCTAATATCATTTTATCACAATAATATGAAACATGCTGCTGATGACAATATGAGACATAATGTCATTTCATTGAATAATTTAACACATAATGCTATCACATCAGACCGATGTGAGACAAAATGTAATTTCATTTAACAATAATGTAAGACGTAACGTCATTTCATCACAATTATGTGAGACATGCTAGTGATGTTACGACAATATAAGACATAATGTCATTTCATTGCATAATTTAACACCTAATGCTATTATATCAGACCGATGTGAGACAAAATGTAATTCCATTTAACAATAATGTAAGACGTAACGTCATTTCATCACAATTATGTGAGACATGCTAGTGATGTTACGACAATATAAGACATAATGTCATTTCATTGCATAATTTAACACCTAATGCTATTATATCAGACCGATGTGAGACAAAATGTTATTTCATTTAACAATAATGTAAGACGTAACTTCATTTCATCACAATTATGTGAGACATGCTAGTGATGTTACGGCAATATAAGACATAATGTCATTTCATTGCATAATTTAACACCTAATGCTATTATATCAGACCGATGTGAGACAAAATGTCATTTTATTTAACAATAATGTAAGACGTAACGTCATTTCATCACAATTATGTGAGACATGCTAGTGATGTTACGACAATATAAGACATAATTTCATTTCATTGAATAATTTAACACCTAATGCTATTATATCAGACCGATGTGAGACAAAATGTTATTTCATTTAACAATAATGTAAGACGTAACTTCATTTCATCATAATAATGTGAGACACGCTAGTGATGTTACGACAATATAAGACATAATGTCATTTCATTGCATAATTTAACACCTAATGCTTTTACATCAGACCTATGTGAGACGTAATGTCATTTCATCGCGATAATGTGAGAGACAGAGGGTTACGAATAATGCCTTTCCATCACAATGTTCCAATATTCACAATGTATTTGTATTGAATAATATTATTTGCAAGTTTGTACGGGTGGCGAGATGTTATTATTTCATCGCTGGTTTGTACGATACATCGTCGCTGGAAAGGCAAAAGGGCTCAAGCGACACTTTGGTCACAAATGAGTTAAATATGCAGTTTTGTTCAGTATTTTTTCCTGCATGTAAAGCTCTGACTCTCGTTTGATTCTGAAGACTTTTGTGGCCCTTCAGCCATCTAATATATGTTTACCGTTTGGGGGAAGGCTTCAGGTAACTCGGTTAGGGCATTGAGTTACCTGAGTGGACTTTTTTTTCTAAATCCAACCGGGTACTGTGAACTTCCGGCGACGATATGGCCATCTTGTTTTATAAAATTCTCTCAAGACATAAAACCATCTCTCTGTCGCTTATGAAAAAAACTCATGTGAATTCATCACTGCCAAATCGGGGGTTTAGAACTATATAGACCTATTTTATATACCCAGCCGGCATAGGTAGCTCTTATAGTCCCAAGCCTCCGAAATGTAGTGCACATATAATTTTTCTACAAAGAACCTTTGTGACTAAATGCGATTGGCAGCTTTTATCTAACACTGTATGCAAAGATAATTTTCAGTTTGGTGATAGAGCTCAGGAAAGAGAAATTTGCAACGTTCTTGTCTGTCCTATCTTTTGGTCTATTTGTATGTTATGTTTTCAGCCGAAAGTCGCAAAGTCGAATTTGTAATAAATTGTGTGATTTTTTTTTGTATAGAATTATTATTATGTAAAAATAATTAAAGATTTTAGATAAATTATGTACATATTTTTTTTATTTCTGCGGTTGGTCAGATTTGTAACTGACCATTTAGATGGTTAGTCGGTGGAGCGGTCCGAAGCTACGCAAGCCCCGGCGTGCGCAAATACATTTTATTTAATCAATATGTGTCATAACACATTTGATTGATATAAAATAAAATGTAGTACATATATTTGCGGCACGTTCAAAAGACCACCATTGCTTGAAATGGCTTTAGCCGTGTTTGGTGATAAGACCTGAATGACCAGGTACTTCCTAACCTTCCACATCCTCATCTTCTTCCCCTCCCCACTACCTTCAGCCTCACAACATACCCTATTTGGGGATGCCATAGTCTCACTGGCTCCAGACGGTTGAGAGCAGTTGAGACTCTTGTGCGGTATTCACGTAAAGAAGAAGATGGGAAGAGGAGGTTGGGAAGTGTCTGGCTATTCAGATCTGATCATCAAACATGGCTAAAGTCATTTCAAGCAACGTGTCGATTCTGATTGTTGGTCTTTCACCAGGGTGATACTGAGAGTATCTACCCCTCTGGAATGTGCCGCAAATACGCTTTATATTATCTTATTTCAATCAAATGTGTTATGACACGTCATAAATAAATACAATTTCCTTGCCCGCGTCAGGATTTACTATATTAATCACTTTTAGGTTATATAATATGCAGATGTAGCGTTGGGAAAAACTTCAACGTTTTGTGAATGCTTCACGAATTGCTAGTTCTTTAAAATGAACACTTCAATTGAAGTTGAACTCCTAAAAAAGAGATTCGAATTTATCCGGTTATTTGTTCATTTCTTTTTGGAACCGGTTCCTTGATATTCCCCGCCAAAACAAAAGTACTATTCGGTAGAGATTTAAAAACGAAAAGAACTGGAACCGGTTCCTAGCAAAAATAAAAAAAAGTACTAGTCGGTAGAGATTTGAAATTGTAAAGAGCTGGAACTGGTTCCTCGCCAAAACAAAGATATTTTAAAACGAAAAGAACTGGAACCGGTTCCTCGCCAAAACAAAGAGATTTTAAAACGAAAAGAACTGGAACCGGTTCCTCGCCAAAACAAAGAGATTTTAAAACGAAAAGAACTGGAACCGGTTCCTCGCCAAAACAAAGAGATTTTAAAACGAAAAGAACTGGAACCGGTTCCTCGCCAAAACAAAGAGATTTTAAAACGAAAAGAACTGAAACCGGTTCCTCGCCAAAACAAAGAGATTTTAAAACGAAAAGAACTGGAACCGGTTCCTCGCCAAAACAAAAAGATTTTAAAACGAAAAGAACTCCCAAAAAAACGCGTTCCTTTAGATCGAAGTACTTTGAAGTCGAACTTCAATTGAGGTACTAGAAATGAAGTACTTCTTTATAGGCTTTGAAGTTCAACTTCACAACTGAACTGCTGCAAATTGAAGTAGTTCTTTGTAATCTAAGTTCCATTGAAGTATTTGTTCAGTGAAACGAATGAAGTTTGAACTGCCGCAAAATGAACTACCAACTTCAATTGAAGTATTTGTTCAATGAACAATGAATGAATTGGGAATTGCTGCCAAAAGAAGTTGTTCGATCCGGAAAGTGCGACAAACGCCGAATGCGTTTCAGTTTCGGATGAATTGTGAAATTAGAGTGGGCTGTAAAACGAATCTTACTTGATGGACGATTCGATTGTATATTGTGGATAAATGAGGATTTAAGCCAGTTTGCTCACCTGAGACGTCTGGGATGAAACCGACTGGCTGCACCGGGCGATGGAAGTCGAATTGATGTGTCCTCCAGAGACGGATGCGATGCGAGTGACGAAAGACGAAAAGAGGCGATGTCCCTGGAGGCACTTATTGCGACGAACGATTGAAGACGAAAGCGGCGAGTCTAGATCGGCGATCTAGGAGTCCCGATTTTTGTGGTTTTTGCCGGTTTGTTTATGGCTATTCACAATGACACTCAAAAAGACCAAACTGACAGGAACTAGGTAGGAACTGGATAATAAGTAAATGGTGAGAATCTAGCAAGTTGTTGATTTAGAATCCAACAGAAGCAGTTCTTTCAGAGCGGTCACAACGCTATGCGGATGAATCAAACGAGGACGTTGTGCGGTTGCGGAGGGGGGGTAAGATGGAGCAGGTGGTAAAGACCAAGCGGGGGCAAGGAGGACTGAGTAGACAGCACGGTAGACTCGGTGGAGTCAGGCAAGGTGATAGCTGGCTGTGTATAATTGGCAGGGCAGCACAAGTAGAATGACGAGGCGGAGAGACGGAGATTTGAGAGGACCTCCATTCTAAAAGAGGCATAGCATAACATCTACACCATCGCATCGGAATCTTTGTCCTGAGCGATGAACCCGTTCCACACTTGCAGTGCTTTTCGGAGATTCTACATATTTTGTCCCGGTGACTTTGTTCTCATTTGGTTTTCAGAATTCGTTTGAAGCAATCACTATCGGCTGTTTTCTATAGCTCCTGGTTTTAGATATGACATCCCCAAGACGCAGCTGTTCTGACGCACAGACGACAGTTTTGTTATACGCAATCGGTACTTGCTGCACAGGGCACTAGATGTCGTGGAACCGACCCTGATAGTATAGGTCTCTCAATCAGAGTTGAGGCCGGGGCAGTATTCACACCATAGAGTTGGTAGAGTAATATCTATCCAAAGCAGTGAAGTCAGTTTTGGACTTGTTTTTGATGATTTTAACATGACTCGGCGCACCTGGGCGTGGCTTAGACTAAGGCTAGGGTATTTATACATCCATTCATAGCACATGTCGACATAATGTTATTGTTTATTTGTATAACCACTTTTTCACAGAATTGTTATCGACAAAAATATAGCATATAACCTAAAAAACCGTTTAGTTGTGTCAAGTTTAGTGGCATAACAAAAAATGTGGGCGGAGTCCCGCGGTGACCCAGAAGCCCAAAATCATCGTTACAGTACGTAGAAGCGGTGTATTATATTTGTTGTCTCTTTCTCTCTCATGGTGTACGACGTAAAAACCCGGAGAAAGTGATTTATCGCAAGTTTGTGTAGGTTGGGTAAAAATAATTAGCTCTCCCTCCATATATTGTTGCTCCAAGATTCACACAGAAACATAGCTTACGTACAGCGTGTCCCGTACCAAGCTTCAGTTTTTTTAAAACAATTTCTGATTATTTAACATTTCAGAGATCGAAACCAAAGCGTATATATATATATATATATTTATTAACATGTATGTTGTTTTATTTCATTGTTATTAAAATAATGAATGTTCTAAATACAGATCTCAATAAAGAACTTAATAAAAAGTAGTATTAAAAAAAATATATATGCAAGGTATCCAGTAATTCATATTATTCCCCGATTTGGAACTTTCTCGAGCACGAGTATAAATGCCAATTGCGTTTTCTTCAAAACATATTATTATATTATTTTCAACAGCAGCCGGTCATGAATAAGACACGCTGTAAGTACACTTTCAATATACTAGAAGAATCATTGTAAACACTTGCTGTCCCTTTTCCACTAGCGACAATAAGCAAGCGTAAACAAGAAAAGGGGCTCTTTCTTTATGACGCATCGTAAATACAACCAACGCTAAGCATGTATTGTTCGTTTTAACTCTGGTTGAGTTACAGAAAAACCACCCATGCCATCGATGTACGGAAAAATAACACATTATCTGAGAAGACCATCATTGACAAAAACAGAGTTAATAATATTCTTAGTAAAATTGCCGTTTCGGTCGAGCTGCATGAATAAGACACCCTGTTAGTGCACTTTCAATATACTAGAAGAATCATCGTAAACACTTGCCGTCCTCAATTCCCGGGTGTTTATGACCTTGTCACCCGATTAGAATCTCTATCTCCGTTCCCGCCTACCCATACTCACGTGTGCGAGAGAGTGAGAGATGTCGGCGGTATGGAAAGAGGGTAGGCAAATGGAGATAAGAATACAATCGACTGACGTCACTAAAGGTGCTACAGTTGATCAGACCGATAATATATGGGTAAACCAATTTCTCCGGGTTTTCACGTCGTAAACCGTGAGAGAGAAAGAGACGAGACAAGTTGTCACGCAATGAATCCCAACCATTCGGTATGTAAGCATGTTCTCCGTCTCCGGCGACTCCGCCCACCACTTATCGACACGCTGTATAACAGGACATAAATCGACGGTTTTTGAGGTTATATTGTTTTTAACAATACTGTAAAAAAAGTGGTTAAAAACATTATGCCGACATGTGTTACGAATGTTTGTATAAATACCCTAGTCCTAGCCACGCCCAGGTCAAGCCGAGTCAGGCAATCGTCAATACTGACTACAGAAACATTCTCTCCCGCATATTATTGCTCTGGAATTTGGGTTCAGTGAAAGCAATAATAGTTTGTAATTTAAAAATACAAACCTAATTTACAGTTGAAAAATTGAACCGTAATAGCCCAACACTGAATTAGTTTTCGGATTATTGAGTCGCATTAAAAATTATATTTGATTTTCGATTAGCACTTTCATAGCTGGGTGCGCGGAGTTCTGTGTAGAAGAAAAATACATGAAAACACTTGCATAACTTTCGAAGATATGGCGAATTGAAAAGCAGATAAAAGCCTCTCCCGCGTGGTTTAGTCAGGACACACACATCAAAAGGAACCTACTGATTTAATCGTAGAGGACCGTAAGGAAATTTCAATTTTTCAGTTGAATAATTATACCAGCCTCACAACATACCCGCTGGCTCCAGACAGTTAGTATTTATTCGCATTGATAAACCTTTGTACATGGTTTCATGGCATGTTCAACGCAGAATGACACAATGTAGCGTTGTGACTAGCGATGGGAAAAGCTTCACAGATTTGTGAATGCTTCACGAATTGATACTTCTTCAATATGAACCCTTCACGATGAAGTAACATATTAATCACAGCATTCCTCGTCGGGGGGGGTTAAATAATAATATTTTCGGGGCAGCTCTCCCAACCACATAAATTGATGTATGTATGTGCATTATTCTGTGGCAAAAATTATACTTTTTAGAAAAACTATGATGAATTGTCTATTACTGGTTTCTTTTCTATGGTTTACGGGATGACAGCTGTCAAAATTGTTTGAATCTTAAGAGTATTCAAGGTTTGAATTGTTAAGTGTATCGTGACTTAAAAGGGATGATGTACAATGAGTATGCACAAGGAACTTGCAAAAAGCAAATGAAGTACTAGCAAAATTTCCAGTTTCTGTACGAGCGATATAAACTTCTTTCAGGGCTTGAGATACAATTTGAATATTCTTACTGTACACAGTTTGTTTGACAGTTTGGTTAGCAATAGGCTGAATATTGCGCAAATGACGATTCATATTAAAGGCATTTCCCCCCTTTATGGATATAACTTCAGAACAAAAGTTGCATTTGGCCTGGTAAACCTCAACTTCCTTAAAATAAACCCATATTTCACTTTCTTTCTCGTTGAACGGCCATCCATACTTTAGGTGAGATTATATAGTCCTATAGACAAAACAAGCACAGAAATCATAAGCAAACTGTCACGGGTACGTGCGAGGGAACGGATAACTGAAAAGATACTTCATTGCTTCATTCATTCTTCGAACTAAAATCGAAGGAAGAAGGGAATGAACAATTGAACTGTGGATGATGCAATATTTCAAGTCTTTCGAACGAATGAAAAATTGAAGTTCGAAGTAGATGCCATAGATCGTTCAAGCGGAAGTACCAACTTAACCAACTTCAATTGAAGTATTTGTTCAATGAAAAATGAATGAAGTTGGGACTGCTGTCAAAAGAAGTACTTCTTTGAAACAGTTCTTTCAAAACTGTCACAACGCTAGTTGTGACCACTTTGAAAGAACTACTTCAAATAACTACTTCTTTTGGCCACAGTTCCTACTTCATTCATTGTTCATTGAAAAAATACTTCAATTGAAGTCGGTAGTTCATTTTAGCGTTCATTCATTTCAATAACTTAATTTCATTGAACAAATATTTCAATTGAAGTTGTTAGTTCATTTTAGCCTTCATTCATTTCATCAACTTCATTTCATTGAAAAAAATACTTCGACTGAAGTTGGTAGTTCATTTTAGCCTTCATTCATTTCATTGAAAAAAATACATCAATTGCAGTCGGTAGTTCATCCGGTTCCAAAAATAACTGAACAAATAAGCGGATAAATTCAAATCTCTTTTTTGCGAGTTCGACTTCAATTGAAGTGTTCACTTCGAAGGGTTCATTTTAAAGAACTAACAATTCGTGAAGCATTCTAACACAATGTTACTTTTAAATTCTCACTTTAAGACGATTATTAAGAATTTATTGCTGACGCTTTTTACATCAGCAATTTTTTTTGCTGATGTGAAAACGTTCGTTATTTAAATTATCTTATCATGAAATAAATATATTCGTAAAAAGCATTAACTTTATGGCTTGCTACATTTATAAAGAAAATAGATAAAAATTGTTTAAAACCACTTTATTATTCAATATTTTGCCGACCAGTTTCGGAAGCATCCTTCCATCTTCAGGACAATATTAAAATAATAATATAATATTTTATTTTTTTGTATGAATACCGCACAAGAGTCTCGTCTCAACTGCTCCCAACCGTCTAGAGCCAGTGAGACTATGGCATCCCCAAATAGGGTATGTTGTGAGGCTGAAGGTAGTGGGAGGGGAAGAAGATTGGGAAGATGAAGGTCGGGAAGTACCCAGCTATTCAGATCTGGTCACCAAACATGGCCAAAGCCATTTCAAGCAACGTTTCGATTCTGAATGATGGTCTCACCAGGGCGATACTTGGAGTATCTACCACTCTGGAACGTGCCGCAAATATACCTCTTATTATTTGTATACGAATTAAATGTGTTATGACACATATTAATTAAATAAAAGTTATTGGCGCACGCCGGGTTTGAACCCGCGACCTTTGGATTCGTAGTCGAACGTCTTACCACTCGACCATGGAGGCCGTCCGAAACCGGTCGACAAAACATTAAATAATAAAGTGGTTTTAAACAAATTTGATCTGTTTTCATTATAGAATAAATATATATTTATTTTTTTTAGTAAAAACTGCTTCTGTAAATTCACACGAATTCCAGTTTTTTTCCGCTCTGGAAAAAATGTAATACATTTTTTTATGCAACACATCTTTTAAGTAACGCATTTTTTAAAAATTATTCTTTATTGACATTTGAACAGCCATACCAATAACTGTATATAGGCTAGTGAAACGTACGTACGTACGAGTGTGAACTTTTCGAATACTACCTAGGTAGGTAGTACCTACTTATAATGTATTTCAGCAGACATTATTCTATATTTAAAATGGCTGAATTAAAGCAATTAATATTTTTTCTTTTGGCGACAATAACAACTAGTTAATATGTATTTCACTTGTCATCTATTTCGCTATACCAGCTGTCAAAATACTTATTACAATATGGAAACAGAACTCTACTAGAAAACTGGATGACTTTATAATGACTCCATAGAAAGAGACAAAGATGTATTAAAGGAAGTTTGATAGCCAATTAGTTACCGCCCACATGGAATTCGGACATTTTTAATAAACATATTTGAACACATTAAACAAAACAATATCAACACACCATTAAAATGATTTATGAAGTCAAAATATCACACAAACACTAATAACAGAAGGTTTGCCTAAATAATGACGGAAGCTTTTTGTTGATTTTACGTCTTTATATCATTCAAAATGTGAAAATTTTCAAGTTCGGTCTAAAACATTTAAAACTGTTAAAATATCTCTGAAAAGAGATGTTTTATAATCTTTGTTTGGTCTTATTTGAACATTCACTCATAGCACATATCACCATCATGTTTGATTTATTTGTATAACCACTGCCAGTATTTTAATCAACACAAATATAGGAAATAACCACAAAATCCGGTAACGTAAGTTATGCGACTCGATGATGCGAAGTTAGCGCGGACGGAGAACATCCTTACATACTTAGAAGTGCTGCGATATTATGTGACGACTTTTCTTGTCTCTTTCTCTCTCGTGGTATACAACGCAAAAACCCAGAGAAAGTGATTCATCGCAAATTTGTATAGGTTGGGTAAAAATATTTAGTTCTCTCTCCATATATATTCTTACTCCAAGGTTGAAGGCGTGTGTGTGTGATCGAAGTAAGGTAAATTCTCCCCCACTTCGGAAGAAATTGATCAAACCTTTTCATAGAAAAAAATCACTGGTTTGAGTCCGAGGGTCTCAGGTCCAGGTCTCAAAGAAATGACGACACCTGAAAAGCTCCCTCAACCAATGCATGCGGAAGATGTTGCTTGTGCAATGATGGAGGACTTAGCCAGCAGAGGTATCGAACCCGACGCCCGGTGGGGAGCCCGACGCGTTTATCCACTAGGCTACTAGTCGGTGAAATCAACGCAGATCAAACCTCGGGACTCGTTTAATTAACATAAGTTCCAGGAAAAAGTCGAGTGGTAAGACGCTCGACTACGAATCCAGAGGTCGCGGGTTCAAGCCCGGCGTGCGCAAATACATTTAATTAAATTAATATGTGTCATAACACATTTAATTCAAATAAAATAATGTACAGTATATTTGTGGCACATTCCAGAGTGGTAGATACTGGGAGTATCGCCCTGGTGAAAGACCACCATTCAGAATCAAAACGTTGCTTGAAATGGCTTTAGCCGTGTTTGGTGACCATATCAGAAAAGCTAGGTACTTCCCAACCTTCCTCTTACCCATCTCCTTCCCCTCCCCACTACCTTCAGCCTCACAACATACCCCGATTGGGGACGCCATAGTCTCACTGGCTCCAGACGGTTGGGAGCAGTTGGGACTCTGGTGCGTTTTCTAAAAAGTAAAACAATATTATCATTATTTGGCGGACCCACAGGGAGGTTTTGAGTTTGAATTTTCAAACCCTAATTATATTTTTTGCATAGTTGTTATTGTTTTAATAAATATATTTGTCTTATTTTTAGGGAGCTGAATCCAATGCCGAAAAGTCCGTGGTCATCCAGCTCCGAGAAAAGGATGTCCCGATTCCTCTGGGCTGCCTCAAGAAGTTCTCCGATCTTTGGTACCATGTTCAGCCCGAGCCTTCTCTTAAAACAAGCTCTTTACTCGTTCAACCCATTACAAAATCACCAAAAACAAGCTCCCCATTCTCTGAAATCATCACAAAATCACCAGAAACAAGCTTCCCACTCTCTGAACCCATCACGAAATTACCAGAAACAAGCTTCCCACTCTCCAAACCCATCACGAAGCCACCAGAAACAAGCTCCCCACTCTCTAAACCCATTACAAAACCACCAGCAACAAGTTCCCCACTCACTGAACCCATCACAAAACCACCAGAAACAAGCTCTCAACTCTCCAAACCCATCACAAAACCACCAGCAACAAGCTCCCAACTCACTCAAAACCCATCACAAAACCACCAGAAACAAGCTCCTTACTCTCTGAACCCATCACAAATCCATCAAAAACAAGCTCTCCATTCTCCGAACCCATTACAAAACCACCAGAAACAAGCTCCCCACTCTCCGAACCCATCACGAAACCACCAGAAACAAGTTCCCCACTCTCTAAACCCATCCCAAAACCACCAGCAACAAGTTCCTCACTCTCTACGCCTTCCACATCGTCAACACAAGCAGTTTTCAGAAACTGGAAGTCCTCCTTTCAATCACAGCAGACATTTTAAACATCAACGTGAATCTAATGCAAATATTCCTTCAGCGCCGCACGTTCCGTCACCCTATAAGGACGCACCCTCGCCACACGGTGATCATTTGGCCACAGCCTACTCCAATGCCTCGCCAAACAACGACAAACCATATGACTATGCACTAGCACATCGCGACAGTGCGTCAGGCCGCGACGAAGAAGTAGGAGACCGCTGTGCGGCGGACAGACCTCGCGCCCTGTCCCCCCCAAAACCCTGGAAGCACTTCTTAGATTCCAGCGCTCCCGACGAAGATTTTTACAAATACCAGTTGTTCCCAGCAAAACCCCCGAAGATGAGTCACCATGGCCGCCGGCTTCCTCGTCCGGACGCTTGTCGCCCATGCTCACCACCAACCAAACCAACAGCACCACCCACTAAGCCAACAGTAACATCCACCAAACCAACAGTATCACCCACCAAGCCAACAGTACCATCAACAAAGCCAACAGTACCACCTACAAAGCCAAAAGAACCATGCACCAAGCCAACAGTACCACCCACCAAGCCAACAGTACCACCTACAAAGCCAAAAGAACCACGCACCAAGTCAACAGTACCACCCACCAAGCCAACAGTACCACCTACAAAGCCAAAAGAACCACGCACCAAGCCAACAGTACCACCCACAAAACCAACAGTACCACCCACCAAGCCAACAGGACCACCTACAAGTCAAAGAACCATGCACCAAGCCAAGAGTACCACCCACCAAGCCAACAGTACCACCTACAAAGCCAAAAGAACCATGCACCAAGCCAACAGTTCCACCCACCAAGCCAAACAGTACCACCCACCAAGCCAACAGTACGACCCACCAAGCCAACAGTACCACCCACCAAGCAAACAGTACCACCCACTAAGCCCACCCCATGTCCCCATATCCCGCCATATCCCGCCATACCTCTGCCCACCGTGCCTCCCCTGCTACCCCCTCTCCTCTCCACTGCTGTACTCCCCCCACTTGTTCCCGCAGCCCAAAATGTGCTTCTTCTACTCCCATCCCCATTTGTCCCACAACGCCTACCAATACCCCCTCCACAATATCCCGTTGGCTGTCGGCGGAGCAAGTAAGTGCATGCAGAGCTCTGGCGCCTTGTAGTGGGTGCAGGCTTGTGAGAGATGCTCTGGCGCATGAGAGATCCGCCGTAAACCATCGTCCAACCATTCGTCATGTTCGACAGCGACCATCAGACAGAATGGGACACATTGCAACCCCTGAGACGTGGCGAGGGCCCTCTGCTGGGTCGGATTGGTTGGACCCGCTGTCGTATCTCCATCAGTTCGTTTCTGTATACGTTGTGTGAAACGGCAATTTTACTAAGAATATTATTAACTCTGTTTTTGTCAATGATGGTCTTCTCAGATAATGTGTTATTTTTCCGTATATTTATTTATTTAATTATATACGCCCTCATGGGCTTTTACATAACATATGAAATAAAACATTAAAAATAACAATGATTAAAATCCAAAAACATAACTAAGTTGATAGAAATATTATAATGCAAATTAACCGTAGTATTTTTGAAAGAGGTATGCTATTATAGCCTTCTTCTAACTAGATTCAGTGCAGTTGAATATATCTACTATTTCAGCGAATAAATTACTCACTGCATGCAATCTAGGTACAAGCGAGTATTTAAATGACTCAGTCCTGATATTATTGTTACATTTAAGAAGAATTTTGGATCGAGTGGATCTGTTAGGTCCATAGAAGGTAATTAAGCTAAGTAAATCAGGGCTGTCTATAATACCATTAACAATTTTAAAAATAAAAGTCAAGTCGGAAACAAGCCTCCTGTCTGAAAGTGTTAGTAATTTTAATTATTTCATTAAATAATTATAATTTATGGTTTCAATAGGTAGACCGAGTTTGTAGTTAATGTATCTTAGAAATTTGTGTTGCAATTTTTCAATCGAATCAGAGTGGATTTTAAAGTGAGGGGACCAGACAGAGAATTATTTTCGACTTGACTTCGAACTAATGAAGAGTACAGGATTTTCAATGTAGAAATTCAATTAATAGATGTAAAGGAAATATTATCAATTTTATAATCATAGTCGAGAGGGTGAGTAATTCTAAAAAATCTGATTGACTGACATTTACTAATGTTTAAAAAAAAGTTGGTTAAGTTTACACCAATCATGTAACAAGTTAACTTGAATGTGAGAACAATCATCTGTGGTTTTTATGAGTTTGAAGAGTTTCAGATCATCTGCGAAAAGCAGCACATGCACATCGTTATCAAATACATCTATGTATATATATTGATGGCATGGGTGGTTTTTCTGTAACTCAACCAGAGTTGAAACGAACAATACATGCCTAGCGTTGGTGTATTTACGATGCGTCATAAAAAAGAGCCCCTTTTCTTGTTTACGCTTGCTTATTGTCGCTAGTGGAAAGGGGACAGCAAGTGTTTACAATGATTCTTCTAGTATATTGAAAGTGTACTTACAGCGTGTCTTATTCACGACCGGCTGCTGTTCAAAATAATATTATAATCTGTTTTGAAAAAGCAGTAATTAGCATCCGTGCTCGAGAATGTCCCAAATCGGGAATGCTACGAATTACTGGATACCTTGCGTTATTTTTTTAATTCTCCTTTGAATTCAGTCTTTTATTGAGAACTGTGTTTTAAGAACATTCAGTCTTTTATTGAGAACTGTGTTTTAAGAACATTCAGTCTTTTATTGAGAACTGTGTTTTAAGAACATTCAGTATTTTAATGACAATGAAATAAAACAACATACATCATGTTGAAAAAAAAAATAATTCATATATATATAACTGACTTCAACACGCTTTGGCTTCGATCTCTGAAGTGTTAAATAATCAATAATTGTTGAAAAAAATGGAACACGCTGTATGTAAGCTATGCGAGTACTGTCCCGGCCTCAACTCTGATTGAGGGACCTATACTTGTATTCGGAGAATTGGCGTTTTTCTCCCTCAGGTCACTGAAAAAAGTTTCATTGCGAAACGTGAAGATTTTTTTGTAATTTTATAGTATTTTCGTGTGGCTGAATAAAATTCCTTCCAAATAAAACTAAAATTACATGTGGTTTTCTTGTAAATACAAACAGTAATGTTACTTTGAAAATCTTTTTTTTTCTCCCAATATTTTTTACTCGACTTGCCGCAATGCAAAATATATCTATGGATTGATTGCTTTGTTGACAAGCGATTGTGGTTCATTTAAATATGCGAGCAACCGGTTTTAAGGGATAAAAACTCGTGAAAAGGTAATGATGAATGCACGGTGCCTATAGGACCCTCCGGTACGCTAGAGGTTAAATACCACATTTGCATTTTAAAAATTAGGTATTCAAAAATAAATACTTTGGTAGCAACCTCAGAGCAATAATATACAGGAGGGAGAGCTTCTATTGTCAGTATTGATGATTTTTGCCTGACTCGGCTAGACCTGGGCGTGGCTAGGACTAGGGCTAGAGTATTTATACATTCATTCATAACACATGTCGACACAATGTTTTTGTTTATTTTTATACTTTTAACAGTATTGTTATAAACAAAAATATAGGATATAACCTCAAAAGCCGTTTGGTTATGTCGCATAACCAAACATGGTTGTTGGAGTCGCTGGAGACGCGGGAGACGGAAAACACGCTTACATACCGAATAATGGTGCTATATTATATTGGAACATGTCTTGTCTTTTTCTCTCTCGCGGTTTACGACGTAAAAACCCGAAGAAAGTGATTTATTATAAATTTGTATAGGTTGGGTAAAAATATTTAGCTCTCTCTCTCTCTCTTCTTGCTCCGAGGTAGCAACAATGTTTTTTCATTGATCGTTTCAAACCTTGGAGTAAGTATATATAGGGTCCGCCAAATAACTTTTTTTTTTGGAAAAAAGGGCGCAAAACATCGAGTGTAGCTTCGGCTGTGTGGCACGTAGCGCCGTCCTGTTGAAACCAAATGTTGCCAATATCCTCCTCTTCAATTTTTTGTGAACAAAATTCGTTCAACATGGCCCGATAACGATCGCCATTGACTGTAACGGCCACTCCTTGCTCATTTTCAAAGAAAAATGGCCCAATTATGCCTCTGGACCAAAATCCGCACCAAACAGTGACTCGTTTTGGGTGTACCGGCTTTTCAATGTATGCGTGCGGGTTTTCTGTGCCCCAAATACGACAATTTTGCTTGTTTACATACCCGCCAAGATCAAAATGAGCTTCATCCGAAAAGATGATTTTTGGCAAAATCGGCATCTTCTGTAAGTCGATCGCAGGCCCACTCAGCGAAGCGAAAACGCATTGGATGGTCAGTTGGCTTCAACTCCTGAACCAATTGGACTTTGTATGGCGTCATACCAAGGTCTTTATGCAAAATTCGTCTCAATGATGTCTCCGAAATGTTCAATTGTTGAGAACGACGGTGAATTGATGTTGATGGCGCTTCACGCACACTTTCTGCCACAGCATCGATATTCTCGGGTGTACGCACTGTTTTTGGCTTTTCACGCTTTGGTTTATCGATGAGGATGCCAGTTTCTTTCACTTTTTTCACAAGATAACGAACATACGGAGCTGACGGTGCTTCTCTTCTTCCAAAAACCGTACGCAATTTTCGCACACATTCTGCAACATTACCATGATTTTCAAAGTAATGTCGCAATATTTCCCAGCGTTGTTCAAGCGTATACACAACCATATTCGCTCAGCGGAAGGATAAAACTAATTATCTGTCAAATCAGACATGAGCTAAGTGTTACCATTCACGAAATAAGCACTAGTTGAAAAAAAAAAAGGTATTTGGCGGACCCTATATATGGAGAGAGAGCTACATATTTTACCCAACCTATACAAATTTAGGATAATTTATTTTTTCCGGGTTTTTACGTCGTATATCATGAGAAAGAAAGAGACAAGAACAGTCTTCACATAATATTGCAGCACGTCTAAGTCTGTAAGAATGTTCTCCGTCCGCGCTAACTCACATCATCGAGTCGCATAACTTACGTCGACGTATTTTGAGGTTATGTCAAATATTTGTGTTGATTAAAAAACTCGCGGTGGCTATACAAATAAATCAAACATGACGGTGATGTGTGCTATGCGTGAATGTTCAAATAAGACCAAACAAAGATTATAAAACATCACTTTTCAGAGGTGTTTCAACAGTTTTACATATGTTTGACGAAATTTTAGAATGTTCACATTTTAATGATATAAAGACATAAAATCAACAAAAAGCTTCCATCATTATTTAGGCAAACCTTCTGTTATTAGTGTTTGTGTGATGTTTTGACTTTATAATTCATTTTAATGGTTTATTGATATTGTTTTGTTTAATGTGTTCAAATATGTTTATTAAAAATGTCCGAATTCCATGTGGGCGGTAACTAATAGGCTATCCAACACCCTTTAACATATCTTTGTCTTTTTCTATCCGAGTCAGTGTAAAGTCAACAAAACTGACTACACTGTTTTGCAAACTTAGAGTATATAGAGTGATATATATCCAAGGCAGTGTAGTCAGTTTTTGATGATTTTTACCGGACTCAGCGGACCTTGGCATGGCTATGACAAAGGCTAGGGTATTTATACATCCATTCATAGCACATATCGACACAATGTTTTTGTTTATTCGTATAACCACTTTTCCACAGTATTGCTATCAACAAAAATATAGCATATAGGGTCCATAAAATACCTTTTTTTTTTTCAACTAGTGCTTATTTCGTGAATGGTAACACTTAGCTCATGTCTGATTTGACAGATAATTAGTTTTATCCTTCCGCTGAGCGAATATGGTTGTGTATACGCTTGAACAACGCTGGGAAATATTGCGACATTACTTTGAAAATCATGGTAATGTTGCAGAATGTGTGCGAAAATTGCGTACGGTTTTTGGAAGAAGAGAAGCACCGTCAGCTCCGTATGTTCGTTATCTTGTGAAAAAAGTGAAAGAAACTGGCATCCTCATCGATAAACCAAAGCGTGAAAAGCCAAAAACAGTGCGTACACCCGAGAATATCGATGCTGTGGCAGAAAGTGTGCGTGAAGCGCCATCAACATCAATTCACCGTCGTTCTCAACAATTGAACATTTCGGAGACATCATTGAGACGAATTTTGCATAAAGACCTTGGTATGACGCCATACAAAGTCCAATTGGTTCAGGAGTTGAAGCCAACTGACCATCCAATGCGTTTTCGCTTCGCTGAGTGGGCCTGCGATCGACTTACAGAAGATGCCGATTTTGCCAAAAAAATCATCTTTTCGGATGAAGCTCATTTTGATCTTGGCGGGTATGTAAACAAGCAAAATTGTCGTATTTGGGGCACAGAAAACCCGCACGCATACATTGAAAAGCCGGTACACCCAAAACGAGTCACTGTTTGGTGCGGATTTTGGTCCAGAGGCATAATTGGGCCATTTTTCTTTGAAAATGAGCAAGGAGTGGCCGTTACAGTCAATGGCGATCGTTATCGGGCCATGTTGAACGAATTTTTGTTCACAAAAATTGAAGAGGAGGATATTGGCAACATTTGGTTTCAACAGGACGGCGCTACGTGCCACACAGCCGAAGCTACACTCGATGTTTTGCGCCCTTTTTTCAAAAAAAAAAAGTTATTTGGCGGACCCTATATAACCTAAAAAACCGTTTAGTTGTGTCAAGTTTAGTGGCATAACAAAAAATGTGGGAGGAGTCCCGCGGTGACCAAGGAGCCCAAGATCATCGTGACAGTACTGTGTCGGACGTACATGGTCCTCGGCAATGTGTAGCATTTAGGTTAATTTATATTATGTTCATTAATCATTGTAAATGTATATTTCTCCCGGCTTGATAAAGCCCGAATGACGCAAAGCAATCGCCCCTTCAGGGTAGGTCGGCCTGACTAGGGAAATAACAAACGGGATCACGAGCGCGTAGCGCGGCCCGATCCCGGCTGGCCTATCGATCTTTGCGTGAGCGGGTCTGGGAGAAAATTAATCTGTCTAACCCTTTCACGGGGGCCAGGTTAATCACCCGGCCAAATAAAATATACCGGGGTGATAACTCGGCCCCTACATAGTACATAGAAGCGGTGTATTATACTTGTTGTCTCTTTCTCTCTCATGGTGTACGACTTTAAAACCCGGAGATAGTCATTTATCGCAAGTTTGTATAGGTTGGGTAAAAATACTTAGCTCTCTCTCCATACATTGTCACTCCAAGTTTGCAAAAGTACCTCTTCATATGTTCTTACTGAAGATGGTTCTTCTGTAGCAGATTGTGACAATAATACAATGTGTGGCAATGGTTCAAACTTGTACTAGCATCATACCTTTGGAGAGGTAAGATCTTTGGCTCTGATCCCAGAGAACGTGGGTTCGAAACCCATTAGAGAGCAAATAAAGATATGTTTCACTGATGTGCTTGTTTCGGAGATTAATCAATATAAAATAAGTATTTTTACCAAATAATATTTTTTTGCAGATTATAAAATAAGGTCTATATTTTTTCTTTTCAATGGAAGTGGCTTTTAGTATCGCCCTGGTGAGACACCCCCATTAAAAGTGGGAACGTTTCTTCTGAAATGGCCATGCGACTTTTTGACGAGCATTTCATATTTACACTCGTCATGTTTTTACAATTGTCGGCCCCCGTGGTCGAGTGGTAAGACGCTCGAATACGAATCTAGAGGCCGCGGGCTCAAACCCGGCGTGCGCAAATACGTTTTATTTCATTAATATTTGTCATAACACATTCAATTGATATATAGAATATTTGCGGCACGTTCCAGAGTGGTAGATACTCTTGGAGAAACAATGCTTGGAGAGGGAGCTAATTATTTTTACCCAACCTACACGAACTTGCGATAAATCACTTTCTCCGGGCTTTTACGTCGTGCACCATGAGAGAGAAAGAGACCACAAATTTAATACACCGCTTCTATGTACTGTCGCAATGACCTTAAGGTCCTGGGTCACCGCGGGACTCCGCCCACATTTTTTATTATGCCACTAAACTTGACACAACTAAACGGTTTTTTAGGTTATATGCTATATTTTTGTTGATAACAATACTGTGAAAAAGTGGTTATACGAATAAACAAAAACATTATGTCGATATGTGATATGAATGGATGTTTAAATACCCTAACCTTAGTCTTAGCCACGCCCAGGTCCGCCGAGTCAGGTTAAAATCATCAAAAACAGACATCACTGCCTTGGATAGATACCACTCTATATACTCTAAGTATCGCCCTGGTGAAAGACCACCATTCAGAATCTGAAAGTTGCTTGAAATGGCCTTAGCCGTGTTTTGTAACCAGATCTGAATAGCCAGGTACTTCCCGACCTTTCTCTATTCCATCTCCTTCCCTTCCCCACTGCCATAGTGCCGGCAGTTGGGAGCAGTTAGAACTCTGATGCGGTATAATGGTATACAAAATATAAAAATAAACTTTTAAAATAATTTGCAAGACATGCAACATGTGAAAAGTCGTGTGGTAAGTTTAAAACACTATCTGCGCCGGCTGTACGGAGCGACCACATCCGCCGTGTGGTTGTAGTCGAGACGTGGTTCGTGTGGTCGAGGCATTTATCTCACCAAATCAAAATATTGGTTCACAATTATCAGTGGCTACTGGTAATTTATTTATTTTTAAACTGTTTAGTTCGATGGCCAGGTACTTCCGAGCCTGCGTCTTGCCCATCTCCTTCCCTCCCACACCTCCCCCTGCCTCACCAATGTCCATGAATTAGGTGTGCCAAAGACCCTCACCTCCTTAATGATGACGTGTGATTAGTAAAAGATTTGAATTAATTTCTTATCTCTGAGTTTTTCCCCGAATTTTCGTTGCGGCCGCAGGTAGATGCCGCGACTTCGACAGCGAGGCACTCCTTCATTATTTACACTAGCATTATTTACCGCGGCGGATTACCCCGGGCCTGGGAACAGTCAATATGAGCGGATTATATTTGCTTCAAATACTTATCTTAAAGCGTAATGTTCATTTCCCACAGTTACTACAGTGAGTCAATATCGAGGTGTTTGTACCGATGGCTGAATTATCAATCGGGGCTGATAAGATACCCCCAAAGTGAAATTAATATTCTTATCTCAGAAGTTAAAACTCTCGCGAAGTCCAGTTCAACTCGTGGCTCTTCTAGTATATCACTCTTGGGTCAATCCTCGCGGGAACATAACTTGCTCCAGGTGAGTCTTTTCTCGTTTTGTCTGTCCCGCTTTTGGCGAACTTGACGAGGAGTCCTACGCGGACAGAAATGCGTTTCCTTACTTGAATACTGGAATTAATTAAGGCTCTAAGTACCAAAACTATAACTGCTAGTCGCAACAAAATATTTATTTGCCAAGTAAAATTATATGTAGCATACTTTAAAAAAAATGTTACTTTATAGTTTGGAGCAATCTCGACGGCTTCCCTAATTTGAAAACTTTAATTTATTTTACAACTCTATCAAATAAAAGTTTAAAACAGACAACGACGGTTACGGTGCTAACATCCAATAGCTCATTAATTTATCATACATTATAACATTTCAGATATATTCTCCCAGAAGTGGATAACTCTTGCGAAGTCCAGTTGAAGCCGTGACTCCACAGCCGCCTTACAGTGCTCAGTGCCCAGTGCCCAGTGCTTCATCACCTCCTCAGACGATACTGGTCTGGTCAGTCATTGGGTCAATCCTCGCGGGAACACAACTTGCTCCAGGTGAGTCTTTTCTCGTTTTGCCTGTCCCGCTTTTGGCGAACTTGACGAGGAGTCCTACGTGGACGATGTAACCTTTAATACGTTGACGGCATTACAGGAATGCGTTTCCTTACTTGAATACTGGAATTAATTAAGGCTCTAAGTAGTAAAAACTAGAACTACTCCTCGTAACAAAATACTTATTTGCCAAGTAAAATTATATGTAGCATACCTTTAAAAAAATGTTACTTTATAGTTTGGAGCAATCTCGACGGCTTACATAATTTGAAAACTTTTAGCACCACGGCTAGTAACTTATATAAGGCTCAAAGTGCCAACTCGGGGACGCTGGTAGATATAAGTACACACACCATCACACGGGGAATAAGGATGTGCATGTTAATAAAACAAAATAACATTTCTTGTTAAATTTATCTAAAAACTTTTTTTAAATACTGTAGATAATAATGTATTAATGGTTTTAAAGTTTATTTTGTGGAACTTCATTTTAATTTTTAGGTCTTATTATTTTAATTTTTTTAAGACAATTTTTAGTTTAAAGCTCTGCTAGGTAATTAATTTTACGCGTGACAGCTGTTTCGCCTTCTGAGGGCATTATCAAGATACAGTTTGATTGTTTCTCACTTATAAAACTAACAACAATCGTAGAAAAATGATAAAATGCATATACCTTAGAATTCTGCGCTTTTTTTTGCCAGGAATCACTTTACTATTTATTGTGCAATATCTTTGCCACTTGTTTTTACCTTTTTTTCGCATTTTGCACCCTTCCTTCACCGTTGCCAGTCATTTTATATGGAATGTCGCCGGGCACTACAGTGGCACTTAGAGCCTTAAATAAGATTTTATACCAACGGACTTACAACTTTGCCAGATTTAATTTATTTTTCATATTTTTTGGACTGCCTTAGACACTTTAATCCTGTTTAAGGCTATTGGCATCGTTACATAGAATACGTTTCTATGAAAATGTCAGTTTTTAATTTATTTTTTTGGTACTAAGAGCCTTAATTAATTCCAGTATTCACTTCTTGAGATGGATCTCATCTCTCGCCACCCGACTTTCTAACTATTTATTTGGGCAAAACTTGCTATAAGTACAAAAATAATTAATAAGTAGAAAAACAAATAACCCACTTGCGTTCGTTTTATATTGTCTTTGAAAAATTCACGCGAATATATTTTTTTAATGGGAATGAAAAAAAAATAAGCTTATGAGGTTGATACATGAAATTTTATGAATTTTTATGCTTTATAAATATTTTTATAAAACTCCACTCAATTTTTAAAAATTTAAATAAATTACATCACGAAATTAAAAAAAATTAGCCTTTTATTTCAATTTACTTTTTTGACAACCTTGCGCCCTATGACAAGTGATAAAATCTATGTTTAAATAATATGCCTTGGTGTTATTTGCGTCTTTTAACAGTTCACACCGTGACATAAGTGTCGATCAAAGACCAAGTGGGATTATGTATAAATTCATTTCGGTCTTATCAAAAAGATTATTTTGTTCTTAAGCCATCTTGATAAACCTCGCCGCACCCAAGATGGCCGCTACGCTTGAAGCATATCTATTTGTAAAAGACTGACGTAAGAAGCTGACGGCAAACAGCCCGGATAAACCACCTCGGAAGTTACTTACCACAAGTCAGAGAATATACTTTGATCATTGTTGCTAAATTGTGGTGGAATTCCATTTAAATATGATTTTTGGTTAAAAAACTTTTGTATCTTATTTCCCCTTATTTATTATTGAGCGCACCGGTTTCGCTTTGCAACGGGCGTTAATTACCGTACATCGGTTGTGCATGTTAACGTACTTGTACGCCAAAAATTACAACGTAATTGACTCTTCCATCCACTTTCGCGTCATAGTTCATACTTTTCATCCGCTACATATCCAAACCATCTTATGGTCCCTTTCTTAATCTTATTCATTACGCTTAAATCAGCCTTGCATTCTTTCCGGATCTCCCCAACTTAATATCTTTACATGGATTTGCCACAACTTCGTCTCATGGATTTCTTTTCTAATGTTTAATATCTAATTCATTAATTTTACATTTTAGATATATTCTCCCAGAAGTGGACAACCCTTGCGAAGTCCAGTTGAAGCCGTGACTCCTGAGCTGCCTTACAGTGCTCAGTGCCCAGTGTTCAGTGTTTCATCACCTCCTCAGACGATACTGGTCTGGTCAGTCATTGGGTCAATCCTCGCGGGAACACAACTTGTTCCGGGTGAGTCTTTTCTTGTTTTGTCTGTCCCGCTTTTGGCGAACTGACGATTATTACGTTGACGGCATTACAGAAATGCGTTTCCTTCCTTCTTGAGATGGATCCCATTTGTCGCTACTTTCGTATAAAGGAGATACTTTCGTAAAATAAAGAAAATATTAATATAATCTAACGTCTGCCGTATCGGCTATTTTCTATAGCTATTAGTAACTGGTTCCAAAAGGATATCTTTGTAGAAACAGCCCATTTTAGAGATATTCCATTTCTAAGACCCAGCTGTTCTGCCGTATGACGATAATCGTCTTGTTATACGAAAATCAATTCTAAAGATTGTTACTTTACACATCGTTCTCGTATGAATTCATGAAATGGAATAAAAATCAGGGATTTCTAGGAATAGGGAATTTGTTTAGACTCATTCTTTGGATTTTTGATGTCGTGACGACTTGACAATTTCAAAAAATTTTCGCTATTTCACATCAAAAAACTTTTAAAATATTTCCTCTCCATAACCACACCACTTTTACAGAATTAGGCATTAGACATCGAAAGTTAGTTATAAAATTAAAAGATTAAGTAAACCTTACATTGGTAATTAGAAATTAGATTTAAAAGTAACGAATTATAGGAAAAGCCACATTTAGTGTTTTGCCGGAAAGGTTTATTGCTGCAGATCCCGTATAGCCCGAGCCCAGCTTTTGAGGTGGCAATCGTTGACATAGTTTTGAAACATGGCAGATGCACTTTCAGGCATTTTGATGAATATATGTAAATGACAAATAAATTCACAATCTCGATCTAGAAAAATGTGGCTCCTTTTATGGTGTTGGGTAAATTTTTCAAAAAATATAAATTGTAGGAGTATGAGAAAGACATACTTACAAATTATCTGATGTCCGTTCCACACGGGGGTTGAAATGTGAGCCCCAACGAGTGTTTTGTGTGATATCTTATACCGATATATTATGAAGATACTAATTGAGCCTAGGTGCCCGAAGGTCTTGCAATATACATGTCTGGGGCCTAGGAGCCTAAAAATCTTGCAATATAAATGTTTGATGACTAGGAGTCGATAGGTCCTGCAATATGTATGTCTGGAGCCTAGGAGTCTAAGTCTTCTGAAATATGTTTGTCTGGGACCTAAGAGTCTAGAGCTCTAGCAATATGCGAACCGGAGGCCTAAGAGCCTAAGGCCAAAGGATCTGGCAATATGTATGTCTGGGGTTAAATTGTTTTTAAGTCCTACAATATGTATATCTGGGGCCTAGAAGCCAAGAGGTCCTGCAATATGTATGTTAATATTTAATAGCTAATTCATTTATTATACATAAAAACATGTCAGATATATTCTCCCAGAAGTAGATAACTCTTGCGAAGTCCAATTGAAGCCGTGACTCCTGAGCCGTCTTAAAGTGCTCAGTGCCCAGTGCCCAGTGCCCAGTGCTTCATCACCTCCTCAGACGATACTGGTCTGGTCAGTGATTGGGTCAATCCTCGCAGGAACACAACTTGCTCCAGGTGAGTCTTTTCTCGTTTTGTCTGTCCCGCTTTTGGCGAACTGACGATTGTTACGTTGACGGCATTACAGAAATGCGTTTCCTTACTTCTTGAGATGGATCCCATCTGTCGCCAACCCGACTTCCTAACTAAGTATATTTAGAAACGCATGCTAAAAGTACAAGAATAATTGATAAATGAAAAAAAAACCTGAGCAACTTGCATTCATTTTTTTCGGCTTAGAAAAATTCACGTGAATAGATTTTTCTTTTGATAGGATTTTTTCATTATTATGAACGCCTAGCATATCTTTGTTTTTGTAGATTGTTACGTTGGTACATGAAATATCACGATTCGTTTGTCAAAACTGCACATTGATTTTTAATATATAGCAGCGCTGAGGCGGCCTTTTGTTTCGGAATAGATGGTGAAATTTGTTGATTTTAGCTTCCGGGCGTTCTTTTGAAGAAATTCTAAATTCATCTTCGAGTATTTTATTTTTATCTACGATTTTGAACTCTATGAAAGATGATCAAATCCATGTTTGAAAAATACAAGTGTATGTTATTTACATCTTTTGACAGTTGACCCGTGGCAAGACAAGACTAGACCAAAACCAAGTTGGATTATTTATAAACTCATGTGTCGTTCAAAATTAAATTAAAAAACTTTTCTTCTTTTTTTGATAAATAAATATCGTGAAGCCATTTCTAAAGGTTGTTTATTTCTATGTTCGCACTTCGGTACGATTTTTTCAGATTTTTTATTTTCGTAATTGAAAGCATTTCATTTACATAAATGATAAATAAAATAGGACCTGAGACTGTTCCTTGAGGAATTCCGAATTATGAAAAGATGGGTTGGCTAAATTGATTGTTTATTTTTACGTGTTGGTATCGTTCGAAAAGATAACTTTTGAATCGACTGTTCCTTGTATACCTTTATTTTCATTTTTTTTTATTAGTTTCCTTATGACATACGAGTATGCTACCAAATGCTTTTCTTAAGTCTATGAATATGCGTAAACATTTATTTCCCGAGTCAAGAGAATTATAAATTATCGTGGTAAATTTCGCGATTGCATCCTGAGTGCTTAGGTTTTCTCGGAAATCAAATTGTTTTCATTAATTATTTTATTTGATGAGATGTATTTAGTTGTTTAAATATTTTTGCTGTGTTTGGTACAATAGAAATAGGGCGGTAGTTTGAAATATCAGTTGCGATTCCTGATTTGAATTTTGGGGTTATTATTGTATTTTTGTAGTTTTTTGGGAAAATTCCTTGTTTAATGCTGTTATTGATGATGTGTGAAATTGGCTTTGGTAATAGATGTTTGAATTGTTTGAATAAGTTAACCGTAATATGGTCGAAACCAGGGCTCGCAGACCCTCGCAAGCTGATTATTATTGTTTCTATTTCTATATCGGTGCATTTTTCAAAAATTTTGAAAATATTTGGGTATGTTTTTGCTGATATTTTAATTTTATTTTTAGCTAGGTTGGAAGTAATTTTTTTAGCTAAATTCTCTCCGACTTGAGCAAAGTAGTTGTTGAAAATGTAAACAATTTTAGTTGGTTCTTTTATTGAATCTATTGTTTCATTATCATATGTTATTTTTTGTATTTGTTTATTTTTATTTCCCTTGCCGATATTGTCATTGATTGTAGCCCAGACTCTGTTATTATCTTTACCAAAATCTTCATTTTTTTTCACAAAGTAGTTTTCGTTTCTTTTTTTAATCAAGTTTGTAAGAGAGTTTCTATATTTTTTTAAATAACTGTAATAAAATAAAGTCATCAATCGTCCCTTTCTTTATTTTATTTTATTACGCTTAAATCAGCCTTGCAATACCTATACATGGATATACCACAACTTCGTCTCACGGATTTCTTTTCTAATGTTTAATATCTAATTCATTTATTTTACATTTCAGATATATTCTCCCAGAAGTGGATAGCTCTTGCGAAGTCCAGTTGAAGCGGTGACTCCTGAGCCGCCTTACAGTGCTTAGTGCCCAGTGTTCAGTGCTTCATCACCTCCTCAGACGATACTGGTCTGGTCAGTCATTGGGTCAATCCTCGCAGGAACACAACTTGCTCCGGGTGAGTCTTTTCTCGTTTTGCCTGTCCCGCTTTTGGCGAACTTGACGAGGAGTCCTACGCGGACGATTGTTACCTTTAATACGTTGACGGCATTACAGGAATGCGTTTACTTACTTGAATACTGGAATTAATTAAGGCTCTAAGTAGTAAAAACTAGAACTACTCCTCGTAACAAAATACTTATTTGCCAAGTAAAATTATATGTAGCATACCTTTCAAAAAATGTTACTTTATAGTTTGGAGCAATCTCGACGGCTTACATAATTTGAAAACTTTTAGCACCACGGCTAGTAACTTATATAAGGCTCTAAGTGCCAACTCGGGAACGCTGGTAGATATAAGTACACACACCGGGAATAAGGATGTGCGTGTTAATAAAACAAAATAACATTTCTTGTTAAATTTATCTAAAAACATTTTTTAAATACTGCAGATAATAATGTATTAATAGTTTTAAAGTTTATTTTGTTGAACTTCATTTTAATTTTTTAGGTTTTTTAAATTTATTCAAACAATAATCATTATTATTTTAAATTTTAAAAGACAATTTTTAGTTTAAAACTCTGCTAGGTAATTATTTTTACGCGTGACAGCTGTTTCGCCTTCTGAGGGCATTATCAAGACACAGTTTGATTGTTTCTACTTATAAAACTAACAACATTCGTAGGAAAATGATAAAATGCATATACCTTAGAACTTGGCGCTTTTTTGCCAGGAATCACTTTACAATTTACTGTGGAATACTCTTTGCCACTTGTTTTTACCTTTTTTTCGCATTTTGCACCCTTCCTTCACCGTCGCCAGCCATTTTATATGGAATGTCGCCCGGCACTACAGTGGCACTTAGAGCCTTAAATAAGATTATACACCAACGGACTTACAACTTTGCCAGATTTAATTTATTTTTCATGTTTATTTGGACTGCCTTAGACACTTAAACCCCGTTTAACGCTATTGGCATCGTTATATACAATACGTTTCTATAAAAATGTCAGTGTTTAATTGTTTTTTTGTGCTTAGAGCCTTAATTAATTCCAGTATTCACTTCTTGAGATGGATCCCATCCATCGCCAACCCGATTTCCTAACTATTTATATTGAGCAACGCATGCTTTAAGTACAAGAATAATTAATAAGTAGAAAAACAAATAAGCCACTTGCGTTCGTTTTATATTGTCTTTGAAAAATTCACGCGAATATATTTTTTTAATGGGAATGATAAAAAAATAAGCTCATGAGGTTGATACATGAAATTTTATGAGTTTTTATGCTTTATAAATATTTTTGTAAAACTCCACTCAATTTTTAAAATTTTTATATAAATTATATCACGTACTTAAAAAAAATTGGCCTATTATTTCAATTTAATTTTTTTACAACCTTGCGCCCTATGACAAGTGATAAAATCTATGTTTAAATAATATGCCTTGGTGTTATTTGCGTCTTTTAACAGTTCACACCGTGACATGAGTGTCGATCAAAGACCAAGTGGGGTTCATTTCGGTCTTATCAAAAAGATTATTTTGTTCTTAAGCCATCTTGATAAACCTCGCCGCACCCAAGATGGCCGCTACGCTTGAAGCATATCTATTTGTAAAAGACTGACGTAAGAAGCTGACGGCAAACAGCCCGGATAAACCACCTCGGAAGTTACTTACCACAAGTCAGAGAATATACTTTGATCATTGTTGCTAAATTGTGGTGGAATTCCATTTAAATATGATTTTTGGTTAAAAAACTTTTGTATCTTATTTCCCCTTATTTATTATTGAGCGCACCGGTTTCGCTTTGCAACGGGCGTTAATTACCGTACATCGGTTGTGCATGTTAACGTACTTGTACGCCAAAAATTACAACGTAATTGACTCTTCCATCCACTTTCGCGTCATAGTTCATACTTTTCATCCGCTACATATCCAAACCATCTTATGGTCCCTTTCTTAATCTTATTCATTACGCTTAAATCAGCCTTGCATTCTTTCCGGATCTCCCCAACTTAATATCTTTACATGGATTTGCCACAACTTCGTCTCATGCATTTCTTTTCTAATGTTTAATGTCTAATTCATTAATTTTACATTTTAGATATATTCTCCCAGAAGTGGACAACCCTTGCGAAGTCCAGTTGAAGCCGTGACTCCTAAGCCGCCATACAGTGCTCAGTGCCCAGTGCCCAGTGCTTCATCACCTCCTCAGACGATACTGGCCTGGTCAGTGATTGGGTCAATCCTCGCAGGAACACAACTTGTTCCGGGTGAGTCTTTTCTTGTTTTGTCTGTCCCGCTTTTGGCGAACTGACGATTATTACGTTGACGGTATAACAGAAATGCGTTTCCTTACGTCTTGAGATGGATCCCATTTGTCGCTACTTTCGTATAAAGGAGATACTTTCGTAAAATAAAGAAAATATTAATATAATCTTACGTCTGCCGTATCGGCTATTTTCTATGGCTATTAGTAACTGGTTCCAAAAGGATATCTTTGTAGAAACAGCCCATTTCAGAGATATTCCATTTCTAAGACCCAGCTGTTCTGCCGTATGACGATAATCGTCTTGTTATACGAAAATCAATTCTAAAGATTGTTACTTTACACATCGTTCTCGTATGAATTCATGAAATGGAATAAAAATCGGGGATTCCTAGGAATAGGAAATTTGTTTAGACTCATTCTTTGGATTTTTGATGTCGTGACGACTTGACAATTTCAAAGAATTTTCGCTATTTCACATCAAAAAACTTTTTATATATTTCCTCTCCATAACCACACCACTTTTACAGAATTAGGCATTAGACATCGAAAGTTAGTTATAAAATTAAAAGATTAAGTAAACCTTACATTGGTAATTAGAAATTAGATTTAAAAGTAACGAATTATACGAAAAGCCACATTTAGTGTTTTGCCGGAAAGGTTTATTGCTGCAGATCCCGTATAGCCCGAGCCCAGCTTTTGAGGTGGCAATCGTTGACATAGTTTTGAAACATGGCAGATGCACTTTCAGGCATTTTGATGAATATTTGTAAATGACAAATAAATTCACAATCTCGATCTAGAAAAATGTGGCTCCTTTTATGGTGTTGGGTAAATTTTTCAAAAAATATAAATTGTAGGAGTATGAGAAAGACATTCTTACAGATTATTTGATATCCGTACCACACGGGGGTTGAAATGTGACCCCCAACGAGTGTTTTGGGTAATATCTTTTACTGATATATTATGAAGACACTAATTGAGCCTAGGTGCCCGAAGGTCCTGCAATATACATGTCTGGGGCCTAGGAGTCTAAAAATCTTGCAAAATGTATGTTTGATGACTAGGAGTCAATAAGTCCTGCAATATGTATGTCTGGAGCCAAGGAGCCTAAGTGTTCTGAAAAATGTTTGTCTGGGACCTAGGAGTCTAGAGCTCTTGCAATATGCAAACCGGAGGCCTAAGAGCCTAAGGTCTTGCAATGTGTTTGTCTAGAATCTTGGAGCCAAAAGATCTGGCAATATGTATGTCTGGGGTCAAATTGTTTTTAAGTCCTATAATATGTATATCTGGGGTCTAGGAGCCAAGAGGTCCTGCAATATGTATGTTAATATTTAATAGCTAATTCATTTATTATACATACAAACATGTCAGATATATTCTCCCAGAAGTAGATAACTCTTGCGAAGTCCAGTTGAAGCCGTGACTCCTGAGCCGCCTTACAGTGCTCAGTGCCCAGTGCCCAGTGCTTCATCACCTCCTCAGACGATACTGGTCTGGTCCGTGATTGGGTCAATTCTCGCAGGAACACAACTTGCTCCAGGTGAGTCTTTTCTCGTTTTGTCTGTCCCGCTTTTGGCGAACTGACGATTGTTACGTTGACGGCACTACAGAAATGCGTTTCCTTTCTTCTTGAGATGGATCTCATCTGTCGCCAACCCGACTTCCTAACTATGTATATTGAGAAACGCATGCTAAATGTACAAGAATAATTGATAACTGAAAAAAAACCTGAGCAACTTGCATTCATTTTGTTCGGCTTAGAAAAATTCACGTGAATAGATTTTTCTTTTGATAGGATTTTTTCATTATTATGAACGCCTAGCATATCTTTGTTTTTGTAGATTGTTACGTTGGTACATGAAATATCACGATTCGTTTGTCAAAACTGCACATTGATTTTTAATATATAGCAGCGCTGAGGCGGCCTTTTGTTTCGGAATAGATGGTGAAATTTGTTGATTTTAGCTTCCGGGCGTTCTTTTGAAGAAATTCTAAATTCATCTTCGAGTATTTTATTTTTATCTACGATTTTGAACTCTATGAAAGATGATCAAATCCATGTTTGAAAAATACAAGTGTATGTTATTTACATCTTTTGACAGTTGACCCGTGGCAAGACAAGACTAGACCAAAACCAAGT